>OX596017.1:56500097-57042597 GCA_951394055.1 Villa cingulata | reverse complement strand
ATTTTGAAATGTTACTATATATTTATATGCGCGTATATTATGTAGTATTTATATGAAATTAAACAAAACATAAAATATAAATTAGATTTTTACTTAAATAATGAATATATACATATACGGACGGATACGACAAGTGCAATACAGTCATTAATTAATTTTTTTTTTCTCAAAGAGCATACCTATACTTCCATATGCATACATATATGTATATATAGTACTATAACAGTATATTCACGTAAAATAATTATTTTCACAATTATAATATAGAAAACAGAAATTAAAAAACAAAAAATAGAAAGAAAGAAAAATAAATTAAGGAAAAAAATATAACAAAAGAACATAATGAATTTAAAATTCAAGCATCATTTAATTTGTATCCTGAAATTTATTATGTACATACATACATATATGAGTTTATACATCATATGTATACATACATCATGTATGTACATGTAGCACAAACATTCATCGTTGATTCTTGATTCTATTTTAAATTAAATATACACACTTTTAAGGATTCAGCATATAAAAATTACATTTATGTAGTGTACAAGTATGATAATACAGTCAACGTACAAATTATGAGTACATTACTACTTACTTATGTACATTATATGCTTTTTGATTTAATGTACGAATATATTCATGTAATAAAATTTTAAAAAAAATACTAGTCATAAAATATTCTACATACTTGAAATCCTTTTTTTTTTTTTGTTTTTTTGAAAATTCTGTGAATCAAATCTTGAAAACCAGTTTATAATTAATTTTTTTTTTGTATTATATTTCTTTGCAATCCATTATTAGTGATGCTTGCCGAACTTTAAAATTTTAAAAAATATGCTGTATTGAGAAATATTTAAAAAAAAAATAAATAAATAACTATAAGTAAGTTTGGTGCAGTATGAATTTATTGTGCAGTGAGCATAGAATCAAGAGATAAAAACCAACCAGCCCAGCATATTATGGTAAAATTATTTCTGGAATGTTGAAGTGGTTTTAGCGACAGCCTATATAAAGATATGTATATTGGCATGCATATATACATAGTTCATCATCTATGCAAATGATAATTAAAAAGACATATACATATAACACATTTTGAAGTGTGATATATTTAAATTGTCTTACATAGAATAATAAGAATAATTTATATTCAATTATCATTTAAAATAGCATATTTTAACTTAACTGGAAAAAAAACAACAACAAATTAATTTATTTAGTATGGATTTTTTTTTCAACATAGGCTGTATATAAACTTATGCTATAAATAATGTACATATGTACACATAATATATTATTATGTCTCTCTTAATTGTATACACTTAATGATTTGATTTGTGATTTTTAATTGTAATATAAGCGTATCTGTAATTTTTAAAATTGTTTGCGTTAATTTATCTCACATTTATATTTTCTTTTGTTTTGTATAAAGGTTTAAAAAAAAATCTTTTTTATGCCTATTTATACCTATCTTGTATATATATATATATTATATATATATACTTACATATGTACATATACACTTGTATGAACATGATATAATTATATCATGATGTACGAGTATACATTTCATTTTTTTTTTCTAATTTTCTTCTTATTTTATAAATTATATAACTTTCCTTTATATAAATTAATATCAATACTGTATTTGTATGAATAATGATGTATAATACATATATGTAATTGTGTAACATATATAAATGCCTATATATGATGATTATATTATGATTTTATATATGCACTAAAGGAATATGATGTATATTTTTCTGTATAATTCAATAATTTATTATTATATGTATTCTCTTTTTTAAGTCTCTACATTATATAATGTACATATATAATATTGTATGTACACATGATTATACATGAATACGACTAGTATAATAATTAATGTAAATGCATAGTTTATTAATATGTGATTTATAAGAATACATAATTTATTATAAATATAGATTTATTTAAATATACATTTATGTACATGTATATATACATATGTAAATATATGTATACATATATGTATGTAGAATTATAAGTCTAAAAATCACTCATTAAAAACCCCTGGCTTAACGAGAGCTGTAGTTCTATTGATGATGATGATGATTATATATATGTACATATATATGTATAAGATGAAATTTCTTTTTAAATTTTTATCAATGTAAATATATGCGATAATTTGTTATACTATATAAACATACGATGAATATACCATATACCTATGCATATATATTATGTATATTTATTTTATATGTAATAATATAATTACAATGTTTTATAAAAAATCAACATTAATTAATGAAAACACAAGAAAAAATAAATATACATACATACATATATGAAAAACTGTACATATAATGTAAATTTTTTTTTATATAAATTACCATTCATATAGATATTCACTATATACATATATACCTATTTGTATAGAATTCGAATAACTTATTAGTTTCTTTAATGTTCATGATTAATTGATTAAATTGAATTTAATTTTAAATTGTAAAAAAATGTCCAAGGACTCGCGATATATACTTATACTGCGTATACTTTATAATATGTATATGTACATAGTTTACATATACGTAATATTGTATAATGAGTGTGCATATACATATGTAAATATACATACATATGTATGTACTTAATGTCGATAAATTATTGTACGTATTTTTATAATATAACTTCTTCATGATATAAAAACATTTTTACCATTACGAAAATTAATTCATTTTTGTGTTAATTTTTAAATAATGTATAGGTACTCGTAGGTGTACATTCTTGTTCTTGTAGGTGTATTAATAAAAAATGCACATATGTAAGTAAGTACATATATATATATATATATCTAAAACATGTCATAATTTTATACAAAAATTATTATTGTTTTAATTATTTTTCTATAACTTGAAAATGAACAGATGTACGAAAATGAAATTCCGGAACAATATTATTAAGAACATAATCAGGGTATAATTTTTGTGCAAGAATTAGAAAGATGTGTACATTTGATTTGATTACCTTACAGTTGGTATCCAAAGTTTAAATTTATATGTAGGTGTACAAAGACTTTTGATGTCCACTGTAATATACCTTTTACATTGTTCACCTAATTAGTATGCGATACTCTTGTCTCTTATATAGTACTTCTACTATATTATAGTAGTAGTTCACTCATCAATATAAATGAATAAACTAATAAATTAATAAGTACAAATATATTTATGAAAATTATTCCGAAAATGAAATATTAAACTATGTATGTATATTTATTTCGTAAAAAATCATTATGCATTCAAATTTTATGGTGAAAAATGTATGGAAACTAGATTTATATTCATATATAGCTATACATAATGATAATGATGCGGTTGAAATAAACATCCTTATTTCTTCTTCTATTATTTAAAAGTTATTTTATATTGTATTTATTTTATGATAATATGCACACATACTCGTACGCTCATATTATATAAGCAAAGTGTATAATAAATATATATACATATATTACAATGTAAATATATACACATGTATATAATAATGCATGTATATATGCACATTATTTTTTTGTATTGTTTTAAAGAATAATAATTTATATTTGTTTCAAAGAAATATCTAAATATAAAATATACTAACATATACGATTCATTATACACATATGTATATTGATATTCATACTTATCAATACGTATGAATATCTACTTCCTTCCTATACTACATATACGTGTATGTAAAAATATTCAACAAAACTTCAATTATTCGTTGTATAATTGAAAAAAAAAAATATACATACATACATATATACATATTTCATCTATTCATCAATTCAATTTTAGAAAAGAAAAAAAAAATTTGTTAAGTATTATATTTTTCATTGTTTTATTCTCTAATCATATATATATATATACTTATTTATTTTTTACTCCTTTTTTCATGAAATTTCATTGAAAAGATATAGATTATAGGTAGTACATATTTATTATAAGTGCATATAAATATTAAGTATATAGGTAATATAGTAAATATTGTGTACAAATAATTGTATATATATATGCATATGAATTTTACGTCTATATAAATCAACATATACCTACATATGAATATACGTACATACATATGTATATCCTATACGAATACGAATATATTCACTAATTTAAAAAAGTTTCATGAAAAAATATTTTCAAAAAACAATAGCATTAAAATTAATGAAAAGCTCTATGTTTCTCTTTAAAAAAAAAAAAAAAATTCTAGATTTCTATTTAGCAGCAATCGTAAATCGTAATAATACTGCTTATTTATACATTACATGTTTTATTATGCTATATTTATTGCTACTTGTTTTGCTCTACTAGTAGTGTATGAAAAGTAAAAATAATGAAAAAATACAAAAAAAAATAAATAAATAAATAAATAAATGAATAAAATATAAAACAAATCGTTCTTTTTTAAGTACTTTTTACTACTATTATTCTTTTTATTATGTAGAAAAAATTACTTTTCAATGATTTTTAACAGAGGTAAAAAATAAGTACATATGTACATACATATATTTGTATAAAAAAGTAAAAGAAAATATAAATAAAAAACATATACGTACATTACATGTACATACATATGTACGAACATGTATAGTAGTTATATAGTCCATATATATCATTTATAATCAAACTTAAAAAGTTAAAAAAGTAAAAATAAAAAATAAAGAAAAAATGAAAAAAAAAAAAATAATAAAATAAAATAAATACAAAATCAAATTCATTTTAATGATTTCGTTTACTTTATTTTGTTTAATTCTTTTATTTTTATTTTTATTTTATTATTTTTATTATTACATATGTATATTTTTATACAGTACTCGTATATACACACTACAATATGTTGAAGTTAAAGGGTAAAAATTATGTTAAAAGCATATAAAGTTTAAAAACACTTCTATGTTTACTATGTAAGTATATTTTTATGTATGTATGTAATACCTTTTCTACCTACATTATTATTCAATATACGAGTCAGTGTAATCTGGTATGTGCGAATGTGGTACATATACAGTAGTTGGTAGTAGAGCAGAAGCAGAGTGTATAGTGTACTTACCATAAACATAAATAACATGTAGCAAGACACATTTTAGTTTATTAAATTTATCAGAAATGTAAAATATAAAAAAAATATATATATGTATGTACATAGATACATATATACACTTTATATATTTTTATTATGCATAAATATATGTAGATATGTATACATATTTATATACATATGTATTTATTATATATAATTATATGATATAATTTTATTAGTTATATAATATGTATATATATGTATATGGTTACATATAGTAATGTATACATTTTATATACAGATACAAGTATATTACATATAGTACATGATAGTACATTATATGTATACTTAATATGAATTTAATTTATAATTATATGTATTATATGTATTTACATTTATATGTACCTACTTTCAATTTTATTTTGCTTTAATTATTACATTATTATTATTATTATTATTATTATTATTATTATTATTATTATTAGTACATTACTAATACATAAATATGTACATAATATATACATATACATTTGTCATGTAGTACATAATATATGTTATAACTGGGCTATTATTTTATTTTAAATTTATTTTAACCTACTATCCCACTGTATAAATAATCGTATACATATAATATATAATGTATACTATGCACATACAACAACATACATTATGTAATATATCACCCATCCACCCACTCAATAAACTTTCATAATTATCATCCATCCATCATCAAAATATATCACCCATCCCATAACTCACTCTTTCATTTTCATAGTTAACATTTTTAAACACATAAAATATAAAACTATATATTATGTAAACATTTCCTCTTTGACCTGTAAAATATCTTTTTCATTTTCTTTCATTTAATTTTTGTGATGTAGACCACTTTCATTAATTTTCATGTATCCCAAAAATATCTTTGTATGCTATAAGCTATAAGTATGTACTTCTCTATAACACGTACGTTTACGAGTATAGCAAACATGTAGCATTAGTATATAGCATGCTATATACGTAAATCTAAACAATTTATTTTTTATTTTTTGTGAAATGTATAATATAATAGATTTTGTATATATGTATGTACTATATAATCGCATATATGTACATATGTGTTATATTTTATTTTAATACAAATAATAGTTTATTTATGTGCAAATATAAGATATAATACATATATGTACATATATAAGTATTTAGTATTTTTACATACGTACATACAATTCATATATGTATAAAGTTTTTAACTGTCCTGTTTTGTAAAATAATGTATATATTTATGTACACATATTTATAATCTTTTTTACCTTGACAAAATCCTGTGATGATATAAGAATAATGGTGATGATAATTTTTTTTTTGTTAATGATGTTTATTTAGTTTTTTATATTTTTTTAGTTTTTCTACATATTACATTCATTTTTATTTATTTATTTTTTTTATTTACATATTTACTTTTTTTTTTGTTTTCAATAAATATAATGCATGATAATTATTATTATTTTAAAGAATATGATGAAAAAAAATAAAAAATAAAAAAAAAATAGATATTAAAATCTTCAAAGAATATACGCAAGTTAAATTTAACAAAAAAAAAAATTGTATATGATACACATACAATTGCAAGTTACGATACAATGAGGACTGTATTGAAAAAAAAAGAAATAATAATAAAACATTCACCAGTACCAATGATATGGTTCTGTATTTCGGTGAATGGATCCGGTCCTTTTGTATTTCGTTGATGGAACCATGAACAGTACTCAATACAAAACAGTCCTAAGACATGAAATCCTTCCAAAAATTGACGATTTGCTACCATTAGGAGATGAATAACAATATATATACATGATATACACGACAACGTACCATGTAATCGAGCAGATAATATTAGATATCTCAGTTTTTCCGTACATAAATATGTATATGTATATAAGAATAAAATCGAAATTACTAAATTAATATTTTGTTTTTTGTTATTTTATATACCTATAGGTATACTAATTTTAATTTTAAATAATACATATTTGATTAATTGTTAACAAATCAAACGAATTGAAATCTACATACGAATATATATTATAGTTGAGAAAAAAAAATGTATTCTTTGTTTTTGTATGTAGAGTACATTATATACCAGTCGTTTTATTTAAAAATTGTGTATGTAAATTTTATATTACCTATACGAAAGTATTTGAACTTTTGCATTTAAATGGTAATGTAATTTATACTGACAATATTTGAAAACGTATAGATAAAAAGCAAAAATGATTAACTTACAACATTTTCAAAGAAAACGGCTCACGTTTATTTTTTATTTTTTTTCTTTTAAATTAAGAAAATACGTAATTCAAATTTATGTCTAAAGTAACATTTAACAATCTAATATATTTCCATCGTTTTTTTTTTTTGTAATTAAAAATTTTTTCTAAAATTTAAAATAAAAATATCATATCGCAATAATTAGAAAATTTTTTAAAAATTTTTTCAATAACAAACATTAATATAATTATGTACTTTTAAATGTTGATTTAAAATCACAAATTATCTCAGCCTCGCAATTATCTAAACTATCATAATATTTTTTAAAGTTACAAGATTTTATCAAAAGAAATAAATATTTAATATTGTGTAAGTGAAATAAATTAAAAACGATATTATTATAAATGATCAATTTTATTCTTTTTATATTTCAATTTTTCTATGATCTAATATTTATTCTACAAATAAGTTTCATTACTATTCCTTTGTTGATAATATTTTTTTTCATTAAAAAAAAAAAAAAAAAAAAAAAACTTTTATACAATATAAATACAATTGAATTATATGAAAATATTATTTAAAAAAATACATACCTGCATTAACTGAATTTATAACTAATGTAAGAATAATTAAACATATCCAAATGATTATAAATGATTTAATTTTTATTGTAAACATTATAATACTGGTTAAGATCCTATTATTATTCAAATTTGATATATTCAAGAATACTGAATAAAAGTATATAAGAAAATAAAATTTTATTTTTAATTCTAATAAATAAAATTATTTTATTTGTAAATTTATTGTTATATATGTGTGTATAGTTATAGTAATTTAATGACAACAACAAAATAACAATAACAAAATATTTTTGTTTACTGAACAAGTTGTTAGTATTATTAAAGGAAACTCTTAGAAAATTTTTGAAATACAAAAAATGTATGTAAATAATATTTTTTTTTTTTATTTTCTTGTGATAAAAGTACAGATTATTTTTTATCGTTTAGAAGTAAAATAGAAAAAAAAATTATTCTAAAAAATTTAGATACATTAATTTAAAACAATAATTAAATAATACAAAAATATCAATAATATTTTAAATCTATTTGACAAATTAATCTGTTATACAGTCAGACAATTAAATGTTTATTGTATATTGTATTTATGTACAATATGTACATTTATAATACTAAATATATGAAAATTATAAATGAGAAATGATTTGAAAATTTATTTCTCTTATATACTTTTTTATTTTATATTTTTTGAATATATATTTACACTTTCACAATAATAAAATCTATGATTTTTATTTATTGTATATTTTAGAAATTTTTAATTATAACAAAATCATTAAATTTTATTGTTATTATATAAATTGTATACTTATATACCGAACTTTAAAATAACATATATTTAATTTCGCCAGATAAATGTATACTGAATTATATGAATTGATGATGATAAATTATCCTACATGTACACCACGATATATTCTGGGACTAGCTGGATGTAATACTGACTGATACTAAAATCATTTTTAACTGTAGAGAGTACATAAAATATCCTAGATGAATACACTTCCCAGATTTCAAAGATACATATACATATAAGAATCTAGTATATGTACATATTATCCTAGTATAGCTGATCATTTATGTAGGTAATATGTACTATATTTATTTATTTTATTTCTATTATTGTTGTTGTTGTTTTTGTAGAAACAATAATCGAGATGAAAATATAAAAAGATGAAGAAATCATGCGCTGTATGTACGTACATCATATGTATAGTACAAATACTTGACATTAAATATTATGTACTTTTTTTGGTAAATTATCTCTTGTTTATCAGTAAAAAAATTTTTAAATGTTTAATATTTTGCACTAAAAACATTTTTAACTCAAAATACTCGTTGATAAAATAATGTTTGATATAAAAAATAAATTTATTTGAAAATATATAACTATGGATTTCAATTTATTAATTTATCTATTTATCGATGATAAATGAAACTTTAATGCAATACATAAATGTAGGTATAAGGGTATAAGACTACATAAACACAGTGATATGCATATCTCATATCATATATATATTTGTGTAAAAATATAAGTAGTACATATTTCTTTTATACATTTGTAAATTATTATTAATATACATAATTATAATTTCACTTACCTAAGTGAAAGGTAAATTACACTAAATCTATACTGCATTACTATTTGTATTTTTTTTTAGTTAAAAACTACAAATCAAAAAAAAAAAAAAAAGAAATATGTATATATATATTTATATATGTATATATTTTATTTTAAGATAATAATGTAATTCTGTATAATTTCGTTTCTAATAATTTTTTCTATCTAAAACTTAATACACCTAAACCTCTTTTTACGCGATAGATACGTTCCCAAGAATTACGCGTAAAAAACTCCATAAAAAAAGTTATGATTGGTTCAAAATCTGAAATATTGGCAATATAATGAAAAAAACAAACATGTGATGAATTTTAATAAAAATAAAAAAAAAATATCTTCATTTTGGTTGTTTGTTAAAGATTCCATAAAAAAATTATTTTATTCACTATCAGTTTCAGACAATGAATGTGGAAGCTGTTGTTTTGTGAGACTGTTGTTATAGCACTTTGCGGCATGAACTCAGTTATTAATTGCTGTGTTGATCCTTTAGTTAAGTCGAAAACTTTCCTACACGTTCGCGTAAAAAAAATTCGCATAAAAAGAGGCTTGGGTGTATATTATATGAATAATTTGTAACTTTTCTTCTACATTACCATAAAATTTGGAATGGTTTATTCCTAACAGTTTTGATTAAATTTAAAATTTTAATCCTGAGTTCTGAATACAGTTCATCTTTACTTCGTGATGCATCAATTTTAATCCAATAATCTTTCTCTTCTTTATATAATCGATTAAAAACTTTTTCAACATTATTTTGAAATTCTGGCACTTCATATCTGAAAAACAATAAAAAGTGTAATGGTATCTGATAATTATAAAAATAATTGTACGTTTATTTGTACCTTTCAGAACCAAAATCGCCTCGTTCAGATAATTTATCAACTGGAACATTTAAATATATTACAAGATCTGGTCTTAGTAATCCTCTTTCTGGTAATTTACACCATTCATAGTCTAAACCTAAATAGAAAATTATTATATTTTTCCATTTATACATAAAGTAGTATTATAATCAAAAATAATCTTCACTAAAAGGCCCTGGTGTGGACAAAGGATAAGCAGTTTTCTGCCTATTCTTTGTAATAAATAAATAAATAAAAATAAATCGAAAATAATGTATACCCTTAGCAACGCTGTAAGCAACTCCAGAAAATGAATATCGATCAACAATTAATGTTGTACCACTTTCTAACAATTTTTTCATTTCATTTTGCATTTCCCAACGATTTGCCGCAAATAATAAGTGAATTCCTTCATTCGATAGATTTTGTTTCTTCTTCAGATATGAATCAATAACACTGCCGATTGCTGTATCCCTAGCCGGAAAATTTAAATATTTTACAGGAATACCTTCATTTTTAAGAAAATTTACTGAAAATAATTTTAGAGTCATAATATGTAATAATATTTATTTTAGAATTTATTACCGATTCTCTTAGTTTGAGTTGTTTTTCCACTTTTATCACATCCTTCAAATAATATAAAAGCTCCACGTCTTAAATTGACCATTTCCATCATTTTATTGTTAATCGCTAATTCCAAAATTAAATTATCAAAATAATTATACTTAAATAAAACACATTGAAATTTACTCAAAACTCTAAATAGGCGGGAAAGATCTTCACTATCAAAAAAATTATTGGCATTAACCTGATTTAACTTAACTATTGCTTGAATGGTCACATATGATAATGACATTTAAATTGTATTTATTTGTTGTAAATATATTTACTTATTTACCTGCATCTGCCGCGGCCACCTGGATCTTATTACCCTTAATTACATACCTATAAAAATGCAATGTGCAAATTTATAAATAATGAATAGACAGGCCATGTGCGATTTCGAAATTTCAAAAATCATCCATATTTTTATGTTGCAAGTACAAGACACAACGCAAGCCATTCGATCAATTTTTTTTGAAAATTTTAACTTGTTTCGTTATTATTTGAAATATTTTTTATAAAAATTATAAGTTTATGTGTATAAAATATAAAAAATTTAGTTAATAAGCTGATGAATAAAAAAGTAGTAGAATTTGATTAATATGAATATGTATATAAGTATTTTCATATTTTTAATAGTGAAAGTAGTATATCTATTATAAATGTAGTAGAGATGACATATCATATTTGAAGTATAGTACGAAACTGTCAAATTTTTATTTCATTTTTTGTTTCGATTTTGAAAGAATTGAAATCAATTTATATAGATATAATTTTATATTTTTAATATGACTCTTAAAATTTTATCGACATTTATCGACTCATTTCATCGACATTTAAATCAAAATATAAATAGGATTTTTATTACTAATTGAAAAAATTTTTTTCAAAGAAACACGATAATTAACAATAACAAATAAATATTTTAAACAATAATATTAAATAAATTTAGGAAAAGTATCAGTTTAATTTTTGTATCAATATTTCAGTATTTTTAAAATTTATCGTATTATTTATGTAAATGTGTTTCATTAAATTTCTTTTTACAGATCCAGTTTTCAATATTTCAAATTAAACATTCAAATTCAAATAATGTAGTTTTTTATTTCGATATAAATTAAATATTTTATGATACAGTGGTATTGGTATCACTAAAAATTTAATGATGTACTAGAATTAATGGGAATTATAGAATTAAATAGTAGAATAAAATGTCTATGGAATATAGAATATCAATTTAATCTATTAAGTGTTAGATGGCACTTTACACACATGAAAAAAATAAAGTAATTTTTGATTTTTGATTGAATAGTTGATTGTGATTCTTGATTGCATACTCCTACCATTGCTCCTACTGACTCCTACTGAGCTACTGAGTGAGTGTTGATTGAGTTGAGAATTGGTGTGATTGTGAATTGTTTAAGATAAATTGAAATAAATGAAATATGGAAACTTGGTCGGCGGTGACGGCCATGGAAGATGGAAAGATTGGGAAATAAATTTTGGTATTATCCATAAATTAAAATAAAAGAACATTTTTTTATAATTAACTTAAAAATAATTATTGTATAGTTAAATAAAATTTCAAAAAAATAAACATATAAAGAAAATTAAAGAAATCAAAGGAGCGTATGTGTTTTTTTAAACAAAAAAAAAAATTTAAATGTTTTTGTAAATGAAGTATATATATATTATAATATATATATATATATATATATAAATGTTTGGTAAATGGTTTGTGTGATATATATGCATACGTATATATGTACGTACATATAATTTTTTTTATCATAAAATAAAATAAATACTACATAAATTTAAAGGTAGAAAAGTCGGCTAAATAGTGTTGTATAGTGTAATATTTATAATAAGCAATAAGCAAGAGTGAAGTATTATACAAAATTACAAAATACTTACTTATATTATAATTGTATGTACTTTTTGTCACATATATGTATTTATATTATGTATGTATAATTGCAAAAAGGATCGATGATTTACTGAATGTAAATATATACTATGTATGTATATGGTATATAATAAATATATATACATGTGTATTTGTAGTTGTATACCGAATACATGTATAACAAGAATTTAAAAAAAAAAAAAAATTTTTAAATATTTTTAATGAATTTAGAATTATTTAAAAAACAATTTTATGTAATTAAAATATGAATAAGTTATACATATCATATAATAAATAGTAAATATCAATAAAACAAGAATACTAAATGTCTAAAGAGAGTGCTATTAAAATTTTGTTTACTAATCTAAGAAATTCAAGAAACAATATAGAAAATATTATATTCAATTTTAAAACGTTTCATTTAAAAAACTGCAAAAACAAATACATACTGTTTATATATAAATTCTATAAAATTCAATTGAAACAAAAATTTCTCAAAATAATTACAATTTTACTACAAAGTTTTTGTGTACATAATATAGCTAATGTAATGCATTTTATTAATAATCACGAAATTCATTTCTTGATGTTTACAATAAAAATAAGTTCCAATAAATCTATTTATTTTTTAAATCTTATACAGTATGTTGTATATTGTATTATTTTTTTTAACTACATTTAAAATTTACTAAATTAATGTTATTATATGTACATAATTATTTTGAATGTTTTCGATGCACACAACAATCTCAATATATTGGTATGCACATGATGATAATTTAATTTGTTTTTTTCTAGATAAAATTATTTTTATATTAAAAAATTATAATAATATCGGCTTGTACCTAAAGTTAAAACACTTTCAAATCAAGTCATGTCTGGCCATAATCCTCATAGTCATCTAAGCCAACCACCAAATTCTTCATGGAATCCACTACAAGTATGTATAAATTGAATTTAAAGGAAAGGAATTTATATTATATACGAGTTTATATTATTTATATATGCGAATTTATATGATATATATATATATATATATTGAGATATGTAAAGTATATTATAAAAATTCATATAATATTTGTTTATTTTTAGATACCTTCTTACATTCCAAGACAACCTCAAGTCGCTCATATGTCTTCAAATGAGCGATCATTGGTTAGATCACCTTTAACTTGGCATACTCCTACACCTCCTGAAGCATTATACAGCTTTATATCAGCTAAACATAAAAATGTAAACAAATAATGTTAAATAATTTTTATGAATTATTTTATAATGTTAACCAAAAAAAAAAAAAAAAATTTTTTTTTCAAATAGTTGGAATTAAATCCACTTTTACCCTCATTTGTTAGAGGTCCTCCACCAACATTTGGTGGATCTGTTGATTTAACAATTCAATCAAGTCGAAATCAAAATTCATCCACTACATCACCAAGAAATTTAGCTTCTCCGTCCCCAGATTTTTCAATGCATAAGCAAATTGCACATAATGTTATAAATAACCTACAAAAGTGAGAAATGTTTTAATTATTACATAGTTAAAAATGTATTATGTAAAATATGTTATACATATATTTACAGTCCAGGTGTTGGATTAGGTCCTGGAGTGATACAAACTACTGGCAGTGTGAGAGATAAATTTTCAAATTCAAATGGTAATACTTGTGAAATAACTTCGACTGTGAGTAGTAGTGGCGGAGTAGGAGGTGGCGGAGGACTGTATATTAGAGATGCTAGACAAATTAATAATGATTTGTTAAAAATGTCAACAGCTAGAGATCCAAATGAAGTAACACTTTCAAATTATATAATGAAAATAAATAATATTTTTTTATCAAATTTTTACTTAATTTTTAAGGTTTCATCTTTAATGAACGAACAGCCGGTAGAATTAATTAATCAGACTGCAAAAATTCATGCTTTACCAACGTCTCCTAGAAGATGTAAATAAATTTAAATTATCATAATTTAAAAAAGTATTTTTTTTTATATTTTTTATATTGATTTAGTGTCTCCACCAAGAACATCTTTATTAAATCATGCGCCAATTTCACCTGAATCTACAAGTCCAGCACTACCACCAATGAGTATAGGAATAGGAATTAATACGGATGTAATTAATAATCATATTTCATCTCTTGCATCCGTACATCAGCAACAGCAAACAGTACCAATTACTTCTAGTACCGAAACCATGGCTCAATTTGAAAATTCACCTTTATGTTCAGCAGCTCAGTCACCATTAAATGCTGCGTCTAACGAGGATTCCGTAGATTCTAATGCAAGCAGAACGAGAAGAAGACGTAAACCAAATCGAATAATAAGAGTTCCAAATGATAGTGATGATAGTTTACCTGCAAATGAAAAAGGAAATTCAAAAATTTACCAAAAGGATGTAATTGACGGAACAGGAAATGTTAGCGGTAGTTATAGTGTATCAGATAAAAATGAAAATTGCCTAAAATTGGATGATAATAAATACAGTGCACCATTAAATACAGAAGATATAGATACTTTAAATAAAATTGAAAATAATGGTAGTACTTTAGAACAGCATTACCGCCATCAACGAGAAGAAATAGAACGATTAGAGAATGAAAGATCTGAAACTAGAAATAATGATGGTAACGGTAACAATGGATGGACAAAATCAGCAATTAATGCTTCGATTATTAATCAAGAAATTGAAAATAAAACAAAAAGTGTTATCGTGGATAATATTGCAGCAAATTCAAATCGAACATTAAGTGATTTGGATCGTCATCACCACCATGGTCGTTTAAAAAATCATGAGAATAATACGCAGATAGATGTTTCTAAATTTCAAGTAAAAGAAATATCAAATAAAGAGGAATACGATGAAGAGGAAGATATTTCATCTCAAAATTGTCATTCAAATAGCAAAAAAATTAGCAGCAAACAAAAAAGTGATTCAGAAGACATTGAAACAATTGATAAAATAGCAGCAATGATTGCAAGTAGTAATGATAATGAAGAAACAATTCTGGAAGATGATTGTGTAAATAATTTAGCTCAAAGACAAACACAAATTGACAAAAATGAATTAGAACCTAATAGTAATAAATTGAATGATCTCACCGAGATATTGAGTAATCCAATTACAACAGCAAATACAATAAGTAATTGCATTAGCAATAGTAGTCATCCAACAAGTCAAGAAAACACTGAAAATGTCAAAGAGATACGCTTCGAAGAAGTGAGTAGTTAAAAAAAAAAAATTCAAAAATATATTTTTTTTAATTTTAAGTTGTAAGATAGAAAGAATTACAACCGATTAAAATATAAAATTTAGATATAAATAATTTTGAATATTGTTTTTTATTCACAGGTCGAAAATAAATTAGAAGAAATGTTTGCTGGAATTGATGATGAACAGCCTTGTAATGTTCCAAATACTTCAGAAACTCTTGACCAAATGTCAAATGATCCAGCTTTAGAGCTTGAGCAACCTCTTCAAATTGATAATGAAAATGAAAATTTGTCTCGACAAGAAGAAAATATCAAAATTCAGTCAAATACATCGACACAAAAGAGATCATTATCAAAGCAACTTGAAAATCCTTCGAAGAAAAAACGAAAATTAACTTCAAAAAAACCCGCTAATTCCAATCAGAAGGTAACAAAAAAATCAACAAAAGCATCATCAAATGAAAAAGGAACAAAACAAACATCAACAAAAGAAAAACTAGATGAATGTATTACTACTGCAAGCAGTAGTGGTACTAATAACGACTTGAAATACAAGGGTCCTTTTGTTCAACTAAAATGTGATGGTTCTATAAATATTGTGAACACACCAATTACAGAAGATGATTCTGAAAAACAAAATAAAGTCAAAAAAACATTACAAAGTCATCATACAAATTCTGAACGTAGTAAAATTCGTGGATTGCATGTTAGTACATTAAGTACAAAATATGATGCTGATACTATTGATGCGACATGGATGTGTGTTTTCTGTAAAAAAGGTCCACATAAGAATGGGTTAGGTGATCTCTTTGGTCCGTATATTGTAACAACAACATGTGAAGAATTTCAATTAAGTCAGAAGAATCTTTCGGACGATGAATTTATTAGTAAAAGAGTAAAATCACAAATGATTCAGAAATCTTGTAATTTGCCGGTAGTCCCAGCTGCTTCTGTACAAAATCAACAACAACAACAACAACAACAAATTACTAGCGGATGTTCAAATGTAACTAAATTTTTATTTATTTACTATTTAAAATATGTACCAGTATATCATTTTGAACAATGATGAAACAACAGTTATAAAATTTTTATTATTTTGTATATTTTTGTAGGCAAAGAAAAAGAAACGTGGAGGAAGCGGGGCAACTACATCAATAAATTCAGCAGCAAGCCCACAAAAGCAGCAAACATCAAATGAAATGATAAATGAAGTACCAATTGATGATATATTTATTGGAATGTCAAAAGTTTCTGAAACATCTTATGAAGTTTGGATGCATGAAGATTGTGCGGTTTGGGCATCTGGTGTATATATGGCTGGGTCACGTATAATAGGATTGGAGGCAGCTGTATGGAGTAGTACGAGACATAAATGTAGTATTTGTTCTTTGAATGGAGCGATGATATGCTGTTTACGACGTGGTTGTTTATCAAAAGCTCATATATCTTGTGCTCGATATAAAAATTGGCAATTGATCGAAACAGATTTCAAAAATTATTGTGAAAAGCATCATTCTTTTGATGTAATCACGCCGACGGCATCATCATCTACGTCATTGACACCAGCAATGATATCATGAAAAAATTAAAAGTTTTATATTAAAAAAAAAAAAAAAAAAAAAAAAAAATGAAAAAGAAACTTAAGGGAAAGATGCGCGAAAATTCTTATTTTATCAAATTTGACTTGCCTACAACTTCATCATCTTTGAACTGATTTTCTTTGAATTTTGAGTACGATGATTTCAAAAGTAAAGGAAATCACATTTTTTCATTATTTTTTTATTGTTTTTCATTGTCCAATTGTGATGTGATCAATTAAATAAGCAATCTTATTTTTCATAAACTTAAAAAAGTAAAAAATGAGTACTTCCATTATTTTTAAAACAACATATTAAAGATTAAAACAAACCCAAATAGAATAGCATTCAGTAATAATTAGTCTAAATTTTTCATAAACAAAATTATGTTAAAGAGAAGGAAAAATTAAAAAAATATATTTTACTTTTATAAACATGTTTTATCTTTTAACAAATCAAAACCATAAAATTTTTGTTCCGTAAATCATGGACCATAAAGTCATGGACCAATGCATAAAAATGAATTGGACTTGTTTTCCTGAATCAGTTAACCGATATTCACGAATCTTTCCCTTTAATTTCAGTTTTTTATTTTTTTTTTTTTTTTTGTATATCACAATATTAATGTCAAAGAGTAGTTTAAATGAAAGTTATATAAAAGAAAAGAAAATTAAAAGAAAAAAAAAATTCAAGTTCAAATTTTGATATGCTTTATTTGACAAAAATATCTTTCATTTTATTTTTATTTTTTTTTTTTTTTTTCATTGTGTTGAAAATAAATTTATTTACATATTATATTGTGTCAAAAAATTACAAAACAAATAATACTTTATGTGTATTAAAAATATACTATTATGTAATTTTATTTTAAACGAATTATATGTATAAATTTTGGCTTTAAACTTTTGAATTCCCTTTTGTTTTTACTTAAAGATAAAAAATAATAATGTATGTATAATAAATTAAAAAACAAAAAAAAAAAACTAATTATTATTACATAGTTTAGAATAGATAAACAAAAAAAAAATGTACATTATATACATAGCATGAAATTTATTAAAATACAAATAAAATTTAAAAGTAATAATATTAAATCATTCGTAATACTAGATTACAAAAAAATATTCAATAAAAAATAAAATAGAAAATAAAAACATTCAAATAAAAATAAAATAGGTACATCAAGATTGTTTTAAGATCTTTGAAATTGTGAATTTGTAAATGATTTATTTTATTTAAAAAAATTTTTGTAGTTTTTAATTTTTATTTTTAAAATAAACATATTTTTTTTTTTTTTTTTTTTTGTTATATTGTACATAATATATTCTATCAATAGTCTTTTACAAGACACAATAAACTGTAAAATTTTATATAAAACTTCATTATTTGGAAAAAAGGAAATTGAAAAAAATAAATAAAAATCAACAAAAAAAATTTGTAAATTATAAAAGAAAAAAATTGTATAATATGAGAAAGAAAATTAAATTTAAAAATTATAATAATAATAATAATGATAATGATAATAAAAATGCTTAAGATTATGTAGATCGAAATTAATTCGTCGCAAACACATTGAATATTAAGAAACCTAATAAAAATCAATCCTACATTATTGTAGAAAATTTTAAGTTTTTAATCATTAGTTTACATGATTGAAAAATAAAAACTGAAAATTATGATCATTAATCAATTTTATTTTTAATTATTATAGTCGATGATCTTGTTATTTTTTCATTTATTTCCTAAGATGAATTTCAAATTTTTTATGTATGCAATATGTAAATAAAAATGTTAACATATGAACATGAGGAAAATTTCGTCTGTAGGGTTCTTTGTAGACATATGAATTTCACTGCATTGTTATGAAGTCAAATTTCAATACCAACTAGCCAAAAGCCCATAACTATAATCATCATCTTGAAAAGAGTATAGTAGTCAGATGGTTAGGAATGATGCCAAAATTAAGACTAAGATGCAGTACAAGCTACTGGCGGCAAGCTGTACACGATGTACATTCAATATTTACACCATTTACATGGCATGGCAGATGGCACAATGAAAAAGAATAATATTAAAGTTCAAGTTGTTGCAAGCAAATGTAATGTAGTAATGCAATTAAATGACACAGGCTTGTGTATTCAATTTTCATTATAAATTAATTAAGAATTCATATACATAATTGCCAATAAAAATGTCATGACACATTACAAGTAATTAGGAAGAAATAAAAATGTAATAGAATTTTGCTCAAATTGTTTGTTTTTTCATTATCTTTTCCTTAATAAAAAAATTTAGTTTTTGAATTTTAATTAATAACTTAATGTGTTATCAAAATATAAAAATTCTATTATTCCCCTTATAGTCTATCACTGCCTTAATTATTAATTTCAATTTTTGACGTCATTATTTGAAACTGTCATTTAAGTATATAATTATTACCTTTACAGCATTATTGTACATGATTGTATAGTAAATAATCCAGTCTAATGTTTTTTCCATGACGATCAAAAATCAAAATATGTAAAAGATATAAAAGTATAAAAATAATCCTATCGCGTAAAAAATATTCTTTAAAATTCTGCAAATCCATAAAATCTTTGTAAAAATAAAAATATTAAAACGGTAATACTAATTTATAGCAAAGTAGTCAGAATCACCATTCACCAATCAAAAATACTGGTAAAACGGGTAAAATTAAAAATGTATGGTATGGTATGGTATGGTCGCTGGTCGTATGGTCGTATGGCAATCGTATCGTATGGCATGTTGTTATGGTAATTCAAATTTGTTAATTTAAATTTTACTTGTACAGCTACAGTGTGACAGTTTAATTTTAATTTAATTTTTTTGTGAATTAGTAATTTATTGTCTAATTTAAATTTAATTATTAACGTTAACGAATTGACCTCAATACTGACTGTAAAATAAATTTAATAAAAACGAACTGTTTAACATTAAATTAATTCCTGTGATAGTGATTAAAAAGTAATTTTTTTATTGAAAATTCAAAAATTCTTACGATCATTCGAAAAATGCAAGGAAAAGAAAATGATATTAGTATGTACTACATATGAATTTATATTATCTAATGTGTATGTATGTAATATATATGTGTATTTTTTTTTATTTTAGATAAAAAACAATTAGTTTCACCAATAATTATAAAAAATAATATAATCATAAAAGCACTCAATTCATACGATGATCCTATTTTAAATTGTCCTCCTGATAAACTAACACAAAAAATTTTTTCAAATTTAAAAAATCATAATGTGAATGGGAATGCAGTAAAAATGGATCTAAATGTTCATTTTACAAATGACAATAGTAATAATTATGATAGTGATCATGAATTTTCTATTAACGAAAATCTCGAAATATTAAATTATTCAATTGTAAGAGATTCGAAGGAACATGAAATGACGACGGTAGATAATTGTAGTAGCAGTATTAAAATTAAACTTCGTAAAAGTAAATCATCAAAAAATAAGAATTATTATGATACACTGTAAGAATTTTGCAACAACAAAAAAGTATAAATTTCAATATGTTATTTCACATTTTTTTAATTTTTGGTTTTTGGTTATTATTTTTTTTTTTTACAGAAATAATGAAAATGATAAAAACAAAAGTAATAACATTTTTAAAAATTTTGATCAAAAATGTATAGAAAATTTGTATATTTCTGAAGAACACACAATAAAAAATACGAAACATAAATTGAAATTAAGCGAAAATATAATTTTCAAATTGTCCAAAAATCAACAAGAAAATGATGATAGTAAAAATACCAAAGAACATGATATAAATTTACCAAAAATTAATAATAATTATAATGATGATGATAGAACTGATCAAAATTTACATAATATTTTTAAAAATAATCCAATATTTCATTTACCGTGCAGAGAAAATGAATATAAAAGTATTTATAATTATTTAAAAGATAAAATTCAAAATAAAATTGGTGGCTGTATTTATATATCTGGTGTACCAGGTACTGGTAAAACGGAAACAGTAATATCAGTTATAAAGCATTTAAAAAATGAATCAAAACAAAATCAATTATCAGAATTTGATTTTATTGAAATTAATGGAATGAAATTGACTGAACCAAGGCAAGCATATGTACAAATTTATAAACAATTATATAAATATGATGAGTCTATTACAATAAATTGGAAAAATGCATTTATGATACTTGAAAACAGATATACTAGTAATTATGGAAATAATGATAATAATGTTGAAAATAATATTACAGTATTATTAATTGATGAATTAGATGTTTTATGTAATCGACGTCAAGATGTTATTTATAACCTTTTAGATTGGCCAACAAAATATCATTCAAATCTTATTGTAATAACAATAGCAAATACTATGGATTTACCAGAACGAATTTTAAAAGGTTAGTTAATAATTTTTTATATGTATTCAGAATATTAAATTTTTTTTTTTTTTTTTTATTATTTTTAAGTAAAAATAACATCACGATTAGGTTTAACTAGATTAACATTTTCACCTTATACATATCATCAATTACAAAAAATTATAATATTTAAATTAAATAAATCTGAATTGTTGCATAACGATGCAATAGAATTTTTGGCACGGTTAGTAAAGGCACATACAAGTATTTAAAAAAAAAAAGTCAAATTGCAATTAAAAATATAATCATATTTGTATGTAATTTGTTTTTAGGAAAGTAGCAGCAGTATCTGGTGATGCTAGAAGAGCATTAAATATCTGTAAAAGAGTTATGGAAATTTATGAGAATGATAAAAGTATTAACAAAACTGAAGATATTCAAATGCATCATGTACAGCAAGCGATATCGGAAATGATATCAAATACAAATATCCAAGCAATACAAAATTGCTCATTTCTAGAGAAAATTTTATTACAAGCAATTGTAGCTGAGGTAAATATATAAGAACATAAAAATCATCAAATTTTTAATTTTATTTTTTTTTTTTTAATGTGAAAATATTTGAATTTTATTAGATGACGTCAACTAGTGTTGAGGAAACAATTTTTTATAACGTTTATTTACAAATGAAATCGATCTTATCATTTATGGGAATTAAAACACCGTGTACAGGTATGTAAAATAGTAAAACATAATTACGAATATCATCATATATATTAAAATTTAAATTCAATTAAAAAATATATATATATATATAAACAAAATTAATATTTATTCAAGGCAATGTATTAAAAATATGTTCAAAATTGAATGCTGAACGTTTATTAATGTGTGAACACTCAAGAATGGATCTATATGGAAAAATTTTATTAAATGTAAATATTGATGATGTTTACTATGCCACAAAGATTGAATCACCAGAGAATAAAATAAAATGAATGTTATCGTTAATATGCGAAAGAATAAAATGATGTTTATCAAAAATAATAAAATAAAAAATTTTACAATTTTACATTATGTATTTATAAAATTTGTAATTTTAAATAATTTATAATGAATATAAATAATTAAATATACTGCAGTATACAGGACAGCTTGATAACTTTCATATAATAGTTTTGGTGAAAAAACACTCCATATAAATAAATGAAAACGAAATATAAACATTATATAAAGGTAAATTGTTGTTGGAAATATCATCAATAGAGATGTTAACAGAAATATTTGTGATATATTTTCTTCACTAAAAATAAAAAGAAAAAACAAACATTTTTTTTTTAATTTTTTACTCAAAAAAAAAATAATTTTTTTTTAGCTTACCATTTTAAATTAATATTTGATATAATTTCATTCAATAGCATAATTATTGATAATAATGGTGCACTGTATGTATTCAATGTCATCAATATACCAACAATAAATATATTATAACTGTTTAAACCAATGAAGCCTGGATTTAAATCAATTGTAGCTAAACCATTTGAATTTCCCTAATATTAGATTTTACATAATTTCAAAATCAAAATTAAATGTTTATATATTAAAAAATATGTAAAATATTTATTTATTATTATATTACTTACCTGATAAAAGAAAAACATTTTTCCAATCCAATAGCATAATATAATTTTATAAAATAAATTATTTGATAATGATGATGTTGATGTCTTAAATAAAAATGAATTTGTTGAAAATATCATTTTAATAGATAACATTTGTACTGGAACTAAAATCATATTGTGCGCTTTATGAAGAAATAATGTTATTAATATTAATATCAATAAACTGTAATTAATGAAGTTTTTGATATTTTTTGAATTGTAACAATTTCGTATTAAGTTAATAACGATAATAAAAATTATATTTATCCAAAATATTTTTATTAGAATCCTTTTTCTAAAAATAAATATAACATTTATATTATTATATTATTGAAATACTTAAGTATCATTATTATTTATTTATTATCGTATGCATGTAATAATTATACAATACCCATATTTATTTGTTGTCTCAGAAAATATAAAAGATCCATTAAAAATTTTATACAAATAAATTATAAATAAAACTGTATATAATATGAAATACGTAATGTATTCATTGTTAATTTCTCGGAAAGCAATTACCGTTAAGATTAAAGCTTAAATTTTCAGAAGAAGAAAAAAATTTTTTTTCCGAAATTATTTTTATCAAATAACGAAATATTTTTAAAAAGAAAATAAAAAACAAACTTACCTACAACCATTAAAACATTTAAAAATATTTTATTTTCGTTTAGCACAAGCCAATCACCAATATCAGGAACATTAATCCATTTATCACCAGTTTGATTAAGTCTTCTTACAAATGTATGAAACATCAATACCATTAAATTTAATAGAAATATTCTTTTACATTTTGTCGAATCATCATTATATATAATTTTATTGATATCTTTTATGCTGTAAAAAAAAAAATTTTTTTTTTTTAAATATTTATCATATTGTATTTAAAATTATAATACATATGTATGTACTTTTATCATACCTATCAAATATAAATTGATTTTTTAATTCAAAATTTATTGATAAAACTTTTATTGTTAAATATATTAATGCAGTTGTACCGAAATAATACCATAATTGATGTTCTTCTTCTATAAAAGAGCTACTTATTAATGAAATAGCATAAAATATTTCCGCTAGAATTATCCATAAAGATAATTTATGATAATGATTAAACTAAAATAATTAAATAAAAAAAAGGTAAAAATCATCGATTTTTTAAATTTAAATATATTTTTTTTTTACTTTTAAATTTTTGTAATTTCGAAAAATTGTTCCGATTTTCAAAATTAAAAAAATGATTAAAAATACATAAAGCATATTTAGATAAATCGAAGAAAACATTAATGAGAATATATCATACGAAAAGTAATTATTATAATTAATTTTAATTGATATTCCAATAAAAATTGTGATTAAAATCGATATCAGAATATCTTTTATATTTATAAAGAATGAAGCATTCATTAAAATATTTGGTGTGCAAAAAACAGCAATTATTAGAATAAATGTCATCTAAAAAGAAAAAAAAATTTAAATAAAATTATATCATTTTTTTATAATGTGTTGATTTTGCAATATTTTCTTTTTATATGTATGATCGTATATATGTATATGTATACTTACTAAAGTTGATATTATAATTCCAATACTAACTGCTGTAATACTGAATCGTATCCGTGACAATGAAATTAGCTCTGATAATTTATTAGAAGTTTTCACATAATAATCACGACTAATATTAAAATACTTATAGCTATCACTACTCATATTACTAATATAACTGTTGTTATTTTGTTTTAATTTTAAATTTTCCATATGAAATTTAATTGCTGACAAATACCAGTCATAATACTCTAAAAGTATATACATATTTAAAAAAAAAATTTTTTTTTAGTTTTAATAAAATAAAAGTACATTATATATTTGTAAGTACATATATTTGTATTTGTATTACCTTGATTTTTCACATGTTTTTCACCAAACTTATCAATAGCTTTATTTAATAATTGATCCGTATTGTAATGAAATGCAAACAATTGATCAGTATGTTGCATACAATTTATCAGTTCTGGTATTACACGACCAATATTTGTTGATGGAATTGGAATACCAAAAAGAGTTGAAATTGTTGGCACGAAATCGTTTTGATTATATATTCTTCTGTTTCAATAACAGAATATAGAAATAGAATATTTTTAGATATCATTATCATGTTAATGTGTAATTTATTTATTTATTTATTTTTTTTAATTAAAAGTTTTTGAATTACTTGGTATAATTATAATTATCAGACTTTTGCATATAAATATTTTTTGATGGAAAAATTATTAAAGGAACGTAGATTTCTTCAAATGAACTTCCGCCATGACCACCAGAATTTTTCATTCCATGATCAGCAGTTATTATAAATAGGCAGGGTAAATCTAAATGTTTACACTATATAAAATTAGAATTTTTTTCTTCTTAAAATACAAAAATATAAAATTTAAATACAAATTTGAAATAAAGATTTACTACTGACTAGATTATTTTTCATTTCCAAATAAATCATATTGCTGATATTATCAATTTCAGATAATTTATTTTGAATTTTATTACTAAATGCACCTTCAACATGTCCAATATGATCTAGACCAAGATAATGTAATATTAATAGATCCCAATCATCATTTTTTAATTCTTTTATTACATTTTCTGTTATATTTCTATCACCCTAAAAAGAATATATAAAAACTTTATATTTTATAAAGATGTAAAGGTAGATATTTTTTTTTTAAATTATATAGGTACATAAATTTACAATAGTATAGATATATACATTTACATAATGCATACCTTATAAAAGTCATGAACAAAAAATGAATCGTTATTTGCCTGATATCTATGAAAACTATTCGGAAAAAGTTTTATCCATGTATTATCACCATAAAATACAATTTTATTTTTTCTTTTAATGATTTGATAAATAATTGAATCTGATTTTAATTCAGTACTTCCAAAATTTAGAACGATATCAATGAAATTCGATATATCACCAGTCATCAATGTTTTAATTTTTGGCATTGTAACCGTTGGAACATCAACTTTTAATTTCAATAAATATGAATTTAATTCATTTTTATCATTATTAATATTATTGCTTTCATTTTTATTTTTATTTACAGCATTTTTTATGAATGTTAAATTATCTGATAATATAAAATCATATCTCATTGCATCAACTATCATTAAAATTACTTTTGATACTCTTCTTTTATATACGTGAGATGAATTAAATCTACAACAAATATTCAAAATTATCATAAATTTATATTTTTAAATATTCATATGCTTTTATGTAATTTTAATAGTTAAATATAAAAAATATATAATGTACCGAATATCTTGAATCGTTGATGGAATATCAGTTTCACTAGCTTTTTTCGATTCATTATAGTCAATTGGAAAAAAGCCATAAAAAAATATAAACAAACCAAATAGAAATATAAAATTTGATATCACTACGTTTGAAAATATTGTTAATCCATACATTTTGTTTTCTTTATTAGAAAAAATTAATAAAATTAGTATTAAATTATACACATATTTTGTTTGTATATATAAAAAATAAATGTTTAGTTTATTTACATTTTTAATTACATTTGCAATAGGGTTATAGAGGTTATTTATAGGTTATAGAATAGATAGATAAATAGAACCACCACACAGAACCTGGAAATTTTTTATCTTGAATTGAATCAAATTGAAATATTTGTTATCTATGCACGAAACGGAATGTAGGATTTAAGTATCGAAATCGAAATAGTTTTAGCAAGATTATGTTATTTATCATAAATCATAAATACAACATTATGTATTATATTAAGTTATGTACACTGTATATAATTAAACAATTAATTGTTTAAATTTATCAATTGAATTGGAAAATTTATTATAAACCAGCAGAAGAAGAAATATTTGTAAACAAAAAGAAATTATCACATTGTTGGATATGATACAAGAATAAAATTCCCTACAATTAATATTGCAATAATATAATACATAGTGATAGTATCCATCCAATATCATTTATAATAAATTATCAATTTTTAAAGTAAAAATAAATATACAAAAAAATTGCCATTCAAATTTTTGTCATGTACAGTGTACACGTAGTAATGTTTTTCTTTTTTCTTTTTTATTAACTAAAGACTTATTTACATTCAGCTCAAAATATGATGCATGGCATGTTTACTATTCTATTATTGTAACAAAAATAATAATTTTGCAAATATAATATTTATAATATATTTTACAATGTAAATTTTTAATCCAGACTCCTAGTTAAATATATATAACCATTTAAAATTAAAATTAAATATTAAAATAGTTGTTCATTAATTACATATTTCATTCTTCCTGCTTCTTAACTAACATTTATATTATTAATTTTTCCGTCATTCATCATACATCGATACACGACACGATACAATAAACGAAAACGATACATCATGATCATTACATTATGACACATATTCAATTCAGTATTCACTATTTAATATTTAGTCCATTTGCATTGCAAATTGCAAAAAAGAATAATTAATTGTTACAAAAAAAAAAAAAAAAAAAAAATTGAAGATGACAAAACAAAGGAGAGAAATAATAAAAGAAGAAAAGAAAAAATGAATAAAACAACTTGTTGAATACTGAAATATTGTGCCCCTGTGCGAATATCAATATTTTTAAATGTTTTTATTATAGTAATATCTTTAAATTTTTTTTATTACGTTTAAAATATTATAACGTTTGAACAGTAAAAATATAATAATTAATAAAAAATTTACAGTGATTTAACTCTAGTAATTTTCTTTTTTAAATAATAAAAATGTCTAAAGTGTCCGATTTATTATCAAATATTTTTCGTAAACGATCATCAAAACTCGAAATTGATGCTTTACCAGTTTCTGATGCTACAACAAGGCAATTAAATTATGAAAATCCGAATGATAATAGAATTATGAATTCATCTCATCAAACTATTGATGATTATAATGATTCTTCAGTTAGTAATAACCGTCAAAATTCTGAAACATCTTCAGAATACGATTATATTAATAATTCATTAAATCAATCATTATCATTATTATCAACAAATAATTTAAATATACACAATAATAATAATTCAGAAAATATTTCAATTAATTCAAGTTTAAATCAAAATCAGCAACTTAATCCAATTGAAACGATACCAATAGTATCATCTCCAGCAAATATAAATAATAATTCCATAGCAATAAGTAATACTCAAGGTCATATAACATATCAGTTTTCAAATATTGATGGATTACATATTGGTCCAGTTATTAATGTTCAAAATAATAATAGCACAAATAATAGTAATATTAGAAATACAAATAAATCAAATGTTAACGAACAGAAAAAACAGAAATTCAAAAGAAAAACACGTACAATACAAATGATGATGGAATCAAAAGAATCATTAAATCTTAAAATGATTGATTGTATTTCAACTCATTTAGGTGAAGGATGGAAGGATATTATGAGAATACTTAATTATTCAGAAGGACAAATTCATCAAGCTTATGTTGATTATTATATAGAAGGTTTGAAAGAAGTAAGAAGTATATTATTTTATTTTAATATTCATATATGTAATACATATGTATATATATATATATTTTTTTTTATTTAAATAAAAGGTTATTTTTCAATTAATTTTGGAATGGAGTAGAAATGAAGAAAATGCAAATCTTGGTGAAATAACGAAAATATTATGGAAAGCTGGCCATCGTGAAACTGTTTATTATATGAAAATTTCTTGGAAGGAAAACAACAATATGAATTTTAATAATGAAAGTGAAACATAACTACACACATAATTAATTGCAATAATATACTAATTTTATTTTTATTGTTCTAAATTTATATAGAATTACATATAACACTGTTGTATACATACATTTTAGTAAATATTATTTTATTATTATGTATTTTTTTTATATTATAATACAAGATTACATAATTAAATTCTTTATATATATAAATATACATACAATATATTTATATTTTTGAATATTATTAACAATGTATTTTTATTATTTTTTGTAAAATGTAGAATGTAAAGCTTCAAATACATATATATATATATATATATAGTATATGATAATTATAAATTTATACAATTGAATAGTTCAATTTTTATTTTTTTAAGGAAGTAATCAAATTAATATGTTCATTTAATTTTAAAATTGTATTTAAATAGATAAATAATTGCTGTACATAAATGTAATTATAAAAATTTTTTTAAAATTATATAATTGATTTTGATTCATTTAAAATTTTTCTTCTTAGAATAATAATGCAATATTAATGAAAGACAAATATGATGCATTAAAAAAAAAAATAAACAATTTTTTATAAATATATATGCAATAAAATTGTAACAAACAAAAATAGATTTATATATGTATTTAATAAAACTTAAAATTTATTACATACATTTTAATATTTTATTTACATTTTTTACCATTACTAAAGATTTTAAAATCATCAATTTTTAAATAATCATAATAATAATAATAATAATCACTAATATACACACATTTCTAAAATAAAAATTTGGTTTATTTGTATGGTTTATAATACAATTTTACTAACTAGAACTTGTAATTTTTGTTTTTTCAAACTGATTCTGTTTTACTTTAAAATTGTTTAATGTCTAAATAGTTCTGTTGTATTAATAAACGAAGAATCTTAATTTATCATCAATACTTATATAATATAAATAAAGCATAATACTGTGTAAGAAATAAAAATAAAAAAAAAAAAGAAAGTTTCTCCTTTCTTACAACAATTTTCATTTAACAACAATAAATAAATTTGACATATTTGAATAAATAGTTTTTTAAACATTAAATCTGGTTTCTGAACCATCAGCCAACATTAATGTTACAGTTCTATTATTGATCCATATCAATTTGGCTAATCGCATTGGATTTAGACGTATTACATCGGGTATTGGAGCCGTCGAATATCCTTTAATACAACGAGTTTGTGATTGACCTAAACCAAATATACCTAGAAAAAAAAATATTAGAAAATTATGAAAATAAAATAAATATTTTTAAAAAAATATTTTTCTTTTTTTGATATTATATTATGTATTAAAATTACCTGTGCTAGTTTGCCAAAATGAAAGACGATTTTCTCCACATGCATAGCTCACTAAATATTTTCCATCTGGGCTGAATGCTAAAGCTGTTATTGGATGTGTATGAGCTGGAATCATTTGGCATTTGTTCTGACGTAATTCATAGATAGCTAAATGACCATTACTGGCTCCAACTGTTTTTTTTTTTTTTTTTAATTATTAATTAAATAAAATTTAAAATAAAAACCAATAATTATTATGTACATTATGTATGTACGAGTATATAATATAATATATAAAATTAATTATGTTATATATGCAATTTAATTATGTAATTTACCTGCAATACGTCTAGTTGCTGAACAATGAGAAATTTGATTGAATTTACATATTGACGGACAAACTTCATTTAAACCATGATTTTTCAATTCAGATACATCGATACAATGCAGTGTTATATCCATTACTTCGACTAAAAGATTTGCCATTTCAGCTTGCATTTTATCAATTAACATTTCAACGCATTGTAATATTTCCTTTTTAGCTTTATGTAAAACCGATTGTGTTAATGGAACACTTAATGTCTGTGTATTTTGTTGTATTGTATTATAACGTGCTACTTCTCGTGCCATTGTTGTTATAAATGCAGCAGGTCTGTATATGTATTCATATAAAAAATAAATCACATAATTTTCTTATTGAATTAATTTTCTTATATATGCATCTACCTTGCAGTTGCAATTAATCTTAATGCATGACGAGCAGTACGACATGCATCTGCTTGAGGTGTTAGTGGTAATTTATAATTAAGATTTGGTACAAGTCTGCCTGCATCACAGCAAATCTCTAATAACCCTAAATAATTTTAATATAAAAAAAATAGGGAAATTAATGAATTTGTATACAAAAAAATAATAAAAATTGTGAATGTGATTACCAAGTAATAATTTGCTAACATCTACATATGGTTCCCATACGGTAAATCCACGTCCAATTAAATCGATTGCAGCTCTTCGAAGTGGTGTGTAAGGTGGTAATTTTGGTGATGGAGGAGCTAATAACAAATGTGTTAAGGCCATTGAAGTTAATCGAGCTAAATTATTGTTTGAGATTCCAAAACCTTCAACAACAGAACTTTTTCGTCTTTCTGCTCCTCTAGACTTTTGATTATTTGGACCTTTAAGTAAAATATTTTTTTATTTTTGTGGGTGATTTCAATACATTTAATTTAATTTTTAAGAATAATTATTTTTAATATTTACTATCTTGTGATATATCTTGTCCAAATTCTGCTCCAATAACACCAAGTAAAACTACTGCCGTTGTTTGTTTTCGTTTTAGTTCAGCTAAGCTTGATGGTTTCCTAATTATTTCTTCCTCTTCTTCTTCGTATTCTTCCTCCTTTCAAATTATCATACAAATTACTTATTCAAGCATATTGATGGAAATATTTGTATTTACCTGATTTTCTACATTCATTTGATTGCCAGCTATGCCACCAGTTCCAGTACCAGATGTTCCAGTTCCTGCTTGTGATACATTTGGATTTTGTTGAGCAACAGCAGCAGCAATAGACTCTTGATGTGTATACAAAGGTAAATATTGAGCCCAATGCTCAACCAATTGTTTCCGACCTTTCTTTCCCATTCTTGTTAGCTCGCCCAGCAAAATTTGTTGTGCAGCTTCACGAATTTCTATACAATGATGTTGCCATCTTTTTGCCATTGCTTCAACTTGAGGCCTCTTGAAATTTTTTGGTTCTATATGTGCATGTATTAATATACAATAGTTTTGTATAATTTTATCGTTATTTTCATCATTTTTTTAAATTTATAAAAATACATATTTACTAAATAAAAAACTTACCTAAAGCATCAATTTTATCAGGAAGAAGGAAACAATGATGAGTAGAAAGTAGACTCCAGCCTTGTTTAATTTGAGCCTGATGTTGAGTAAATAATTCTTCATGTTCTTGTTCATTCCATATGCTATTTGCTTTTGTGCTGTGTCTAAATATAAACACAAAATAATTTTCACAATAAAATTACATCATAAATTGATTTATATTAATTTACTTATGAAGTTTCTTATTGCGTTCACTTTCTGGTATAAATGATGCTGAGCTCATTGACATCAATGTATTAGACATAGCAACTAATGCTAACATATGATTTGATGTTAATGTTGTACTTAATTCCCAATGTAACTGACACGTAAATTTTTGAGTTAATTTTTGTAGACGAATTAATTCTGGTGGTAATGATATCTTTTCAGATGATTCAAGTTCAGCTTTCGAAACAATTAAATTTGTATCAAAATTATTTTGCCATGTAGGAAGTAAAAGCGACATATAACCTCCTTTAGATAATACACCAAATGATACTGGAACCTTATTTTAAAATTTAAAAAATGTACAATTAATTAAAAATAATATTTTTTTTTTTTTTAATTTACCATTGGTCTTAACAAGCCTAGCTGAGATTCACAAACTTTATCTAAATGTGGATCTAAGCCCCATGAATGTAGAAGAGATAAAAGTAATTGAGCAACTTCCATAACATGAGTAGCTTCCATTTTTGATACAATGTTTTTATTTTGTTCTGTAGAATCTGGAAAAATAAAATTTTAATTATTTTTTTTTTTTTTAAATATATGTATAATCAGAAATTTCTATTAAACATTTATTTATTTATTTATTCAAGTTAATATTAAATTCAATTTACCCTTAGAACTATCTACAACAGTTTTTAGACTTTCAACTTTTGCTTGAATTTTCTTTTCAACGTTTTCAGCGCCTTCTTTCATTTTCTGAAATATTCCTGATTATAGGGAAAATATTAAAATTAAAATGGTAACAAATACGAATATGTAAATTATATTCGTTACTATAAGAGAAAATTTGATAATTTCTACATATAATTTCAAAGAAAAACTAATGCAGAAATATATTATGTAATTGTTGTTGTACTAACCGAAAAATACATATTGCAAAAATTTAAATTAATTAAAAAATAAATAAATGCAAAAATGTATATCAAAAATTCACGATTTATGATTTTTAAATTTTGATATGTGATTAATATGTATATGCAGCAAAAATTTAACTGAATAAAAATAAATTGTAAATTGTAAATGCATTTTTATTAACGAATTTACATGTATAAAATAAATACTGTATGTATTTTGTTTCAAATATTTGTCAAATCGAATGTTAAACGAATAAAAGGAATAGTAATAATAATAAGAAAACGGATAAATATATATATTTTTTTTTAATATCTACAATACACTGAAAACGTTTCTATTCGTATAAATTTGCGTATAAATTTTTAATTTTTTTTTTAATTTATTAAATAGTTAGTTGAAATCAATTAGAAAATTAAGATCATATTTATATAACACACAAATGAGTAAAGAATAATAATAAGCATTTATGAGAATTACGTATAATCATACAAATATTTGATTAATAATGCATAGAGTTTTTGTACAAAAATTAAAAATAATAGGTTGCTAACTATGTTATGAAAATTAATATGTAAAATTGAAAAAATTATATAAAATTAATTATATGTAAAACCAACCATGTTTATCTTTATCTTTAAGAATTTTTTCCATATCTCCAGCCTTGGTTTTAACTTTTCCGAAGAAATCTTTTAAGAAAATAATTATGCGTTAATAAAACAAAAAACATAAAAAGCAACATCAATATTTTTTTTCTTTTTTAAATTCATTAATACAATTTTTTTTTTTTACTATGACTATGATGTTCTTTCCTTTTGTTTTTTATTTTTTTTTTTTTTTTTTTTTTTTTTTTTTTGTAATTTATTACACAATCACCGATTAAAAATTTCCTGATATTGTATTTCTTATTTTAACAACACAATCCTCATTAGTATATTTATAAATAATAAAAAATTGTTGTTTTTAATGTAATATTATCCTCTCAAATTTTAATTTTATAAATTTAGTTAACAAAAAATTAGTAGATAAATGTATGAATTACCTGATATTTTTTTACTTGCATCTATTCCAGAACCTGAAGCTTCACTTTGAGAAAATATTAAACCTTGTGCCTAATAAAAAAAAATTAAATTGATCTGACTTTAAAAAAAAAAAAAACACACACACTATATTGCTTTTTTTAAATATTTTACCTCTAAGCTTGTTGGACTCATATTTGCATATTCTTCACTATGCAATTCAAAAATTAATCCTTCGATATCAAAAAATAATATATGACTCTCAGCATCTAGCAAATTAAGAAAAAAAAAAAAAATTAAATGCATGCACAAATTAATAAAGTGTTGTTTGATAATTAGTTAATAAAATGTTTGTATACCTTTAGGATTTGTACGAAGACCCTGAATCAAAAGTGGACTACTGCGATTTTTCATTAAAAATGAATGATCACTATGATTATGGGCATGCAATTGTTGTAACTGATGTATTCCACGTTGAGTCGCATGTCTTATTGCATTTAAATTTCTGTGCCTTAAACCTCTTTAAAATTAAATATCATAAAATAAATAAAAAAAAAAATTTTTTTTTTGAAAGACAATATACATGTAATAAAAATAACATTAATTTAACCTGAAAAAATGAACTGCTGGATTCGCTAAACCCATTTCTGATGTTGAACTTCCTGTACCAGTGTCATCTTCAGTATTTTCATCACATGCTGAAAGTACTTCTTCAGCGAGCATACCTAGATGATAAAATTTTATAAGAGAACGAAGATAGAATTTTGTTAGATATTTTAATTTACCATGTAACACACGATCAAGATGACCTGTCTCCATTTGCCAAATATATACAGTTCCATCTGAACATCCAACAATTAAAAAATCATCTAATGGACGCCATTTGATTGTAACGACTGGAAATAAATGTCTACTAGCTAATGTCACACATTTACGTTCCTGAAGACTTAATAATGTAACAGAATGATCAGATGCAACAGAACAAATACATTTTTGAATTCTGGCCTATAATTTATAACCAGTAAAATAATAAAAAATAATTTTAAAAATGTAAAATCGGTTTACTATTTTTTAAAAGATTTCAAATTTCTTACACTACAATTGCTTGGCGGAACAAGTAATTGAGAAATTTCTCCTGCATGAACACAATATCTATGCAAAAGACTTCCACTATATAAATCCCAAAGACAAACTGCAAAATCTACACCTCCAGATAATAAATGAGCTTTATCATATCTTAAGAAAATAATTGAAAACATATTATTCAAATAATGAAATGAATTAGTATTATTAAATAAATAAAAAACCTTGGATGAGCTAATGATGGACATAATAAACAATTAACACGTCCTCTATGTCCTGATAGAATTTGATGTGGTGGCCAGTCTAAAATAATTTCGATTTCATTTATGTACATTTTATTAATTTCAAGAAAAATTTAACAAAATTTTACAGACCATTGTATTTTTGATGATTTCCATGTAACAGCTGAAGCATAACAGTTTGGGTTGCTGGAACAATAACAATCGTTCCATCTTCACGTCCAATAACAAGGCGACTTTGTTGAGGTAAATATATACTAGATGTTAATTTGATAGGAACATCACTCATATGTGACAATTGATCTAATATTCCAACAGGTGGAGGATTCATCATTGACCAAGCTTCAACTAAACTTGTACAAATTGTCGATTTCATTGCTTTGAAAAAAAAAAAAAAAAAAAAATAATAATAAAATAAAATAAAATAAATAAATAAATCAATGATTTTGTAAATAAATGAATTTTTAATTGAAAAATATTAGAAAATTACTTTTGACCAGATTGTGTGATGATTGCATTTTACTTATTTCTTCTTGATTCACATCGGGTACTGTCCATAGTGTGACAAAACCTTCAGAATCTCCTCTTAATAAGTGAAATCGATTTTTATTATCTTTTTGAGTTGAAACTAATTTCATAGATGGTGGACAAGATAGTGGCTATAAAATAAATAATAAATTAAAATATATGTACATACATAAATATTATTGCATATTTAAATTTAAGAATTTACCTTTTCTCCTGGTTGTGATAAAATACAATACAAAAACGGCATATCACGAACAACGGATGGAGAATGAAATTCTTTATTATCAGGAATACAACTATAAAAATTAAATAATATATGCGAATTGAAGAAAATGAGATACAAAATAAAATTAAATTATTACTTTGCTGGTAGTTTATAGAGATATCCTTTTCCTTCATCTGACCAAAGAATCACTCTATCATTTGACAGAAAATCACCTCCTTGCCATCTTTCACGTGCTGGAGATATTACACTGCACAATACTGTAAAGTCTCCAGCATCGTATATTTGCCAGTATTTTGTGCAAACAATTAGAACAGTTCTTTGATTATGAGCGCAACAATTTAATGTAATTGCATTCAAACAACGAATCTATACACAATTAATAAGTACACTATTCTATTGATATTTTTACACTACTCTTTCAATTTTACCTGTTTAGATTCATTCTCATATATCGGTTCTGAATATTTATTTTCATTTCCAATTAATGTCCATACTTTTACCGTTCCTGTAGTTGTTATAGCTAATACAACGTCATCTTTACGCTTCGATGGTCTTAATACCTAAACATTTTATCATTATTATAAGCAATCTTAAAACTATTATTTTTCATTTTACATGTAGCGCTGATATCCAATCTGGTTTAACTTTCGAACTCAATGAAAATAAAATTTCTAAACTGAATGGATCCATAACTATAATCTCTACATAATATCCATTACAGAATAATCTTACGTCATCACAATTAGCCATATGATAACTCTGTGAATTAAATTAATTTAAATTTGAAAATTTATTATTTATTTTAAAAAACCTATTTATATATAATTTATATAAATTGTATGTATATTTTTACTAAATAATTTACTTGAATATTTGTATGAACTTGTGATAATTTAACACTTTCTGTACATTTTCCATCAACTAAATCCCAAGTACACATTTCACCATTCTCTGTTGAACTGACCAAAAAATCATTTTCTGGTAGAATTGATGCTGTTGCCAAACATAGAACAGGTGCTGAATGTCCGACTAGAAGACATCGTGGCGTCATTTGTAACGTTTCTGGATTTACTTGCCTATATTTATTTAGAAAAAGAAAAGGAAAAAAGTTTTAAAAATTTTTTATTTAAGAATAATATGAATTAATATAAAATTAACGTATTAATTCATTCAAAACATTTAAATATTATCACAAATTTTGTAGGTCATGTGACATTGATGAATTTGATTGTTAAATAATCAATAAGAAATCAATAATTTTACCATAAGCATATTTGACCATCATAACATCCTGTAGCAAGAGTTTTTTGATCTTTTGATAGAAATACGCTAGATACACAATGAGTAGGTGCTGTAGGACCCCACAAAACTACTGGTACTACTAAATTCGTGCTAACCATATTGTCTGTTCACAAATTTTATATGCAATATGCAAATATTTTTTTAAGTTGTTTTTCTTTTTGTTTTTAATTAAATTCCGTTAATAAAACTAATTAAAAGTATATAACATCAAAAATTAAACATCACTCATCGAAATAAATGATAAAGAAAAACAATTCAGAAGGAAATTTTTTTTTTATTAAATATTAAAAATAGATGATTTTCTTCCTCTTGATTTTATTTTTTTTTTCTTTTATTAATTATTACAGAAATTCAGAAATGTCATTCTAATTATCATGAATGAAATTGATATGATTTGATGATTAGTAGAATTAAAAAATGAAAATAACTATACCTACTATAGATAGGATAGGGTAGAAAAAGTCAATAATAATTTCATTCTATTTACAACTGTCAAATATTTTCTATGTTTATTACTTTAGATGAATTCTACGTTTTTGTATAATTCATTGTATAATATCATTCTATTGTATATTGATTTTTTTTCATAAATAAATTCTGATACAAATGATAATCGAAATTGAAAATTATGAATCGAACTTAAATTGATTTTTTTATGTAGTTGGGTAGATGGCGAGCAAAAGTAAATACTTTGATATTTATTGTTATTATTTTTCATTTCATTTAAATTGTAATGAAATTCAAATATTCTTAATATAAATAGATTTTTATATTTCATATTAATCAATAATAATATGATAAAATATCGAAACAATAAATGATGATATGATTCTGCCTGAGCTTTTATAGAAGTGTTGGGTGTAACCGTCTAGCAGTATCAAGTAGATACTAGATAGATAGATACACATACATTACATACATTGTATAAAAATATATATTATATATAATTATGTATTTATATTTATATACGATATACAGTGCGTTTCACTTGAATAGGGCCACCTTTTTTCAATAAAGTTTTATGATTTATTCGTATTTTTTTCTCGATAATTGATTTTTTTTTTAATTCAAAACTAAAGTACAACTTCATTCTTGAATTTCAAAACGAAAAAAATAACTGGTTTTATATGTTTAACGTTAATTTTTACTGTTTATTGTCTGGTACTTAGAAAAAATCACATTTTTGCTTGCTTCACTTGAATAAGGCCATCATAAAAATTAATATAAAGGAGGGAAGTAAATGATTGCAAACACATAGTTTTTGAACAAAATTGTAATTTTTTTATTATTATTAAATTTTAGTACTTTGTACATCCTCCTTTTTTTAAAATTACTTCATATATTCTATTCGGCAAGGAATTGTATAGTGACTTCAAATAACTTAAGGAAATTTCCCTCCAGGCGACTTTAATGGCCTGAATTAATGACTCCTTATCATCAAACTGTTTGCCACCTTCGTACACTTTTCTTACTAACCACCCCCATACGTTTTCCATTATGTTGAGGTCTGGAGAATAGGGTGGCCAATCGAGGGTTTCAACATTTTGGCTTTGAATCCAGCTTTTAACTATCTTTGCTGTGTGGATAGGTGCATTATCGTGCTGATATATCCAAGGTATAGGTCCAAAAATGTCGTGAAACTTCGGAAAGGCATTTTCCAATATATTTTTATATGTAATTCCAGTCATTTTTGTGGACTGGAAAACCAAATCGATAGTTCCATAATAAGAAACTGCTCCCCATACCATTACACCACCCTCTTTACTGTGATGTCTATCTAAAAACAGTTCGTCTTTTCGTAAATCGTGGAAATAATGATTAAAATTGTCCGGGCCATCAATATTAAATTTTTTTTCATCTGAAAAAACGACTTTGTACCATTGCTTTTGCCATACCATATGGTGCTTAGAAAACTGTAATCGATTTTGTTTCCGCACTTCATTAAGTGGTGGTTTTTTTTTAATTTTTTTGTATTTTAAATGTGAAGCTGCTTTAATTATGCGCCGGACAGTCGAAACACTTGCTTTAACCTTACACTTGAACTTGATTTTGACTGCAGAATTACTGGAATTTGATGCTTCACGAAGAATTAATCGTTTGTCTCGGGGAGTTGTTGCTTTGGAAGTACATCCTTTCATGTTTTTTCCATATTCATCAATATTTTTTAAAACATTATTAACTACCGTTTTGCTTCTTCCAATTTTTTTGCCTATATCACGGCTAGAGTATCCTTCATTCTTATAAATTTTTATTTTTTCCTTCTCTACTACAGATAACACTTTATTTCTTCCCATTTTAATAAATTTAATCAAATTTTTGTGCTTTATGTAATATTGATAGAAACAAAATGTCGAATATTTAATAGAAAAACTAATTTCAATTAGAAATGCAAAGCCTACTTCTTTAATAACATCAAAACTACAAGTGGCCTTATTCAAGTGAAGCAAGCAAAAATGTGCTTTTTTCTAAGTACCAGACAATAAACAGTAAAAATTAACGTTAAACATATAAAATCAGTTATTTTTTTCGTTTTGAAATTCAAGAATGAAGTTGTACTTTAGTTTTGAATTAAAAAAAAAATCAATTATCGAGAAAAAAATACGAATAAATCATAAAACTTCATCGAAAAAAGGTGGCCCTATTCAAGTGAAACGCACTGTACATGTGAATACAAAAATATAAACTGAATGGTCATACGTCATACTATATATTCGTATATAGTTTGATTTAATTATACATACATATAGTAAATGGTACAGACTACAGACAGATTGCAGAAAAAAGTACAGTATATACATTGTATACATACGCAATACGCTACGCATGCGACGGTATACGGGATTACCACGTTACGACTTACGACGCTGCATTACGTTACGACGATATCGTATACCGTATGCGTATCGTACAACTCGGTAATCGGTACAGGACAGGTATGTAAAATGTAACGTAACGTAATCGGTACAGCTACAAGACAACATATGTAGATGTACATTTAAGTGGAAATCTATTATATATATGTATATAATACTTACATATAATATATAATACATATAATATAAAATTTATTTCATACAAAATCTCATTACACAGTATACAAACATGTAATACTATTTTAATTTTCTTTACTGTCATTCATTCACTTGTCAAAGGTGAAATAATTTTTTATTTTTAATAATTTTTTCAATAAAATTTCTGTGATAGATAGGATTTCCGTTATGCAAAATAATTATAAGGCGTGGAATTGATAGAAAATTTACAGTCAGAAAAGTAATAAAATTTAATAAGAAATTATGAATTATTAGTGTTATTTTGGAATGAAAACAAATGTTAAATTATTAGTTTTGCTATAGCGTAAGCGTATAGTTTAAAGAAAATGGCTTCTGCTGAAGGTATCGACTCTATTGAATTTGAATCAACAGTTTCTCAGAATGTAAAAAATATTGATGCATTAAGTATTGCACGTACATCAGATGATAATGGTAATTATTAAAGTTGTAATTTTTGAATATTTAAATTTATAAAAATGAAGAAAAAAATGTTATGTACCTCGACTAAAATGTGAAACATTTAACTAACAAAATATTGAATCAGAGTCAGAGTAGAGTAGGTCAAAATAAAAATAGGTAATGTTACACACTTTTCCACAATATAAAATTGTGAATTGAATATATGTATATATATTTAAGACAAAAAAAAAAAAAAAAAAAAAAAAAAAAAAAATTTCTTAGAATTGGCATTGATACATTAATTCTCAATTGGTTCATTATTTTCAAATTTTCATTTTGAATCAGAAATAAAAATAATATTGAATAACAAAATGTTTAATGACTCATCGAAGTTGAATTAAAAGTAGTGAAATTTTTTAATTTAATATATTATTAATTTTAAAAATAAGTACCTACAACATAATTGTTATTTGTAATAAGTTTAAAAAAGTAATTGTACATAAGTACTAATTAATATTGCTTATTCATATTGAAAATTGAAGAAGAAAATATTACATCATTTAGTTTTTTTTTTTCCTACATAATGTTATTCGATTAAATTTGTAATGCACATTTGTTTTAGAAATATAAATAGAGAAAGATTTAATATATACATATCGAATAAATCAATTTGAATTGTTAAAAAAGAATTGTTTTTCGTATTCTTGTATATTTTTATTTAATTTAAGAAAAAGATCGTTTGTCAAGTATGGATGATAAATCTGGCTATCAAGATGTAAGTAGTAATTTATGAATAGTTTGTAATAATTTAATATAAATAATAATTTGAATTATAATAATTTATTTTATTATGTTGTTCAGGGAGGAAGACATCCTGGACATCGTTATGCAAAATCAGATAAAGAAAGGAAAATTGGTCATAGAAGAGTTGGAGAAGGTGGAGAGGTGACATATAAAAAAATTCAAACCTCTCAAATAATGGGTTCAATTCAATTGGGTATACAGCATACGGTAAATAATAAAATTTTATTATTATTATTATTAGGGACATATAGATAACTTAAAAAATAAAAACAAAAAAAAACATCGATTGTGTATTATTTATTTATCAAGGTTGGAAGTTTAGCATCAAAACCAAAGAGAGATTTACTTATGATGGACTTTTGGGAAATAGAAAGCATATCCTTTCCTCCTGAAGGTTCAAATTTGACACCAGCTCATCATTATAGTGAATTTAGGTTTAAAATATACGCACCAATAGCATTCCGTTATTTTAGAGATTTATTTGGAATTCAACCTGATGATTTTATGGTAAAAATCATACGAAAATAAAAATGTATTTTAAAAATATATTTAAATAATAAAATGTTTAGATGTCAATGTGTTCTGCTCCACTAAGAGAATTATCAAATCCTGGAGCATCTGGTTCAATATTTTATTTAACGGACGACGATGAATTTATTATAAAAACAGTTCAACATAAGGAAGGTGAATTCCTTCAAAAATTATTACCCGGGTAATTATTAAATGATTTTTTTTTTGTTATAATATAAATGAGTTTATTTTTGTATTTTACTTTTTTTTTTACTTCAATTTAGATATTATATGAACTTGAATCAAAATCCTCGAACATTGTTGCCAAAATTTTTTGGATTATACTGTTTTCAATGTAATAGTAAAAATGTTCGATTGGTTGTTATGAATAATTTGTTACCATCATACGTTAAAATGCATTTGAAATATGATTTAAAGGGATCAACTTATAAACGAAAAGTACTTTCTTATTGATTTGATTTTATTTATGTTTTCAATTAACAATGATATTAAATATATACGTATTTATTTTATAATTATTTATTTATGTTCAAATGAAGGCTTCAAAAGCTGAACGTAGCAAATCATCGCCGACCTATAAAGACTTAGATTTTATGGAACATCATCCAAATGGAATATTTTTGGAAGCAGACACTTATAATGCTTTAATAAAAACAATTCAACGAGATTGTACTGTACTCGAGTCATTTAAAATAATGGACTATTCATTATTAGTTGGTATACATAATTTAGATTTAGCATTAAAAGAGAAGCAAGAGGAAAAGAAAAATAATAGTAATTTTAAATCAAAAAGTCCAAAACATGAAGAATCTGATTTAGAAGATGCACCGGAAGCTGATCAATATATTGCTCAAGAAGAAAGAGAGCGTGGTGGGGCTACAGCACTTAATCGAAGCAGGTAAATAATTATCTATAAGAACAGTAATTTTTATTGTTTTTATAGTCTAATAATAATAACAATGAACATTGTTAAATGGCTAGACAATATATTGTTAAATGTTTGCATTCAAAATAGTAATTTAATATTTCATTTTTAATAGATCAATAAATCGTCAACGTTTAGTTGCTCATTCTACAGCTATGGAAAGTATTCAGGCTGAAAGTGAACCAATTGATGAAGAAGAAGATGTCCCGTAAGTGAAATATATCAATTTAAAGATAACATTTTACAACATTCAAATCATTCTCTTAAATATATTAGTAATTTTATTATTATTATTATTATTATTAAGTTTTATACCAGGAGATAACATAATGGTTCAAAAAATTATGAATAGCTAAATGATTAATTTATATTTATAGCTTTTCTGAATGTTTGAATGTTTATTTTTTAATTTAAAAAAATTTTCATTCTCTGATAAATCATACATGTATATTTATATATGTATAATATACATATATATTTTTATGTGTATGTATATAAAAAAATTTATAATTTTATTTTAATATCATAAAAAATCTGTATCGAAATATCGATCGTATATATACTTTTTTTGCTTTACTAGAGACTATATTTTAGTAAAAACGAAAAAAGAAAAAATTGTACTTATTATATGTTGCAATTATATTTTTCTAAAAACAAAAAAAAAAAAAGGAAAAACAAAAAGACAAAATAAAAATATGATTTCATTGAATTGTGTTATTATGTAGAAATATATATATAGCAGCCTTTCACACTATAAAAAATATGATATGAGATTATGTATTATTATCATCATCCGTCTTTACTTCGTTTTATGAAAGCATTTGCTCTAATTCTTTTATTTTCAGTATAACCAAAAGGCAGACAGTGAACTTCGTCACTGGGTAAGCAACCAAATTATCAAACTTAGAATGAAAAAAAAAAGCAAAAAAAATATAAAATTTTATTTAAAAAAAATACACCCATTTACCACTATCACACACATATATATGCATATATTATATACATATATGTACATATATAGTCTAGCTTTTTATATAAAATTTTCGCAAATGTTACATAAATTTGATTTTCTACCCGTCACACCACGTAATTGATGATTAAGCAAAACAAAAATGATAAACTATATTTATATACAAATTGATAGATAGTTATATTTTTTATCTCAGTTTCTGTTACGTATTTACTTTCAAATAATGCACGATTCTTATATGAATTTCATATATATTATAATATATATAATATAATATTATTTTTTATAATTTTATCTTCTATATATTGTTTTTTTGTTTTTATGTTCATTCATATCTCTAGAGGAAAATATAATTATTATTTTTACAAATATAATTATCTTTCATTAAGAATTTTATTGTTTCCTGTTTGTAATCATATTTTTTTTTTGTTTCGGCTTTTTAATTCTTTTTATTTTAATGATTTTTTATTAGGTACATACGTATATGTATATGTATGTATTTATTTATATCCACAAATTGTATAAAATATGCTGTTAATAGTTTCTATAGATATGTATAATTTATTTATATATAGTACTTGTAAAGCAAAAAATGACTTGTTTTTTTAAAAAATTAAAAAAAATAATAATAATTTTTGTTTAAATAGAATACAGAATATTCGATACAGAAAAATTAATCACGATATTTGTGTGTGTAAAATCAAAAAATTTGTTAAAAATTGTTAAGAGAAAATTTAATTTGTATTTGGATTTTTAAATAATTTGAATTTGAAAATTTGAATTTTTCTAGCTTAATTTAATTATGTATGTATATCTTATATTAATGATATTTATTTATTATTATTTCATAATTCTTTGTGTAATTTATGCTATATTTAATGATATATACATATATATATATATATATATATATATATAACTATATATATTTTTCATATTTTCAAATTACATTGTATGCCTAAATGAAAAAAAAAAAAAAACGATTTAAACAAATTTTTTTCTTTTTGATATTTTTGATCTACATATGTATATATGTATATTATATTTATGTCAGAGCTGTGTTTTTATACAGACAAAAAAATTTATACATATATTATATATCATTATAATATACATATTTTTTGTCTTTATTATTATTATTATTAGACTTATTGTAAAAATGTAATGTATGTATGTACATGTACCAGGTATAATATTAATCATTTAGATTTTCACTTTTTTAAATTCAGATTTGTTTATTTATTGTTTTTATTTATTTATTTCTGTTTTTTATTATTTTTTTAATTATTATAGGCCTGGTGGAATACCAGCTAGAAGTGAAAAGGGTGAAAGATTATTATTATTTATAGGTGTTATAGATATTCTTCAGTCCTATCGACTCAAAAAGAAACTTGAGCATACTCTAAAAAGTATTATTCATGATGGGGTAAGTGTTATCACGTGTTATTCATATAATTATTTGTGTAATTTAGATACAAAATGTATATACATAATTATAAAATTTTCATGTTATTTCGGATGTAAAAATAATTGTTATTTGTGATTTATTCATGTCATTACATACAGGATACCGTCTCAGTTTGTAGACCATCATTCTATGCGCAAAGGTTTCAAAATTTTATGGCAAAAACCGTTTTCAAAAAGATACCATCACGTAAGTATATACACTAAAAAAATTAAAATTTTAATTTTTCAAATTTTAAAAATAATTTATTAAAATATAAATAACTTTCTATATTAAAATTATTATTGGAATAGAAAGTATAATATATATTATTCATAAATCCATATATTATATAAGTAGTATATTAAAATTATATGCAAATATAAAATACATATTTACTTTTTAGTGTATCTATTGCTAAATTATATTAAAAACAAATCAAATTGAGTGTAATATATTTATTGAATTTTAATACATATATCGTTTGAATATGAGCTTACAGTGTGTCTGGGAGCATAACAAATATACCTAACACTAAATATGTAATTATATCATATTTATATAATACTAAATTTTGTCCAAAAGTAATTCCGATATGTCTGGAAAATAAAAAAAAACTCTAATATTCAATACCAAAATTAGATCATCATAAATTATCTATATTTTAAGCACATTTTGTATCAAACAATAGAACTTCATTTATTGTAGTGATCTCTCTATAAATTGTATGTGAACAAACTCAATTACATGATAAGATTAAGCTCAGACTTATTTATTTGTATTAGAATTTAGAATGACATAATAGTATGTACTTGAGTTGAATTGAGTTACTTAATATCGGCGAATAGACCTTAATCATTATTTTTCAGCAAGCCCGTATTCATTCAAAGCTCAAACCGGGCCGGACCAACTCTGTTGTATTGTTAATCATTTTTGTACTATCAGTTTCTTTTTGATTTATGAAAATACGAATTCCAGACAAAGTTTTAAATCTAAAAAAAAATTGTTTAGTATCTAGTTTAGAGTAACTTATTAGTATACAAGTACAAGCAATAGTATAATATTAGTACATATTAGGAATTATTAGTGTTAGTGTATATTTCCAGACACGATTTGAGTATGAAATTCAATTGATGTTTCACTTGATAAAAAATATATTAAATAAAAGCTAACATAATTATCATATAATTTGTGTATATGTATAATAATTATATTATGTAGTTGTAGTAAAGAATATATTGCTAATTAGTACAATTTTATTCAATCATTATTATTATTATTACAAAGTGGATCTACCGGAAATCAAAGGAAATCATAGAAAATTTCGTACTTTGGTCTCCAGTTATATAGGTAAAAAAAAAAAAAAAAAAAATAAAAACAATAAAATTGTCCTGTCAAGACAAAATAAATGTTCTTTTGAGTTATATTTCCTTATGCATACGTGTATGTATATAAGTACATATACAATTTTTTTTTTCTTATAAAACAAAAACAAAAAAACACAACGCTTTTCGTTTCGTTTTTTTTGTCATTTATTTTTTTTTTTTCTAATTAATTAAAATTTTACAAAATCATACATTAAAAGCACGAATAAATACGATTTGCTTTTGCCAATTTAAAAATTTTACAACCCCTCTACAAAACATACATACGTTTACATTTTTTTTTTGTTTTTCTGTTGATTTTTTTTCCCTTTTTTTGTTTTTAAACAGTGCTTTTAAATAATTGTATTATATTTCATATCCATATAAATGTAATTTTTACTTGAAAATATTTTATTTGTGATTAAATTATTATTCATTTTCAATGATTTTAAATTGTATTTATTTTAGTTCGCTTTTATTTTATTATTATGATTTTTCTCTAACATCAGTTTTGTTTGAATTATTTCGTTTAATTTTTGTTTTTGTTTTCTTTCTTTAATTTTTTTTAAAGCACTAAAACATTCACCATCAAAACGGAAAAGTTTATCTCGTGCAGCGCAAAGATCAGCTGAAGCAGCAGAACCTGATATTCTTCGTAAGTTATTACATATTATTATTGTTCTTATTATTTTATTTTTGTTTATTCCAAAATATTTTTATAATTTCTAACTTAAAAAAAAAAAAAAAAAAGTTAAATAAAATTATGTATGTAATTGAAATATTTTAATTTCAAATTAAAAATATGTTTACATAAATGCATACATACTTATTGTATGCAGCTATGTATTATATTTGAATATGACTGTAATATGTATCAGATTATTATAATTTATTCTTTTTTAATTCATGATTACATTCTCATCTACGATTTTTTTTAACAAGAAAAAAAGGGGAAAAGATATTATTCACAATTATTCATGCATAATCTAATACTGCTTCAAATGCAATGCAAAATGCATGTTTATTTAATTTACAAAAGAAATAATCGGATCTTTTAAAATTTTCGCTCCTTTATTCGTGTATGCTTTTTTTTTAATTAATTGAAAAACTGCCTACTTATTAATACATCAATAAAATTATTGTGATGAATTTAGGAAATTCACATATCATTTTCCATTTTTAATAAGCTCAACAAATTTAATTACAACACATTATGAATGCCTTAAATTTAAGAATTAAAAAAAAAAATAATGTAATTAAATATTGCTAAAGGAGAAAATGTAATACAAACATAATACGAATAATGTAATTTTTTTATTAGCAACCCCTGGATCTTCTCACCATCACCACCACCATCATCATCATATGGGTAGCACTTCTCAAAAAGCCGGTAAGTTTGATGATTGATGTCCGTGTGTGTGTTTGACAGTTATTTTAAATCATAGAATAATACAATTTAATCATTTGTTGTTGTTGTTTTTACATTTTATCTAATAAAATATATTTTTTTAATATAATTGCATCTGTGAAAATTTACAAAAAATAAAAATAAATAAATAAAATTAACAACTATTCATTCAGTTTTTTATAACTAATTCTAATCAAATAAAATTATTTTTTTGAATGCTACATATGGATATTGGGTTTTTGTTGTTTATTTTAAAATGGAAATCTGTAAAATGAAAATTTTAATGCTAAATAATAGCGGTACCAATTTCAACAGCTTCACAATTGAATACTATGTCGTCGGCGACAACTAAACAGACTAATAAACCAATTACTAGTGTAACAGGTGCCGGATCTAATATGTCAGCTATTAAACAAAAAACTACGATAACAAAATCAAAAGTACCACCGCCAGTGCCACCGAGAGGATCACCAAAAGTTCGTAAAGGAACAGCAGTAGAACAACAACAGCAGCATCATCATCAACAACAACAACAAATGCAATACAAGGGAACAGAAAATATTTTAGGTGCTAGTAATATCATCACATCCAGCACAAATGCTTACAACGAAGCTTCTCCATCAGGTAGAAATAGAATAAAAAGTTTAGAAAATAATCCACAATTATTAGATGAACCTATGCCAAAGTTTGGTGAAAGACGATCACCAAGCAATGTTAGAGACTGGCTTGAAATTAATAATTTCAAAGTTATCCAAGAATCAGAATCGAATAGAGATGAATGCATCACAATACCTGTTCCACCCTCATCAGTAGTACAATCATCAATTCTAACAGAAATAAGAGATAAAAGGAAAGAATTACGTACTGTTAAACAATTAGCTCCGAAACCAGATTTTCTCAGACGACGAAGTAGCTTTCTTTCTCAAAGTGGTCGTTCATCTGTCGGCTCTATAGTACATCAATTTCCACCAATTGAATCTCAGCAAGTTGTTAGGCCACCTCGAAAACGTGATAAACGTGATAAAAAAGAATATTTAGAATATATTGATATGGCAATCGGTGACGATGATCAAGAGGATAATATAATAAATTCGTTACATGCATTCGTCGAAGCTAAAAAAGAAATTGAATCGAAAATATTAAGAAAAAAAATTAACGACGAGCATAAAATTACTTCAATTCCAGTTAATTCTGAATCGAAAAATTTACAAGAATTAACTGTACAAAAATTTGATCGTAAACAAAGTGTTGCACCATCAATTATTTTTGAAGGATCTTGTAAAACTTCAACAAGATCTGATATAAGTACCATAACAACAAGCGGTACTAATGAAATTCGACATGCTCGTAAGAAAAAAAATGCTATTAAAAGAATGTCAAATGTTAACTGTGATTTTGACAATAATGTAATTCATTCGTTTAATACGGAAGGGAAATATGTCTGAAACCATAATAGAACATTTTTTTTTTTTTTTTTTAATATAAGATATCTATTAATTATTTTAGAATATATTCACGAGTATAGTACTTACATATTTAATTAATTATTATTATTATCAATTAACGTGATCATTGATGAATATTTAAGCTTCTTGAAATACATACGTATATGTATCATAATCAGTTAAATTCATGCTTTGTTCATCGTTCATATTAAATGTTAATTAATTTAAAATTCGTAATAACAAACTTCATCAATATTTTAATTCGTATATATTGTTGATTTTCATTTTGTGTTTTTTATTTTTTCATTAAATTATTTAGCTATTCATTATTATAAATTTCATTAATTTGAATAGTAAATTTTTTGAATGTTTTAATTTTTACATTAAAATATTGAAAAAAAAAAAATAAATAAAAAAAAAAATTTGGTTGTTTGAAAAGAGCTCATGTATTGCTAGGCACTGCACCCTCATGTTGCTCGACACCTCCCCCCGCTTTTGATGACATATCCGAAGAAAGTTCGCAGAGACAGCACGTAGATGATAGATGTGATGTTGAAAGACGAGTGCAATCAGGATCAGCTGTACGATCTACATATAAGGAGGATACAGTTAGGTAAATACATATGTATATACATACATACATTCATACTGTACATATAAAAATTTTTACAAATTACAATTTAAATTTATTTTATTATTAATTATTTATGTATGTGAATTTAATAATTAAAAAGTAGGAAAAAATATTATTTTTAATATATTTTGTGAATATTACATGGCATACGATATTGTCTATTTAATCTGTATTTTGATTATTATCTTTAATCTGAATTCTTCAAACGATCGAAACGTCAAATCTTCAATTTTTTATTTTCATAAAATGTTTTACAATATAAATTTCGCTGCATTTTATAATACAAATTTTATATTATCCATTTACTCATTTATACTAAATTTAAATATGTACATACTTACATATATATATGTATAAAAGCTTTAAAAAAATAATTCAAAATTAAAGTTTTTTAACTGTCCAAAAACAAATAAAAGACAAAGTACCCAACAACATGTTATTGGATCCTCTTTAAAGTATTTCGAAAGAATTATTTCGCAGTATAAAAATTTTACGCTATTTTAATATAATGATGTATAATGATTTTATATACATATGTACTTATAGTGAAATCGAAGGCTGATTTGAAAAGAATAAAATAATTATATCTATGTACATATATAAATTAGGAACTAAAAAATAAAGTTCCAGTAAAAAATTAATTACTAATTGTGTTAAAAATTCATAATTTTTACTATTTTATAAAAAATAAAAAAATGCTGATTATCTAACAAAAAAAAAAAAATTTTTGATCTTACAATAATTATTTCGGATTATCGAGACAATACTGTATGATGTATGCATATAAATTTTTTTAGAATTTTTAAATTTATTTTTTATTTATTTAAAAAAAAATTTTTTTTATAGATTCGACAGGACAGAAAGATCTTCGTACTATGTTAGGTATTTAATTTTTTTATTTTATTATTTTTCTAATTTTTTCTCATTATTTTTGTTTTTTGGCTTAGAGAAACGTAGGCTAGTTGATTAAATTGCTTCTCATTAATTTTCATTACAAAATTTTTTATTTTGTTTTAATTTAATAGTTAAATTTTATTTAAAAAAAAAATTGAATAAAAAATATATACACATACAATACATATGTATGTTTAATTTGAAGGAAATTTCTTTTAATAAAAGTATTTTTTACTTTTTGTCTTTTGTCTTTGATAATAGTGTATCTGAAATCCGATTAGATTCGCATTTAAGTGTAGAAACTTCATCGAACAGTCAATATAGTTCAAGAGGTGCTTTAGCTTGGACACCGCCAGCTTCAGTTGAAGGATCAACTCCAACATGGACGGAAGGTACACCAAGCTTTACGGATTCAAGTTCTAGCGGTGAACTTGGTAATTCGAAAATTAATTAAATTTATATATTTATTATATGTAATATGTATATGTATTTATATTTACATCCATAAATGCATATATGTAATACATAAATTTTGTAAAATATGAACTAATGATAACAAAAAAATATTGTTTTCCTTTTGTCTACATATATATATTTTTTTTTTTTTTTTTTTTTTTTTTTTTGAAAAAATTTCATTTGTCAATCAAAAGAAAATTCATCACCTTTAAATGTATCATCCTCCTATAAACATAAAGCGACTGTAGAAGATGCACTAAATTCAATAACGTCCGAAATGGTAAGCGACTTGAAATCAAATACAGCACTTAGAAGAAGAATGTTCTTCATGAATAATAATTAATTAAATGAAATAAATAAAATATATTATCAAGAATTATGATAAAATAATGTTAACATGGTGATAAATGAATAACTTTAAAAGTTATTCTTAGATTTCTTTTTTTGATTTTATTTTGTTTAATTTGCTTTACACAATTTGATATTTGATTTGATTTTGATTTTATTTTTAGTAACATATATTTTAGATAATAATATTTTTCAACAATTTTATTATTATTTATTATTAATTTTCATTTTATTTTTGATTTAACATTTTTAAAAGAAATTCAAATGATTATAAATATTAAAACTATGTATTTTGGTATATGTTTCCTGTGTCGCAAACGCAATATGAATTTTTTTAACTTATATTGTGTGCATAATATTTAAAAACAAATTTATTTATCAATATATGTACTTATATACATATATAAGAAATACTGCAATAACATTCGTTTTATACATGCAGAAAAAAAAAATTAATTGCCCAAATACAATCAATACAGTAACAGCAACAGCATTTTAAGCAGCATTTTCAAAGCATGCTACTACTATTTGAATCATAACTAAATCAATAACAGTAAAACAACAAAATTTTGAAGAAAATTTATTTTTTATTTTGATTTTATTTTTTTCTTTATATTTGCTTTTTTGTTCCAAAATGAATGTTACAAAACAGTTTTTCTTTTATTCATCACACTAAATAATTTTGGTATCAATAAAATTTATTACAAATGTGGTAATTTGTTACTATCTAGGACAGGAACAAATTTGTTAGATAGATTTAAATCGATATGTCTTCTTTATTGTTGCTCTTTCTGTAGCTGCTCTATGGCCTAAATTCAGGTCATATGATGGGGAACATTCAATAAAAAAAAAAAAAAAAAAAAAAAAGTTAAAAGTTAATGTAAAAGTGTAGTAAGTAAATGAAAATGCTGTTGTTGTGACTGTTGCCTGTTTTGGGGTTTAATTGGCAAATATGTAGTACGAAAATAATTTTAAAAAGACTTATTCGGTGCCTTTTTGCTTTTTTAAATAAAGTATTATATCTAGAATGTTTGTTTATTTTTTGTTTTGTTTATTTTAATTTATTATTGAAATTTTTTTTTAGAAATTAAATATACACGTGTAATTATGATATTTAATAGTCTATGAATAGATAATAAATATAATTTAAATCAAATTCTACTTCATTTATTCAGCTACATAAAAATATATTAAGTAATGTACATAAATGTCTAAGTATTTTCTCTTTTTAAATTAATACAAACTTTAAAAATAACGCAATATTCTATTAATTACTGAAATTCTTCTAGCGAATAGTCTATAAAAACTTGTAAGTTAAATTGTTGCAAAAATTAAATAGAAAAATAAAACATAACATTTTATATACATACCCCTCTGTATATATATTTTAACAAAAATTATGTGATCATTCATATACAGAAAGTATGTATGCATATACGTATATTAAATTTAATAAAATTTTACTTTCTTATAAATTTTACAACATCATATGAGGTAATCAGCTGTAAAAAATAAATATGTAATAAATTTTTAAATTTTAATTTATAACTAAAAAAAAAAAGAATAAAAACAATAAAAAAATTATATACACTCAACAACACATGATTATATACAGTCTTAAATTCTAAGATATTTTAATTACTAATGAATTCTAGGAAAATGCATTGCTACTATACTGTAAACCTTTCAATTCCCAATTATTGTACGAAATTTACGACAAAATATTTTATCACTTTTTTTTTTTTTTAACCAGAAAATTGGTATAAAACAGTGCGACACTTAATGAATGAGCGAAAAAAATGAAAAGATTGTCTATATGTATGTATGAAGGAGTGTATGTAGTACCTATATAATATGTATGTACGTACATATTATAGTATATTACAATAATTCAATTTTATGATGACATAAATATCAATTTGATTTTTTATATAATTTTTTCAATATTTATTTCTACACATTAAAATTTTAATATTTAATTTTATATACTGTCGTGTGTATGTACATATTATAAAATAATTTTTATTCACTTTATTGTAGTAAAATTTTCTATATATGTATATATATATATATAAAAAATAATTTATTTTCCTTAAATATTCATTTATATTTCATGCTGCATTTTAAACAATTTTCTTCCACTTCATTCAATCTGGAATTCAACATAAAAAAATGGAAAAATGAAAATGGGTTACTTCTTTTTGTTGTTGTTATTTAATTTTTATATTTTATATATAATAGCAAAATTTACGCAGTCAAGTTGATTATGATTACGATTAAACGATAATTAAAAATAAAAAACAAAATAAAGAAAATGTTAATGAAATAAAATGAATGAAATCTCTGTTTCTTCCACAAAAAAAAAAAAAAAAAAAAAAAATAAATAAATAAATAAAAGTCTAACATTGATTATTGATAACATAAATATGTATTTGCTTTTATAATTATTGGAAAAAAAAAATGAAATTAAAAATTAGATAAATTTAAAAGAAAAATCATATTTGATGCTTATCTTCAATTACAAAAATTATGAAATGAATGAAAAACAAAAACGAAATTGAACAGTGATAGTAAATGAAAAAAAAAAAAAAATAAAATAAAAGAAAACAAACGTTTCTATATATATAATTGATATAATTATATAAAAATATAAAAAATTAAAAAAATATATATACAAAAATTAATAACTCAATTTAATTTAATCTAATTTAATTTAATTTGATTCAAAAGTGTTTTTGCTTAAATTTTTATTTTTTTTTTTTTTTTGAAAAATATCAACTACTAACATATAATATTGTAGATACATATATATATATTTTTATTATTATACATTTCATTTATTATTGCTTCAATTATATATTGTAATTATTAATATTTCATTTCTGTATTTTTTCATACATTTTATCCATACATGTATGTTCTATGTATATCAATAACATTTCAAATGATAAAAATTACAAATTGATCAGATAATAATAATTGTAACATTTCACACTACACTATCTCAAAATTATAATTCTCTTTTACTTATTCTTCTTTGTTTTCTTCTTTAAGTATTATGTATAATATTTTGCTTAGAATTTACTTAATACTTGTTTTAATACAACTTGTTAAATTTATTTGAAAAAATAAAAAAAAAAAAAAATTACAACAAAAATACTTTATTTCCTATGCAGGAAAGAAATTAAAAGAATTTTTTTTTTTTTATTATAAATTGCATTTTCACTAAGACATTCATTTTGAAATATTTCCGAAATATGTTTATAAAAATTATTTTTATTTATTTCGAAAAATTTTTTTTCCTTTTTTTATTGTTATAAAATCTATAGCTAAAGTATCTAAAGTCTAAAGTATCTAAAGATTTGAACAATAAATTTTCAATGTTAAATTAAATAAAATTTGTTTAATATGTCTGTCGCTCATCTTACATAATTGAAATTCATTTAATTGTTATCTATACTACTAAAATAGTATTAAAATTTTTTTGAATATAATTAAAAAATGAAATTACGTAAAAAACGCAATAGATTCATAATATGTAAATACAAAAATTGAAATAAATTTAAAATAGTAAATAAATACAATTGAATAAAGCATATACGGATATTTCAAATTAAATTTATCTAGTAATGTATGTGTATCAAAATGAAAACATATAGGAGGGGTAGGGGGTGTTGGATAATATTAAACATATAAACTTAATGTATTTGTATTCGAATATTTATTTTCTTGTGAAATATGTACTCGTATATTATTTAATAATGATTATTATTATTCATAAGTGATTTTATCGTCACTTTATTTCAATTTATAAAAATGAGCAATAATTACATAAGTAATTTTACATTATGTATTTAACAAATTCAATTTAAATAGACATTAAAAACAAAAAAAAAAAAAAAGAAAAGAAAATTATTATATAACAAATAATTATATTAGTGAAAGTTTAACGTAAACTAATATAGATTTATAAAGTTAAATTAATCACGAAAAATATACGTATACAGAAATAATGTATGTACATATACATATATATATACTATTATATTATATGAATTCTATACGATAATAAAGATATAAAGGCTTATTAGAATCCCTCCGAATTTCACTGTAATGAAAATTATAAAAAAATATATATAAAAACAATATAAAAATAATTGATTTTTTTTTTGTTTTTTATTTATTCATTTTTTTTTTGTAATTTTTTTTTTTTTGAATGATTATTGATCTATTCATTTACATATTTTTTTTTAAAGCAAGAAAAATATATAAATACGGTCTAATTACTATTAATATATATTATTATATTACTGACATATACATACATATACTTGTATGTATATTGTTTTATAATTATTAATTAATTATAGTTATTTTAATTATTATTATTATTATTACTATTATGTATGTAATTAAAAATAATTAAAAAAAATATATATATACATATTTAAATAAAATATCTGTATATTATATTTCTTTTATACATAATACGAATATGTATATGTAAATACAAATACAATATACAAATAATGTACATTATTTCAAATTAAATTTCATATTTTAATATGTACATATATGCATAATCATACCTAATTATGATAAATAATTAGAGTAATATCTGTTTAATAAAAGTTTTCAATGTTCAATATTATTATTCAAAAAGATAATAATAAAAAAAAAAAAATTAATTTTAAATATATTACTATCAGCCAACACAAATAATGTGAAAAAAGAAAATAATATAAAAATGAACAAATATTAAATAATCTATAAATACAAAAAAAAAAAAAAAATTGTATATTACATATTTGTACTTAAGACAGACTCATACAATACTTAAACATTACACATAAAGTATAAAAAATTATTGATAATAAAGATATCCTTAAAATAAAATTAAATTTATATGTACTATTATAATTTTTTAAAAATATTTTTTATACAACGTTCAGTATTATGATGTCTGTCTCCTGTATGTGTATGTATATATTTATGTACATTATATAGAAAATTATATCAATATTGAAATTTTTTTTTTTTTTTTACTTAAAATCGTTAATTAATTGAATTCAATAACACAAACACTAAACAATACAAAAAATACATACACATTTTAGCATTGATAAAAATCATTACTATCAATATTATTTAACTTATTTATTTAAAAAAAAAAAAAATGTACATACACAATAATATACATATTGTACACATTGCTGTAAAGAAAATTGTAAAAATACTGTGAATCAAAAACGAAAAAAATAAAAAAATAAAAATAAGTTAAATTAAATACATAATTTAAAATTTGATTTTTTTTTTTTAAATTGATTTTTTGATTTTAAGATTTAAATAGCAGTTTTGTTTTAAATTTTCATCAAATCCAATACTACAAAATAATATAACAAAATATGTATTTAATTTTTGTGTTTGATTATATAATTATATTACTATACATGAATTTATAATAAAAATAAAAATAAAAAAAAAAAACGAAACAAAAATGCAATTAACTCAGAAGCATAAAAGAAAAAAAAAATAGAAAGAAACAGGTGCCTCGGATTATTATTTTAGAATAAAAATAATATTAAAATTGAACAAAATACGCTATTGCGTAAAATCACATTTACAAAACAAAATAAAATAATAAAAAAAAAAAAAAATACGAAAACGATAACGATAAATCGAAAACTGACAAATAATAATTTACATTTTAAATTTGTTTCATTTTTTTTTTTTTTTTTTTTTTTGAAATAAATTAATCATCATCATGAGTATTGTGTATTTACTTATTTCGTGTGTTATCATAACAAATTTTATAAAGTTATCAGATACGCCAACAATTTTCGAAAATATTTCCCATCATTTTTCATTTTGGCTACAACAAATTATTAGAAAAATTATTTATTATTATTATGTATTATGAATTTGAAAAATGTATGTATGTACATATATATAATACATAATTCGTAACTTTAGACATAATTTAGATATGTAACAACTACATAATGAATATGTTATAGTATATTCAGAATACATTCTGAATCGTCTCATAAAATTTTATGCAACCGAGATACAATATTATGATGATTATAATGCAAAACTCTGTAACATTATTTAGATGTGCTTAGACATAAATACTGTCATATTGTAATTGTTTAATTTTCAAATTTACACTAGCAACATTTTTTTTTTAAACTCTGCTCTTATTCGAAAAAAAATCAATATTTGAACAGTTACGTAATGTTTTTCCCTTCTGAAAATTGTATATACATATAAGTATGTATGTATATTTTTTTTTAGTCTAAGAAAGAAAAAAAAAACTTCAATATCATTAATGACAAAATTATTATGAACGATATATGCACATAGATAAAATAAAAATTTAATAGAAAGTCACATTTCATATACATAATATAATATATGTATATGTAATACAATATTTACATATTTGTAATAAAAACATTTATGTAAATTATGTAAAAATCTAAAAAAAATTTAATATATGTATATTTTAAATACAATAAATCGTGTATATATGTACATATGTATATGATGACAGTAAAATTATATCACAAGATTGTACAAGATCTTGTTTGATTTGCATAAAGATGTTTCATTTATTTATTTTATTTATTTATTTTTTTTTTTTTTTATTTAGCAAGATAGAAGAAAAGATAGAAAGAAACATAAATTTGAAAATGAAAAATGAAAAAAAAAAACCAGAAAGAAAAATCAAAGCAAAACACATGCATACACAAACTCAAGAAAATTACATTATTCTAGTAAATAGATGAAGAAAAAAAAAAAAACAAAATATATTAAAAAAATCATCGTACTCATCGCATTGTATTGTATAAATGTAATCAAAAAAAATAATTTCCCACCGACATGAAAATACATACATATGTATGTATGTAAAATTTTGCTTGAATATAACAAAAATAAAAAAAGAAGAAAGATAAAAAAGAATATAAAGAAAAAAATGCAAAAGGATATGTGTAATACGTTTAAGTATGTAAGAAAAAGAGAAAAAAAAACACACACACACACACACTAAAAATGAATTTTTATGTTAATTATCATTTGATAATGAAACTGGATACATATGTAATTAGATTGTCCTTCAGTTTATTTTATTTATTTACTTTATGTGCATAAATGTATACATATTTTAATTATCCGCAGTAGATAAAATTTGAAATATATTTATTTGTAGCAAATTTATTCACATAATATTAATGTATGTTTTTCTTCTTTTTATTTATCAAATTCATTTTTAATTTTTTAATTATCAAATTCGTTTCAACTGAAGAAAAACATTTTTTTTTTTAATAAACACATAAATAAATTAAAGTTGTATGTAATTTATTTTTTTTTTTTAATTTATTTATAATAGTAGAAATTATTATTATTATTGTAGATTAAAAATAAATTCAGTGTAGTGATAGATACATACATATAAAAAAATACTAAAAGTGACATATCCAAAAGAAAAAAAAAAAAAAAAGAAAAGAAATATGTAATTTGGGAACTAAAATAATTAACTGAAAAATTCATATATAATGATGATGATGATGATGATGATGATTATTATTATTATTATTATTATTATTATTATAATTATAATATTTATGATAACATTATAAATACATAGTAATCATTTGTTATATAGAATCTAGTTACATTACACATTATACACACATATTAATATACATATGTAAAGATGATGCACGCACACGAATGTTTTAATTTAAAATTTAAAATGTAAGGTTTGTTCCTGTATTAGATAAAAATTAAAAAAAAAAATGCCACAAAATATTATATACATTGTATATGTATATACATATATGTATATAATAATGAGGAAAAATAAATACGAAAATCATATATGTAAATTGTAAATTATTCAATTTATAAATTAATTATAATTAATAAACTTAAGTGCCTAAATTTAGACGATTATACATACATATATTATATATAGTATCGATTGAATACACAATATACATACGCGCATACGCATACAATGGAGAAATTATTATTATTTACAGTTTTATTTTTATTTAAATTTAATTAAAAAAAAAAAAAAAAAAAACTATATATAGTGGACGTCAAAAGTCTTATTACAATTCAAAATTTTTATAAAATTTTCTCTCATCTTAATAAATTCTTGACAGACAAATAAAGACATGTTTTACATTAATGTAATAGAAAAGTTTATTGTTCTTCAACAAATAAAATACATACATAATTGATGTCACTAAGTTAACGTTATCAGTCGTAAAAAAAAAGAATTGGTATCAAAAATCATCTAAGATTCATCTTTAATACATTATATAAATTTAATTTTTATGAACGGGGAAAGATACAGTCATAAATTAAATTGCAATAGAAGGACAAATATTGTATTCCTTAAGTATATTATAATTGAGCTGTTCAGTGCACAAATCGATTAACTCCATAAAATAAAAATTTAAGAAATGCGATGTTTAAATTTAATGTTTTTTAAAATGTTTATTATAATATAAATTCAAATATATATTGTAGAATGTATAAAAACATTGATATATTTATTAATCAGGAAACTTATTGTTGCCAAGTGCTTTGACACTTAAATATAAATTTTTTCAAAAAAGTGGAGTTAATCGATTTGTGCATTGAACGGCTCAATTATCATAAAAAATGAAAAATAAATTTTTTACAATAAACATATTTTTATAACATTACCCAGAAAAACCGTATAAAAAATTATATAGGATTATGTGAGTGTGTACAAGCATATTTTTGACTAGTAATTTTGGTACTTGTTTTCGTTATTTTTCTATAACTTGAATATGAACAGATTTATGAAAATGAAATTCCGGAACAATATTATTAAGAACACTATCAGGATTTAATTTTTGCAAAAAAATGGAAATATGTGTTTATTTGATTTTGACTTACATCATTTATCCAAAGTTTAAATTTGAAGGTGTACAAAAATTTTTAATGTCCCACTGTATATATATATATACATATAATAATATTTAATTGATTAAAAGTTATATAATTGTATACATTTATTTATATTTTACATAGATTTTCTTATATACGAGTAATATACATACATACATAATGTATGTACTCGTATATTTTTTCGTAATATGGGAACAAGCCTTAACTAATATTATCATTATTATTATTGCTATTATTTTAAATAAATTGGATTAAATTAAATTTAATTGAATTGATTTATAATTATTATTGTTATTTTTTGTTTTTTACGCATACTATTCATACGTATGTATTTTTTGTTTTTGTAATTTTTAAAAAAATTTCAACTTATTCATGATTATAATCATGTTTGTATTACAACACCACTATACCATTATACACCACCCCTATTATACTTAAATATTACATGAATAAAAAATTATACAATAATCAGAACAGACAGTATATCATATGAAAAAAGAAATACATTCATAAATTATATCTGAACTCTACACTAATTTAAAAATGTTTTTAATTGTAATTTGTTATCGATTCACTGGCAAATTCACTTTTCAATTAGACAAAATTATTTGTTTTAGTCAGTTATATTGTAATAATTTTTATGCATATAGTATTTTTTTTTTTTTTTAATATTTATATATTTTGCAACACAAATTATTGTTATTTAAAATTAAAATTTTATTTGTTCAATATTAAATAAAAACACACATATACACACATAACTTGTTAATAAAATAATGTATGTTCATAATAAAAGTTATACATATTTTCCTCAGCAATAATGTTAGTAACTTAAAAAAAAAATATATAATTAGAATTATAAAAAATAAAAAAATATAATATTAAATTTGAAAAAAAAGCAAAAAAAAAAAGAAAAGAAATGTTGTATATACAAAAATATATACACGAGTACATAACAGATAGAACAAAAAAAAATTATAATTAATAAATAAAAATCACATGTTTAAAAGTTAGTAAAACAACAGAACTCTTAATTAAAAAATAAAGGAAATACTGAAAAAAAAATTTTTTTTTATTGTTTTTCTTACATTTTGTTTTTATTTTTTATTTTTTGCAATATACGTGTAATATTTATACATAAAAATTAATTAAAACGTAAATATTTATTTTAAAAAAAAAAATGTAATTTAATCAGCATTATTATAGTTGGACGTTTGAACGATGAGAAAAATGGCAATGTGACCCTAAAATGTTATTATAGTTGGCGATTGAATGATGCTTTTCGTCATTGATCATTTGATCATTTTATTAATTTGAAGAAATTATATATTTATAATAAATACTTAATAATATGTATTTTATTATTACACAAATTATTAAAATATTATTATATGTATTATAGTATTTACACGATCAAGTTAGGTTCTTAACAAAAGAATATGTATAATCATAAATTTTATTTTTTATTTTTGTTTTTAGTCACAATCAATTGACATTTTCAACTAACACATTCTTATCAATAAATATTTTTATATAATAAACTTATTTTTATAAATATTTCAAATTACAAAAATATATATACATATATATATCTGATCATGATGACAATAAAATCGCTAACTATAACAAGAATAATGAAACTATAAAATTGGTGAATCAATGAAAATAATTTGAAATTAGAGGCTGTCCAATGCGTTGTTAAGTGAGTCAGTCAGTCACTTATATCACACACCAACTATTACCAACTATAATAAGACTGAATTATCCCCCAATAATTTATCACATAATGTACTAATATTTACAAACAAATTTACATATACATATATTTAAGAAATTATTAAAAACAAAAATAACAAAATAATAAATAAATAATTAAAACAAAACAACAAAACAAAATGCAAATAAAAAAATTAATTATATTTACTATTTCATTATTGAATTAAAATAAATAAAAATAAATAAATAACAATATATAAATACACATATACATATTATATACAATAATTTAACATAATATGTATAATTAAAAATTAAATTAAAAAAAGGAAAAAAAAAAAAAAATGAAATATATGTGTATGTATACACATTACATGTATGTGTGTGTACATTTATCGAAATATATATATAAATACAATAAAAAGACTAAAACAAACAAAAAAAAAAAAATTTAGAATATAATTTTAAAAAAAAATTAAACAAATATGTATTTAAATATAATATTATTATAATAATTCATATAGTGATATTTATCACATTTAAATTTATGTACATGACAAGATATGTTGTAATTGTATAATATTATATACATACAAATACGAGTATAATATTAAAGTTTATTATTACATATAATATTATGATTATGATAATTATAATTATATTAATTAATAAACGAGTAAATTAAAATTAAAAACAAAGGGTTATAGGCTATTTACATACATACATAAAAGCGATTTGCAAAAAAAAAAAAAAAAATTATTGTGTTTATTGATAAATTATTAATTATTATTAATAATAATATAAAAAGTTATTTTATTATTATTATAATCAAGTATTACAGTGATTATTACTATTATACGTACAAAAGTATGTATATATATATTTATATATATATATATATATATATATATATACGTATACGTATATAATATAAAAATTGCATATACTCATACATATTATATTTAATTATATTATAAGAAAATAAATTTAATATTATTGTACATTATGTAAAGATTAAATACAAAAGCAAAAAAAGAACAAAAAACAAAAAAAACAACAACAACAACAAAATTATATTATAAAAAATTATTTAAACAAATTATATATAAATAAAAATGATTTACTGTACTGTAATTATTATATTAATTATTATTAATATGTAATAAAATATAAATATACCATATACAAACTATATAAAGAAGAAATACAATACATATAAGAAATTTCTTCAAACTGTGATTCATTTAATTGCAATAATAAAATAATAATTATAATAATAATAATATTATATTGAAAATTGTATTTGTATGCAAAAAAAAAAAAAAAAGAAAAGAAAAAAAAAAACGTTCTCTCCATATAAAAATAGTACATAATATATACATTTATATGTATATATTATTTTATTTTTATTATATATTTTGTTTCTTTCAAAAATAAAACCCAACAATAAATAACAATGTGCAAAAATTTAAAATACATATTATTATTGAATTATTATATAAATAAAATAATAATCATACATTAATTAATTATTATTAAACAAAAAACAATGTTTCATTATTAAATATTTTACATTAATAAAATAAATAATAATCATAAAATAAAATGAAAAATAATGGAAAAAAAAAAATAAAAGTGAAATAAATTTAGTCAATGTAAAAAAAAAAAAAAAAAAAACAAAAAAAAATACCAGTGTTCTCTTCTTTAATTTCAAATTCAAATTCAAATTTGTGTTACGAATGCGTTTAATCTCAAATTTGTTTTGCATTATATATTTTGATATTGATTCTAATAATAAAATTTTACTTATATTATTAATAATAATATTAATTATTATTATTGTAATTCTTGATTTATGTACATTTATACTTACATAATCGCTTACATAATAGCTTAAATAAATGTGTATATTGAGTATTACAATTATAATTTTACATAAATACTTTTTATTGTTAACGAATTATTATTATCACTAAAATAATATTTCAGTTTAAAAGAAAATTTTTTTTGTAGATGAATATCAAAAAAAAAAAAAAAAAAAAAAAATTAAATTAAATAAAAAATAAATAAATAATGATAATAATAATGAGGGCATTCAGTTCAAATATTAAATTTACGCAAGCCGTAATTTCACATCGTCCTCAGTCAAAATGACGTGAAATCACCTCGTAAAACACTAAATCGTAATTATTTATATTTTAACTTTTCACAAATTCTTATTTTATCACACACAAACACAATTCAACAATCTTCTCAAAATATAACAACAAACTCACTTTGCAAATTTCAATTGGTAAAAATGACAAGCTGTAAAAACCTTGATTTACACAAAATTTATTCACGAGTTTGATCAACGCGACCAAAAAGGTCTCGTTCTTTTACGCAGAGCTCGTTATTTTCAAAACAAATGGAAATATTTCGAAGTCTTGTAAAAATACGACCAATTACGCTACTTACACGAATAAATTCAAAATGATTGCGTTATTTTATTTGAAGCAAAAATGTTGTAAAATTTACATTCTTATTATAACTTTAATGAATACCTGCTCTTTTTATGTAATATAATACTAGTAATGATATTTTATTAACGATAAAATTTATAGTTTCATCACTAATTCTCTGTCATTATATTTGTATGCGTATTTGCATTGTGCATGATTAAACTGTAATTGTTAGATTTCATGCTCCCATTTTATTTACGTATACAAGTTGTGTGTTTATGAAAACATACATTAATGTAACAATTTTTAATATAATTTTTTGTACACAGAATTTATAATGTTTAGAATTACTATTATACCCTTGATAGACGACTATAATGCTTCAGTCATAATTCAAAACGATTTCAAATGATTTATGTTATTTATCTTCATCTTCTTCATTTATTCAAATGCAAATTTAAATTTTGGTTTTTTAGAATATGTATGATCATCATATGTACATTTCAAGTTGTGATAAACAAAACAAACTGATACTCTTGTGATGAGAGTGATAGTAAAAATTAAAAAAAAAAAAATTGTACACGAATTAATATATAGTGTACATGCATCAGTAAAGATTTTTTGTCTGCATAATCACATATTTAAGATTGACAAATGAAGACTGACGGAAGAATGATTATTGAAATATTGTCGTCTATCAGGGTAATACGTAATACTTATATTATAATTTTTTTTTTTAATCTTTTAATTAACGGAAATTTCCGCTTTATTTTGGCCTCAAATTTTTTGTTCTCTTTAAAATTGAAAATAATGAAAATGTTGTAATTTAAACAGAAACACGACGTAAGTAATATACTTATGTCCACCCATATAGCTATTATTCATATAAATATGTACATGCGTATATGAATTACTTATATTTTATATTCATGCTAAAATAAATATTTTTAAAAATTTTCATATATCTAATTTTTTTTTGTTTTAGATTTAATATTATTTTTTTTTTAAATAAAATAAAAATTATCATCTATATTTGTTGTGTCATTGTTTTCTTTTTTTTTCGTTTTTTTTTTAATTTTTTTTCAGACTCATCTTTGAACAAAATTTTAGCAAAACAAAATAAAACTTAAAAGAAATATACATACATACATACTGTATAGAGAAATATAATAAATAAAAGTGGGGAATAAATTGTATGTATTTATAAAATAAATGTATGTATATTATATGGTTTGTAATTAATTATATGTAATTATCAATTTGATTATTCATTTGGAGAGTATTATATCACGGATTAATGAAAAATAAAAAATCAGTATAATTTTTATAATTAGTAAAATTTATTATGTATAGATATTATTCTTTTTTTTATATTAAGTATATAGTATAATTATTATTGTTTGTTTGTTTATTCTTTTTTAATTTATTATTTATAGAAAATTATATGTCTATTGTATTATGTTATATATTATGTACAATATTGGTATGTCTGTGTATTTGTATATGTATCACATATACAATTTATTTATTTAACAAAAATGCAAAAGTTATTATTATATTATTAAAATTATAATTTAATTGTTTTTCTTTTTTTTTTTTTTTTTTTTTTTTTTTGTACAAAAAGCCAAAATTATATAATATGAATGTAAATAGAGAAATAATGCAAACTACAAGTGATAAATATACTATGCAATAAAAATAAAATAAATAAATTATGTGTATTAAATATTATAATATTTATATAATTATACTTATACTTTATTGTATTGTCTACGTATGTATATGGAACAAGAAAAAAAAAAAAAAACAAAAATGAATTGAAAGAAAAATACATAACAAATAAGAACAAAGAACAAAATCGAACATAGTATGGAAAATTTAATGCTGTATATACACGGTCTAATCTGATTGTACAAACAAATCGATTATGTTAAACTTAAAATAGAATCGTGTAGAGCGTTATAGATGGTAGATTAACAATTAATATTTTCATTATGTAAATCCAGTTGTCTGGTAAATTTTGTTGTACAAACAAATACAACCAGATTGAGCCCATGTATAGGCAGCATAAGAAGAAAAATAATCTAATAGAAAAAAATATTCAGATAATTCGAATAGAAAGATTATCATTATTATTATTATTAATTAGAAGACTAAATAAAATAATAGAATTTTTTTAATTATTATTGATTACATATATTTGAACTGTATTATATATATATATGAATCTAATGGTTATATTGAGAAGTTGAATAACTGTATTAAAATTACTTATATGTGCTTATATTAAAAAAAAAGAAAAAGAAGATATTTAATATTAGCATTTTTTGTTTTATCTTTCTTTAAATTATAATTTTTTTTTTTTTTAATTAAATGCAAATATACGTACATATTACATAACAAAATCATAATAATTTCGATTCATGTTTTATAGCAAAATTGAAAAATTTAATTATAAATTTTATTTTTTTAAATAAAAAAGATGCAAAAAAGAAGAAGAAAAAAGTCAAATTTATCATGATAATTGATAAAGATGCATTTTAATTGCATCGTCGTATTAAAACATTTTATCATATCGATTTTAGTTTAAAATACATGCATTTTTTAAACGAATCTCACATAACATACATATTTTAATGATTAAATTGCAAATAGTAAATCAGTGTACACACCAAGAAAATGAATGTAAACAAAAGAACAAATTTATTTGATTGGTTTGATTGGACAATATATTTATAATGTTTTTAACGAATGTCTTCGTTATAATGTCATTTCAATAATATACATGTGTTGTATTATGAATTAAAATTTTTATTTATCAACATTTTGATATCAAATCAAATATGTATTTACTTCGCAATAAGAACATTTAGTATTCGTTGTATGAACAAATAATTTTTGAATATTTAGTATTTTTCTATTATATGTACATACATATACACACATATATGTATACATAATAAATTTTATAACTTAGTTCAATTTTATTTTTCTTTAATTAAATATAATTTATTTATGAAAATTCCAGATGATATAATTTTAAATAAATCATTTCAAATTTAAGTTGAAGTACATTATATCTTCGAAAAGAAAAATAATATATGTATCAAAAATAATTCTTAAATAAATTTAACAATTTGAATTGAGCAAAAAATGTATGTAAACCAAATTGTTAGTCAAAAAAAAAAGAAAAAAGAAAAAAAAAATCATTTTAAATTTGTTTTTATTTTCATTTCACAAAAAATTTAGAATATATTTTTATTGCCAATCAATGATATAAGTGTTACAGGAATTTCAATATAATTTTTTCAACTAGCAAATTAATTTTTTTTTTTTTTTTTGAAAAATTTCACAAATATTTACCTGTGCAAATTTTTCATTGATTACTTACTTCTTTTTTTGTTAATATATCTGGAATTAAACTAATTGAGCTATTGACATGAATATTTCTAGAATTTAAAGGTAATTATTTCCTCTGAAAAATGACTGATATTAAAAATTTTTAAATTTTTTGTAAAAATGTTGCACGTGTCCCTTCCCTTAGTTAATTTTTTCAATAATTATTCAGTTCGTTTTTTGTTAATATCCTGGGAATTAATTGAGCTATTTATATGACAATTCTATATTCAATTTTATTATATTTTCTATCTATTTATCTATATTTAAATACATGTATAAAGAAAATTTAATTTTTAGAATACATTTTTAAATTAATTTATTTTTATTAATCAAATATATTGTATATATTTATATATAATCACTAAAATACATGTAAAACAATTTAATATCAATTTTTGAATTACACAAAAATTTAGGAAATTATTATATTTTAAATAAAATCTATTTAATATTTATGATTTAAAAATAATTCGAACAAAAATTATAATTAAATTCTTTTTTTTTTTTTTTCAGTTACAATCATTGTTTGTAAATAAGTTCATGCAAATTCAAATCTAGATTTTAATAGATTAAGAATTTAATATTGTATGGCATTTGAAAAAGATAATTTATTAATGCCTTCCTCCACGATTAAAATTTGGTTTGCCCCTTTGTTGATGACCACCACCTCTTTCATTACCATAATTTCTACCACTTCCGCTTGCTCCATAATTTGGGTTTTGACCGTAATTACCTTGATTAGTATTGTAATAGTTACCTCCGGCCCCCATTCCTGCACTGTTATAAAATCCTCCAGCATCTCCTCCGCTTCTTTGACTAAATGATTTTTCATTTCCTATAATTAAATTCAATTTTAGTGTATAAAACATTAAGTTAAATTTTTTAAAATCAAACCTCTTGGAGACCAACCACCTTGAACGCGTCCGCCGCCACTATTACCGACACTACCACCTTGCCATTGGTTGTCTTGCCTTTGTCCATATGTCTGATTATACTGTTGTTGTCCCTGGTTATATTGTTGTCTTTGATCGTATTGCTGTCGTTGATCAAATTGCTGCATTTGATCGTATTGTTGTCGTTGATTTCTATAATTACTTTGAGCACCGTGATTTTGTTGGCTCCAATTACTTCCAAAACCTCCACCTCCACTTCCACTTCCACTTCCACTTCCACTAAAACCACCAGTTCGCCCACCCTAAAATTGTTCAAATATTTTGTTATCTTTTTTTTTCAAGCTCATCAGTCATGCGTTTCATTACCCCACGATTGGCAGCATTGCTAGATCCACGATTGCTTGCACCACTACTACCTGAAGTTGGACCTGTACTTCTGTTTTGTTGCCAGGATGGCATTTCAGGTGGGGGTGGAGCATGTTCATAAGCACGACCACCACGATCTGGAACCTGTAACATTTGTTTATTCAATAATATTTTATGTAATAATATATTATAGAATTTTACCATTCCAATGACATGTTTGTGTAATTTTGTAGATGTATTTGCTCGCACATTAGCACTACTAGTTTTTTCTATTACTGCATAATCAGCTCTTGCTGCGAGTAAAGCAGCTATATCTGTATCAAATCGTCCTTCACTAAATTGCTCTAGTTCCTCACATTTTTTTCGATACACTTTCATAATTTCATCATTTCGGGATTTCATATCTTCCGACCACTATTTTTGTAAAATAAAAGCTTTAAAATCAAATAATTAAAAAAATTGCAAATTCAAAGTTACTTGAAATGACTGAACGGTCACATCCAATCTAGTAAGAAGCATTTGTCGTCGAAAATTATACTCTTCGTCTAAATCTTTTTGCATTTTTTCCAATTCTGCCCATTGCTCATCAGTTAAATTTTCGGAAGTTTTAAATAGTGGTGTCGACAGTATCATCGGACCTGTTTCTTTGATTGATTCATTAATTTTATTAGCAATTTTTTCAAATAAGATGGTTGTTGATATGTTTTCCGGAGGTTTACCAAGGTTAAGCTTTTGTGTTATAGTTTCAAGTGCTTTTGCAGTAGGCGTCTCAAACTGAATAGAAATAAATATTGAGAAATTCAATTGAATATGTATTTGATTTTTAAAATTTAAATAATTTATTCCTGATAATATATTTTAAATAAAATATAAAAATAAGATTTATATATATAATTTTTTTTGGAATTCAAAAAAAAAAAAAAAAAAAAAAAAACTAAATTAGGTGTAAATATTAAATAAAAAATAAAAAAAGGAACAAAAAAGAATTATGTACTTACAACTGGGATTACGTATAAATTTTCTTGTGGCGTTAAGTTATAAAGCATTTTCGCTGCCATTAGTTCAGTAAGAAGAAAATCTAATAATATTATACGAGACTGATCTGTCTGAAGACGGCTTGTTAATGGCCCAGAAACAATATCATTGTACGGACATCCTAATTCTTTTAAAAATGATGATAACTCTAACATAAACTCATTGTATTCAGTGTCTTTTCCAACCTTAAAATTTCAGAAAAACGAAGAATATTTTGTTTTTAAATAAATATTAATATATACATATATATATATACATATATATATATATAAAAGTAAAGTAAAAACAATTTGAACCTTTTCATCAGTATTTTTTAAAACATGAATTTCATTTGAAATCCATGTTACGAGCTCCCTGAAGACATCTGATTTAGCACCACCGCTAATTGCTTCTTCAAGTATTCCTTCTTGTAAGAATTTTCCTCTATACCTTCCAATTAAAAAAAAGAAAAAAAAAACAATGTCAATATATAATGGATTTTACTTTTAAAAAATTTAAATCAATTTTCACTAGAATTGCACATTAATTATATTTCCGATATTTATTACTTTTAAAATCTATTTAAAATCGGCTTTATTATAATCATAAATTTTTGGTTATGGTGAATAAATAATTTTCAATTGTTTTAATATATTTTGAACTATTAAATTATATTACCCCACAGCATTTAATGATTCCAATACATCAGTTTCAGTCTGCATTTCAATTGGGAAAAATATTTAATATAAAATAATAATATATATTTTCAAATAAATTGAATTTTAATAAACAGATTTTACAACTCTGTAATCTGTATTAAAATTAATACAATATTAACTTATCACTCCGATGCCGATCTCCGACTCCGACCAAGATTCCGATTTCCGATTCGGCGATTCAATATTCAATTCTTTGACTCCTTGTCAATCATTGTCAGTGTTGCCAATTATCAAGCCGGGCCCGTAGCTAAATTAGTAGCTAAACTGGATAGTTTGTAGCTAAATTTAGAAAAATTTGGTAGCTAAATCGTAGCTAAATTTTTAGGGTGATATTCACCAACATGGATATATCCGTCTGATATATTTTAGCCGGATACAATTTCAGCTTATTCATCAACCTAGAATAAATATGTTTTCGAACTTCGTTTTCGGGTCGAACATGTGTGTCAAACACGTCAGCTGATTGTATTTTTATATTACAAAATGAAAAAGAGGTTCTGTGATGTGATAATTATATGCAAAGATGATAATACAGTGATAATACATTTTTTTATTTGTGCTGTTGCTGTTAATAACAAGGTTATGTTTGAACGATATTTATAATACCACTCCGAGGTTGTCTTAAAAATATCCGAGTAGTGTTTTATCCAGGTTGATGAATACACTTTATCTCAGATAAAAGATAATCTATGTTGGTGAATATCAGCCTTAGTGTTTGAAAGTATGATAATATGGAAGTCAAAGTCACATATTTATTAATTATTTTTTACGGTTACAAAAAAAGTAAATAACATTTCAACATTTTATTAAAAAAAATATCAGAACAAAAAACATTTTAACATTTTATAAAAAAAAAATAAAAAAAATCAAATGAATAAAGTAAAGGAACTGAATATCAATTGAAAACTTTAAAAATATAGATATATTTCAGTCTTTTCTATTAATTATTGACAATATTTCATTTATATTTCCTATTTTTCCTATATTTCCTATTTTCATTATAACATTTTCTGTTAAGTCGTATTCTTTACAACATTTATTATGTCTTTGTCTTTGCAAACCAAGTTTAATTGATAAAATCGAGTCCAATGTTTTAAGTTTCATTTTATTCCCTATTTTGTTCTTCGCAATATTCATTGTACTAAATATTCTTTCTATGTCAAAATTAGAATGAGGAAGAGATATTAACTCATTTAGGTTATCTTAATTTCCTTCAGCTCAAACTCAAAATCATTTTCTTTTTCTTTTTTTTTCAACACATAATTTAATTACTATACTTACTTAGCTTCACAACAAGAGTTTTATATCTGAATAAATTTACTATACTATACTGCTAAAAACTTTCACTACGTTTTGCTTATATTGTTTTAAATTATTTTTACTAGCCAAATACATTTCTAGCTACCACTTGGTAGCTGAAAATTTGTATTGGTAGCTAAATTGCTACCGGTAGCTAAACAAAAATTTTCGTAGCTGTAACTGTCCTTTGGTAGCTAAATCTAGCTACCGCGTAGCTAAATTGGTAACGCTGATCATTGTCAATGTCCTTGTCTTCTTTTCTTGTCGTTCTTCGTCTTCAGTTGATCATGATCACTTGTGCTTCTACTCAGTGTTACCAATTATCAAACAAGGCACGTAGCTAAATTGGTAGCTATACTGGATAGTTTGTAGCTAAAATTAAAAAAATTTGGAAGCAAAATCGTAGTTAAATTTTTAGAGTTTGAAAATATGATAATATGAGAAGTCAAAGTTAAACAAACTTATAAATTTCACATATACAAACATACAACATGTTTACAAAAAAAGTAAATAACATTTCAACATTTTATTAAAAAAATAATCAGAACAAAAAACATTTTAACATTTTATTAAAAAAAAAAAAAAAAACCGAATAAAGTAAAGGAACTGAATATTAATTGAAAACTTTAAAAGTATATATTTCAGTCTTTTCTATTAATGATTGACAATATTCCATTTATATCGACACATTCGGTGGCTTCATAAGATTTCATATTTCCTATTTTGCGAATAACATTTTATTATCTTAATTTCCTTCAGCTCAAACCCAAAATCATTTTTTTTTCTTTTTTTTTTCAACACATAATTTAATTACTACTTACTGCTGGATTCAGAACAAGAGTTTCTTATCTGAATAAATTTACTAAGTATATTGCTAAAAACTTTCTATTACATTTTTCAAAATTTCTCGAAAATTTCGTTATTAGAATTTTAAAATGGTTTTAAAAAACGCTTATATTGTTTTAAATTATTTTTATTAGTCAAATACATTTCTAGCTACCACTTGGTAGCTAAATTGCTACCGGTAGCTAAACATAAATTTTCGTAGCTGCACTGAAACTGTCCTTTGGTAGCTAAATCTAGCTACCGCGTAGCTAAATTGGTAACACTTTCCTAACGTCCTTGATACAAAGCAAAAGCCATAAGACAATTTAATTTATTTATGGATGTCTGACAGCGACAGGTAGAGCTATGCGGCTTCGGCTAGACTTCAAAGATGTCACCTTTACTACAACTATAATAGATCTACTACTTTCACAATTAAAAATATTTTATGATTTCGTAATTCGTACTAATCAAATTCTATTATTTTTTTATTGACAGCTTATTATTTATATTTTACACACATAATCCCATAACTTTTATAAAAAATATTTCAAATAATAACAAAACAAGTTAAATTTTCAAAAAACTGTGATCAAATGGTTTGCATCGTGTACGTGCCTCGTGCAATGTGCATGCATTAATAAGAATTTATTTTACATTCGCATTTACACCCTGGTAAATATGGTAAACCTGCTTAGTAAAAAATAAAAATATTAATGTCGAAATGACCTGACCATTCTTAGATCAAGCATCAAGGTACATGAGGTACATTACATGGTTTTGTACATTTCGTTGGTAATTTGGTATTCAATATCAATTCAAAGAAATAAGTTGGTTGGAATTAGGTATATTTGTGTAATGTGAGAAGAAAAATAAATAAACTAAAACTAAACTACATAATAGTAATAGCCTATAACTTAGCTCAGCTTAGCTATCTTATTTATTTATTTATTAAGTGAAAGTGCTTTGATTTTTGATAAAAACACACACCTTAAATTATGTTAAAGAATTATTCAAAAGTCAAAAAAATTTAATATTTACCAAGTTAAAGATTATATATGATTAAATGTTACCAATCATGTCAGTCAAAAGTAAACGAGATTATTTAAAGAAATATTTAACTGATGATAAGAAATCACATAAGAAGAAGAAAAATAAAAAATCAGAAAATAATGAACGAAAAAGGTATTTGTTTAATATGAAATGTTTAGATAAATAAAACTTTTCATTAGTACCTATATTTTTCAGAGTTAAAATAATTGATGATGATGTAGATATCATAAACAACGATGAAAATTGTATTGATGATCTTATATTAACTGGAGAAGATGCTCCTCAAATAGTTGGTATAATTGATGAGAGACCACCTGAGCTAAGAGTAATTGAAGATTTTCAAAGTAATGGAAAATGGAAAAGTGTTTCAAGAAGTAATATGAATGCAGGTAATAACAAATCTCCAAATAAATTTGATAATTATTTTACCGAAAATATAAATGAAATATATAAAAAGGATGATAATAGAAATTCAGGCTCACAAAAAAATAATGAGAGTTTGAAAGGAAAACATAAAGAAAATAGAGATTCGAATGAAGATTTAAGTCCGCGACGAAAAAATGAAAGTATAAATCAAAAACATCAAAGAGACACAGACTCAGTTGAAGATCTGAGTTCAAAACGAAAAGAAACCCTTGAACATTTGAGATCAAAACAGAGGAGTTATGAAGATAGTAATGATGATATAAGCCCCAAACGAAAACGAAACTATGAAGATTCAAGCCCAAAACGGAGGAGCTATAGAGATAGTAGCAACGATATACGGCCCAAACGAAAACAAACTCATAAAGATTTGAGCTCAAAACGCTGGAATTATAGAGATAGTGGCGATGATATGAGCCCCAAACGAAAACTAACCCATAAAGATTCAAGTCTAAAACAACAAAGCCCTAGAAGATCCAGAGATGTTGATTCGAAACAATATAACATTGTCATTGACAAAGATAAGATAAAAAAGAAAAATTCAAATTTGGAAGATTTAAGCCCAGATCGAAGAAGAAATAAAGGCAATTATCATAGAAATAGTTCAATATCTTTGGAACGGAATACTTTACATGAGAGGAAAACACTTGATGGTAAAAGCGCTGGTCTTCAAGATGCTAGATCATTAAAACAGGAATCAGAAAAATTTCGAAAACAAGAAAATGATCTGTTTATAAATATGTCAAACACCATATCTGGAAAAGATGCTGAAGTAGCAGTTCGTAATAGCAGCATTAAGCATAGAAAAGACAGGAAAAACTTGAACAAAAACCCCGAAGAAGAAAGGAAGAAAATGGAATTAGAAAAAGAAAAACAGGATGTTTATAGTCGATGGGGTAAAGGACTAAAGCAAATTGAAGATTATAAAAATAAAATTGCTGAAGAACAATATGAAATGAGTAAGCCATTAGCACGTTATTCTAATGATGCTGATCTTGATGAAGTATTAAAAAAACAAGAACGAGAGGGAGATCCAATGCTTGAATATATTAGGAAAAAAGACAAAAATAAGAAACCGAATGGAAAAATAATACCTATTTACCGAGGATCATTTCCAGAAAATCGATTTAATATACGACCAGGGTATCGGTGGGATGGAGTAGACCGATCAAATGGTTATGAAAAACGATGGTTTGAAGCGCAAAGCAAAAGAAAGGCATTGCAAGAGGAATTATATAAATACAGTACTGAAGATATGTAAAGGCGTGGAGCATATTATTACTTCACATTCGCAACTTTAAATGATTAAAAAAAATATGTAAATTGTGTTAAATATTTGGAATATTTCTACATGGTTTTATTTGTAAATGAAATATGATTTTTTTTTGTATTTAAATTAAAAATATGTAATTATACAAAATAATATGGATTTTAATTTTACGGAAGCATAATTCATATTTATTTGTCTAACAAAAAGAAAAAAAAAAGCTTAATTTACATTTTCAATTCTCAATAATTTAAAACGAATTTGTTTTTTTTTTACATGTCAAATCCCCTCCAGACTAAGTTGACGACGGTTCTGTTTTTTTATCGCCGCTCATTATAGCTTTAATATCTTCTGCATCTAATGTTTCATATTTTAATAATGCTTCGGCTAATGCCTTATGTTCTTTAGCATGAGCTCTTAAAATGGCTTTAGCTCTTTCATAACTATCACTTAAGATTCTTTTAATTTCAGCATCAACCGTTTCAATTGTATTCGGGCCCAAATATTCACTTGGTGTTAAACCCTTTGGTCCTTCAATTGTACGAAGTCCAACTTTTTCAGACATACCCCAGTCTTTAACCATATGCACTGCTATTGATGTTGCCTGTTTCAAATCACTGCTAGCACCTATAAAATCCAAGTTTTGTTTTAAGTAAATAATTTTATAAAAAAAAAACAAAATTACCTGATGTTATTTTATCTGGGCCAAATACAAGTTCTTCAGCAGCTCGACCTCCCATCATTGTATCCATCATAGCTAATAATTGAGCTTTAGTCACATGATATCTTTCTTTTTCTGGTATATAAGCAGTATGACCTAAAGATGGTCCTCTCGGCATTATGGTCACTTTATGTAGAGGATGTGATTCCTTAATAAAATTATTTTTATTGATTTTTTATTTTTTCAAAATCTCAATAATAATCTAACCTTCGTGTAATAAGCTACAATAGCATGACCACCTTCATGATAAGCTGTAATTTTATTTGCTTCTTCATCCGGTAAACGAGCTTTTCTTTCAGGGCCCATTAAAACTTTATCTCTTGCAGCTTCAAGATGTTTCATTGTTACAACTTCAGCACCATCAATTGCAGCCCTAAGAAAAAAAAAAATTATATCAATATGATATCTCATTGAATTATGAATTTATAAAATCTATTAAAAATTTTATATGTATAACTGGATTGATTATAATCATTGCATATAAAAATGCAATTAAAAATGCTAACCGTAATGCTGCTTGATTAACCATATTTTCTAAATCAGCACCTGTAAAACCAGTTGTCCCTCTAGCTAATATATCAATATCGATAACATCATGTAAAATTTTATCCAAATAAAGCGTTAAAATTTCCTTTCGACCAGAAAAATCTGGAGTTGGAACAACTACCTAAAATATATCAAAATATAAGTTTATATAAGAAATAAAAATACAAATACAATTATATATGAATTATACCTCAACATCAAAACGTCCAGGTCTAAGTAACGCTTGATCTAAATCATCTCTACGGTTTGTAGCTCCTAAAACGATTACATCTTCATTTTGATGGAAACCATCCATTTCTGATAACAACTGATTTATTGTTTGATTGGCATAGGGATGTAATACAGAATTTGTACGTTTAGCTCCAACAGAATCGATTTCATCAATAAAAATAACACACGGTGCACGTTCTTTTGCCGCTTCTTTATAATAAATATCCTTCAGTTAAATTGAAAATAGTTACAAGTAATTTAAAATTTGATATTTACTAAATAAATCTCGAACTCTTCTTGCTCCCTGTCCAACTAAGACTTCATCAAATTCTGGACCAGCCGCATGGAAAAAAGGTACTCCAGCTTCACCAGCAACAGCACGTGCAAGTAGTGTTTTCCCTGTACCAGGTGGCCCTACTAACAATACTCCTTTTGGTAATTTGCCACCTAAATTTGAAAATTTTTCTGGATTTTTAAGAAATTCGACAACTTCTTTAAGTTCCTGTTTTGCCTCATCACAGCCTTTTACATCATCAAATGTAACATTAATTTCCTCAGGATCAACTTCTACTTGATTTCCTAATTGTATTCTTTAAACATCGAACACAAAGAAAAAAGTTATACCCATTTAATAAAAATTCAAATAAATATGAAGCCTAACATACCTGAAAACCGAACCACTAGATGAAGTAAATAAACTGAAAAATATTCCAAGGAAAACAACGATAACAAGTAATTGTTGAAAAACCTTTTGAATAAAAAAAAAATTCAATTCACATTATTTAAATGAAAATAATTTCAAGAATTTTTACTTTCAGATATTTCATGACTTTTCCAGATTTTTGTGAGCTTTTTTGAGAAGCAGCCATATAACCTTCAGCGAATGCAATCTTAACTTTCTGCTTCTATAAAGTAAAAATAATAAATTGAATAAATATAATGCATAAAAAATGTAATCTCGGTAACCTGATCTTGATTTTTAAAATCATCTTGGAGCAAATCCTGAAGAACTTCATTTTGATGACCAAGTAGTGAATCATGTTTTGAAGTTGAGATATTTCCCCCCGCTGTAATTATTTTTTAAAAATGTAGTAATTACTATAGATAAATATATTTTATATATATAACAAAACTTACTAATAACCTCTTTAATTCTGGATGCAATTGACGGATTTCGTTTCATTTCAGCATCTATTGTTCTTTCTGTTTTGAAAAATCTAATTTGTAAATTATTCCTAAAATTATATTATTTATATTTAATTAATTTGTTTCAATATTTTTAAAAGTTGTTTTTTTTTTACCGATGTGGATTAAAATAAAAGCGAAAATCTTCAAATTTATTTGGTCTGTAATAACTATATATATTTCTACCTATAACGTAACTTGAAATTGGTAAAAACATTGGTGTTTCATTTTTATTTTTCGTAAAGGAATCTGTTGAGACGTAACTAGTTTTCTTTTTTAGACTGTTAATTGTTGAATATGGAAATTCATTTTGTTGCTGGTGTAGTTCAAATTTCAATTTATTATTTCGTTTTTTTAGTACAAAACTTTTAGTGAGTGCATTATAAGTAAATATTTTTGATAAATGTTCAGTAGATAAAGAACGAAGATTAAAAGGAATTATCTCGTTACATTTTATATTAGATGTGCGAATTTCGTTATTAATCAAATAATTTCCATAAGAATTCCTTTCTTGTTGTTGTTTTTTATGATTTTGTAAACTGGCAATTGCTACTGATTTTAATTTTGATTTTTTGAAAGTACAACTATTTCGTTTAGGACTCAAAAAACCCAAATGAAAAATAAATTGCTATTTTTATTGGTGGTAATGTTGAAAATAAATGAAATAAAAATAAAAATATTTTTAAGTCAAACTGTTTGATATATCTAAATTTAATTATTTCTTAAAAAAATATTTTACCTGGTTGCAACTATTCATTGAAAACATTTTGAAATCGACAAAATTATTTGTAAATTAAAATATATTATATTAAATTATATTGACAAATTCAGTCAGATGTAAGAATACTCTACGTTAACATAACCATGAAAAAAAAATTATATGCAGAACAAAATTGACAATTTGAGTCAAAATTACTATGATGATTATTATGATATGATTATAATTATTACCAATTATTACTTACTTATATTTATGTATATTACTTTACTAATTTACTATACTATCTATATAATGATGATGATTGATTTGATGAGTGACCTACATCATTTTTGACTTTTGTTATTTTCATTTAGTAATTGTTAATTTTAATTTGACACAAAATGGTGTACTGAATTACTGATGGCTGATGGTACGTGGTACGTTGGGTAAACGTTAAGCTTAATACAGAATGCTCCTCGCCCACGTCCTTGTTTCGTGTATGTACTGTCAAATATAAATTATGATTTAATAAAAATCATTGAATTATTCTTTATACATGAACACAAATTATGAAAATATCTTATGGTAAGAAATTAGTAAGAAAAGAAATACATGAAATATATAACATTTCATTCCGTTAAGTCATCCGTATTCCGTTTCTAAATTGCAGTAGAGCGACAAATAAAAACACGGATCATGCTATAGAACTAAACATCATATCTTATAATTTACGTTTTTGTTTTTGCAGTTTTTCATTTGTTTATTGTTTTGACTCCTAACTTTTTACTAAAATATTTTATCAGCCAGGTTCTGTTTTGTATTAATTCATATTGAAATTGATATGAGTAGTTCAAATTTATTGATATTGAATCATAAATTCTTCAAAAGAGGGTAAATTTTTAGGTTCGACTATATGTCATTATGGTAGCACTCTGAAGGTTAAAATACAAACTTCACGTTGGCATCAATCAAAAAAATAGGAAACATTTTATAGTTAATATTATCAAATTTTATAAAGTTAAATATTATGTAAAAATAAACATACATACTCGTATATAATGTTTTCAAAAACAGAAGATCGATTATTATTTGTCGATAATTGGAATTTAAATTACTATATTCCATACTTAATGGAACGGCATAATATAAATTTTACATTAAAGTAATATTTCATTTATATATAATGATTTAGTATTGAAGATTGTTCGGTTTTTATAAATAACAGAATAATCATATTTATCTTCAATTTTAATTTTTAATATACAGCCAGATATAAATAAAAAATTTTGTTGATAAATTAAGAATTACACATCATTAACTTTTTTCTTCTTGCATCTCAATTTTACTTCTGTTTTTTTTTAATTGTGCCATATAAATATTAAGTGAATAAAACTGTTATTTATGCCATAAAATACCTGCTTAATTGACAATTTTAACCAACCGAATATCAGTTCAATCGCCGTACATAATTATTTAATCATTAGAATGGCATTTATGTCACTACACTACGTTATCTGTTATTTCCTCATTCTTCTGGCAATGCTTATAATTTTTCGATTCTCGCATTTTCAGACTTCACTTAGGATTCGGAATTCGGATTGCTTAGGAATTATGACATTCGGATTGCTATGCCTACTTGATTTGATTTTTGATTTTTAATTTTTTGTTTCCTCCATTCCCATTGCATTGGTTTTCGTCTGCTTTGTATCGACTATCGCACTATCGGTTCGGTATCGTTGCTTTTTGATCTAGTACTCGTCTCATTCTCGACATCTCTTCTCGTTCACTCGCTCAAGTTCAGATTCAGAAGTTCCGTTCAGTGTTCAGATTTATCTTCATTTTGTGTGTTATTTGTATTAATTCATTTATTTTTGCAATCTTGTATTTTCACAAGATTAGAAGTTTGTTTTATGTGTTTTACTTACGTCGTTTCGTTTTCGTTCGCCATATTTTAAAAGTATCGTGAAGTGTACGGTGGGGACCTAACTATATAAAAAATTAATTTCATAACTTAATAACATTTTAAAATTTCTAAAAGCCCAATTATTAAATTCAAGGCAACGAATTAATAAAATATAAAGAAATCTAAAAATATTTAAAACAGGAGGAAAAAAAAAAATAAAAATGGTTGACAAAATTGAAATGAGTTTAGATGACATAATTAAAGCAAGTAAATCAATGAACATTGGAAAAGGTGGTCGTGGTGGTAATCAACGAAGAAGAGGTAGTGGACGTCCAGGTAATGGCGTCCCTCGTGTCCAAAGAAAACCCGTTGGAGGAATTGCAAAAGGACGTACTCGTGGTGGTGGAATCAGAAAAGTTAAATATGCTAGGGTAAAGATAAAAAACTTCGATCGAAAAATATAATTGAAATATAATACTTAATATATATATGCGTATATGCATATGTAATTTATCTATTAAAATGATGTTAATAATGTAAAATATGAAATCAGTAATCAACAATTACATATTAATTATACGAATACGAAAGAAATGCACTTAATACGGAATTAGCTACGCATAATCATAATTCTTTCATTAGATCAGAAGTATCTATAACATTCTGTGACGAGTATGGAGATGGCAATTATTACTTGCAAAATAATGGATGAGTAAATTGAATGGAGTTTTTCAACATTTATTTACTCAATTCTTTAAATTTTGAATCCTGATACTTCATAAAAATAAATTTTTATCAGTATTTTTTTTAGTACTTGCTTCTATAGAAAAATTGAGAGTTTATTTCCACTACTTGTATATTCTAGATCAAATATGCATATATCCAAAAGTGAATCCAAGTGGATAGTGTCATCAAAGGAACAATTTTATTTAGATTTTAATTTAAAAATTTTAAAATAAAAGTAAAATGCCAGTGTCCTAATTCAGAGGAATTCTACTTTTTGTTTTCTCGTTGATCCTTATGTTGAAATAAAATAGAACTGTAGTTTTTTTTTAAGTAGTGAAAATAAATTTATCTTTCTTTCTAATCACACACATAGTTTAATTAATTAAAAAGTATTTAAAATAAATAACATAAAATTTAAATAATATGTATAAAATTAAAAAAAAATCGGGTAATTAAATGTCTGGCGGTAAAATTTGTTTATCCACAACTTGTTTTCTTAATTTGGAGTGATCTATCTCTTGAATCTCGATCTCTGTATAAAGTGCAACAATTGTGAAAAATGCAGAAACAAAAAAATCCAATTTTAGGGTGATGTTAACAGCGCTTGGAAACATGATATGTATGATGGACCGAAACGTTTAGCTGGTGGAATCAAATTAGGAACTGGTGTCAAATTGCTTGTATCGAATTTGGATTATGGCGTTTCTGAATCAGATATTCACGAGTTGTTTGCAGATTTTGGACCATTGAAAAGTGCATCCGTACATTATGATAGATCTGGACGTTCATTAGGTTTAAATTTTTTCTATTTATAGTTATTTTATTTACTTTTTTTTACTGAAAAAAATACTTCAAAGAATTTATTTAACATATCTACATGTATTTTGTCTACAGGAACAGCAGATGTTGTGTTCGAGAGGAAAGCCGATGCCGTAAAGGCAATGAAACAATATCATGGAGTCCCATTGGATGGACGACCAATGAATATTCAATTGGCTACATCGGAAGTGCCATCTCCAAAAGCTCGTATGAGTAATCCTAATACAAGATCACGTCCCCCGATGAGAAGAACTAGTAAGTGTAAAAATATTAAATATTTTCATATATTATTTATTATAATATGAATCATATTTTCTGTTTGTTTGTTACTGTAGCTGGTCGAGGCGGTGCTCCTGCTCGACGAGGACGCAACGTGAAAACTCAAGCACCAACAGTTGAAGAGCTGGATGCTGAACTTGATGCTTATGTCAATGATATGAAATAAAATTCAAGTTAAATAATTCTAATTAATTTCAAAGAAGAAGTAGAAGATTTTGAATTAATTGATAATTTTAATTTTAGCCTTTATAGGTTATATTATATATCGTATTAGTTTAAGACTTATATATTACGTATTATAATTTTTCATATGTACAATAATTTTTGACAAGAGTTAACACAGAAAATTATATATTTTATAGACAAATAAAAATGAACCAAAAATATTGTAATACAAAAAAAAAGTCCAACTACGTAAAAATTTTACCCGGCAATCCTTTTTTAAAACATTATTTTTTTGCTAGTCAGCCTAAAAATATTTTCTAATACAATTTATGATTATATATATTAAAAAAACAGTTCTTGATTTAAAAAAGTTGTCAGAAATATGTACAAGATAATAAATTCCTTAATTATTATAATTCTATTGATTTTTTTATTTTATTTTTTTTTTTTCCAAATGCAATTGGTTATTTTTAATCTAAATTTCCTACTGCGACGACATACAAAACCACCCATACCATTATTTCTTGTACATGTTTAAAATAAAAGTAGTAGTACCTACATTCTGTTGAAAGATATTTTTTATTAGATTAACTAGTTTTTTTTCTGTACAGCTATTCTAGGTTGCTAAATTTTTAAGAAATTTATTTCATTTATACAATTATATTAAAAGAATCTGTCAGCTAGAAAATCATTTATTTGATTTTTACTAAGATGCCTTATAATTTTGTTTTGTAATTTGTATTGTGTTAGATATACGATTATTTTTACAGGTTAAAGTTTAGAGAATGAATTAATTAAATTTTAAAATTATGTACTGCAGGAGGTGAACCATTTTTCTTGTTGTCAAAACAAAGCAACAAATTCGTTTCAAAACGTCAAAGTTGTAGAACTGCAATATCGATGCGAAGCATTAATGCTGTTTTAAAACTTTGCATCACGACTGTTTTGATGCCGTATCACAACACATTTTTGAGGCGTTTTGAAACTCACCCGAAGCTACATAAATAAAATATTAATTGTATTAAAAAATGATTTTATTTCACTATGAAGTTATACCTCTATCTGTTATTTGTTTAATATGTTGTTCTTTATAACAATCAACAATTTTGCTAATTTTGTATATATGTTCACATACACCCGCACACAAATGTATAAAGAACAACTATCTCATTCGAAATCGAGTCGACATTAAAGTATTACTAAAATTTTTTTTGTTTTTTGAAATTTTCGATTTTCAATTTGATTGGAAAAACAAAAATAAATTCTTAAAATGATGTTTGATGTTAGTAAATTTTTGTCTCTTTATTTATGATATTTTATAATTTTTATTATTTTTCTACTAATTTTTGTTCTAAATCGTTTTTATAACATCAAGAAAAACAATTTCATATTTTTATAAAGTTTAAATTATAATTTTGTTTTATTTTATTTATTTAATTTTTTTTTTTAAATACATAAGTATATGTATAATACATACATGAATACAGATGCAATTATATATATACGAACCTCAATATTGAGGAAAATATTGCTATGCTATTTAGTAATATATATATACAGTGCCGTGAAAAAAATTTTGGAACAAACATAATTTCTCTGAAAAATGAATAATATGGACACTTATATTTTTCGTTAATTTTTTATTTTATTATACAAAAAATATTTATTATAATGTTTACTAACAAGATCCAGAACAAAAATTACTAAATTTATAACAATAAGAAAATTAAACGGTAAAAACTAGAATACTCTCTTTAAAAGTTGTGAATATGTTTTGGAACATTTCATAAAATTTTAATAAAATATTAGTAACAAAATCATCTAAAATGAAGCAATATCCTGGCAATCCTGGGTTTATATGAAAAGAAATCATGTGAAAAATAAAGGAATTTGATAATAAAGAACTACACTCAATAATAATCAGAAAAAAAATTGGACGAATTCCAAATAACTAGGGCTACATTATATTTCATATCATTGCATGATTTCCATCATATTTGACGGTACAACTAAACTTTTCAATTTGACTCCATACTGACTGTTCTCCATTTTTTTCTTAATTACTATCACTTCTAGATTAAATCTCCTCTAGTCCAAAAACAATTTTTTGATCATTAAACTATTTCGCGAAATTAAAACGTTTCTTTCTATGTATCACTCAACGATGATATTCTACGTGCTATTCGAGACAAGTAGTCACGTGTGTTTAGTTTTATATGTTTTCGTTTTTCATCATTGAGTGCAATTCATTGTTATCAAATTCGCTTATTTTTTGCACGATTCTTTTTTTATTTAAAGCCAGAATCTTGTTTCATTTTAGGTGATTTTTTTATTAATATTTTATTAAAATTGTATGAAAAGTTTCAAAACTTTTTCACAGCATTTGAGGATAATGTTTTAGTTTTTAATTTTATTGTTTGAGTTAATTTAATTTAGTTTAAGTTTATTGTTTTAAATTATCCAGTTTTTTCTTATGATTTTGTTAGCAAATATTATGAAAAATATTTTCAGTATGATAAAAGGATAATTAAAGAGAAATATTATTGATTTTTGAGAGAAATTATGTTCGTTCCAAAATTTTTTCACGGCACAGTATATAAGTAATATATATATAAGTACTTTCATTTATTCATATTTTTTATTTATAATTATTTTTATTCTTATTTTTATAGTTGACTTAATCAATTTTTGTACATATCGCATAAAACTTTCTCCATTGGAGTATTGCCTATTGTTCGTTGAAAATATAATGATTCTATTTTATGTGAATTAACTATTCTTAATAAAGGCAGCATCAATAATAATCGCCCAAAACGTGCAATTTGTGCTGGAAATTGAGCTCGTGAATGTTGAGATAACATAACCTAAAATTATAGATTAACAAAAGTAAAATATATCACAATAAATATTTTTGATAGAAATAAAATGTATACATATTTTATTATTTAAATTTTTTAGATAAATTACACATAGACTCATAACGATTATTGATTTTTAAATGATGGATTTAAAAACAAAACAAAACAAAATATATGAAAAGTTTCTTTTAAAAAGTTGATGATGCATGTATGTATATGTAAAATATATAATTGTTTCAATCAAAAGCAATCAAATAATTTGCATACATGTGCCTGATCTTGTAGATTTTCTATTTGTGCTGGATCTTTTAGTCCTCTTGTCTCTGGCCGAAATAATACAATCGCTTTCATACAGGCAAATTCTGCAGGATCTACTAATACAGCTTTGAATTTACATAAAGTATCATATAGAGTTCGAACATCAGTAGCAACCTGTAAAATAAAAAATAAATAATTGATACACATAGCTAATATTATATGGATAATAGAAACATGCGTATACATTATTTAGTATGTACATATTTCAAAATAATTTTATAATTATTCATGATCATAGATTATGCTTATTTTATTTCTAACCTCATTTTTAGGGACACAATTATTATTTATATTGTTACAGTGCTCTGTCACTGAAAATAATGCACAATTTGCAGGATCTAATGGCATACACCATTGTATTGCATTTAATAAAAATAATTCAGCCCATGATTCTTCAAGTAAAATTACCTTTAAAAAAAAAAAAATTTAATATCAATGAATAATTCAAAATACAAAATAAAATTTAATAATTTTTAATTGGTTGAAAATTAAACGAGAAATTTTATTTGATTTTTGATAAATTGTTTATTAATTGTAAGAAATAAGACACGGATTCATTGTATTTTTATTTATTACTATTAGTATTATTATTTTGAAATTGTTCGTAGTTAAGAATAACACAGTCAGTATTTTTTTCAATATTCATCATTATATTTATATGGAACCATAATAAATGTTATAATGATAATGTATAAAGTAAATATGAAATAAGGAAAATATTTTTGAAATTTCCTGTATCATAAATTTTCAAAAATTTTAATTAATATTATATAGTCTTTTATTACCTGATCACGAAATGCTAAACTAGCAAAACTAGGCAAATTTTTTGCCCATTTCACAGCCATAAATAATAATCGTGCACTTGTCTCATATACAGTTTCTTGTCCATGACCATATATTGATGCAGACATAAAATGAGGAACTGATAGTGGATTTATATTGTTCCTTTCCGGTGGTTCTTCGTCATTAGTAACATCAATTGAATCATCTGTAAAATATGACTATTTTAAAAAATATGAAAAAAATAACTTTGTTTACGATTCGATTATTTCATCTCTAAGTGCTCATAGTAGTTTTAGTTGTAGTAGTAGTAGGTGTGTGTGTTTTTTTTTTCTTAAGTTACAGGGATTTTGCATAAATGTAAATAATTTCGTCATTGTTTTTTTATTTACGTAAATAATATAAAAAATTACAATAATATTTACAGATGTATATATGTACTAGAAATGTATCATATATTATTTTTATTTATATGTATCATGTATGTACATATATGTATGTATAATGTATACTAAAATAATCTATATATCAATTTTAGAAAGAAAAAAAATTAATTCAAATTTTATTACCCTCTAAAAAAAATTGAAATGTATTCAAAAATATGACTCAGAAGTAATAAGTCATATTTTTCTTTTAGAATCCAGTAAAGCTCTTTACTGATTGAATTTTTTTTTTCAATTGATTTTTTTTTTGTACCTATACTCTACACTCTATAGGTATATAATATTATTTTAAATCTCTGAATTGTAATGCACATATACTATACGTACCGACGTTACGTACATTTTTATAGAACATACATAAACATAATATTTGAATAAAAAAAAATATATAGGTACATAATAAAAAAATATATGTCAAAGAAAAAAAAACATTTTTTTTTTTTCAAATAATTTATTTTTTCTCTCATGGGAATGTGTTTGTATATGGAAAAAATATAGTATTTACTCTTAAATTTTATTTCATTTTTTTTTTTTTTCATTTATTTATTTATTTTTTTGTTTACCATTTTATAAAACAAGGGTTGATTGTGTAAGGTGCAGATTTTTATATTTTTAAATTTAACATATTCAAATTGTTTCATAAGTATCCAATATTTTAATTTGAATTTTTTAATTCTTTAATTCAAAAATCAAATCAATTTTTAATGTAATTTTTTTTATATAAATAATAATTTTTCTATATAGCATTTATGTAAGTATATAAAATCACCTAAATTTCTTTAAAATATTTTTACTAATTCATTTTATTTCATTTATCATTTGTATGATATAACATAATTTGTACGTATGTATTATATATACTAGGATATATGATACATTGGTAAGTCTTTAAGAAGGTGATATTTATATTATTCATTACATACCAAATGAGAATCATGTTTTTTAAGACATAGAAAAAATTTTGATTTTTTGATAAATTGAATAAATTAAATTTGTGCTATATTATTTCAAGCATTATAAGATACAGATATGCATTTTGAATACCGTAGAATTTACATATAGAGTTTTTTTTCAATGTGGTAAATTTATTTATTGCGCAGTTAATTACCTTCATTGTCATTTGTTGGCACTGGACTCGCTGATCCAACTGACGATACACTTCCATGATTTTGTTTTTGATCAACGCTCTTTACTGTCAAATTATCACAAAAAAAAAAAAAAAAAAAAAAAAAAAAATCAAAAATAATAATATTGTAAAAGAATATTATATTATATTCGTCGTTATATTTTACTATATATAAATATGTTCACCTACAAATATTATATTATGGTCATATACGCAGTTAATGTAATATATGTATGTTATGTACTCCATTTTAACATTTACCTGAATTTGGATCATGATTATTAGGTGAATTGGCTGAAACTGAAACACTGCTTGAATGTGCTGATGTTGAAATAATTGTATTATTGCATGCTATATCACTGGAATTATTATTACTGTTATTGCAATTATTATTAGTATTATTATTATTATTATTATTATTATTATGGTTGTTGCTGTTCGAATGAATTGCATTATTAAAGGCAAATGTCGACGTATGATGAGACATACTTGAAGTTAATTGCATTGATGTCGATATTTGACTGTGATGAAATAATTGACTATTCGGTAACGAATTGAAGGCTGCGATATTACAAAATTGCATCATATTATTAGTTTAAAAAAAAATAAAATAAAATAAAATAAGCAAATTTGAGAGAAAGAAATTATTTTTATTTGTTTTTTAATGCTCATATACTCGTATATTAATCTTTATGTGGACTTACATGGAGGCGTTATAATTCCAGGTCCATAACGTGTAGGAGATAATAATACCGGCGGCCTATTGCATGTGCACAAAAATATTTAAAAGTTAATTTTTAAGGAAAATTAGAAAAAAAAAATATATTTACACTTTTACCTTAGTAAAATGTTACTAAAAGATAAAATATATATGCATAGATGCATGCAGGTAAATAAATTATGTGTATTTACATACCCAAAAACGCCAACAGCTACAGCCGCCTCCCTAAGGGCTCGTCCATGTTCCATATCCCGTAGTGTTTCTGGTCGAATGGTGGCAGTATTTCTGGGTTGTCGTTCATTTTGCACAGCTTTAAAATTTTAATACAGAAAAATTTTTTATTATATGTAATACGACGTAAATTAAAAGAATGAACATATTAATGTATGTATATACATATGTCACATTAAATAAATGAATGTACTATAAATTTGTGTATATAATGTATACATATACAAGTACTACTAATATACATATAGTATATGTATGTTCAAAATATATGTATATTAAATAAATTTTAAAAAAGAATTATCATAATTATCGATCTTAAGACTCATTCTTTTTAAATAATAGTCGTTATGATTAAAAACAAAGTGGAAAATATTAACATGTTTTTTGATTATCTACATTGAAGAAAATTAAATATTATGATGTACTATCTATATATGGGTAAAAACAACAGAAAATATATAATGCAGAAGTTAGATACATAGGTGGCCTGGCCTGGCCTGTGTAAAACGTGGTAAAACAGATTAAAATATTTCATTTCAATTACAAATGTAGTAAAATTACAGCATTATCCATAATTCAATGTCCATATTATATAGAAATCTTTAAATATGTGCGGGTATAAAATATGAAAATTTGTAAAAATTTCATCATTTTTATACAAGACTATACCTACCTATATGATGTATAAAATATATGAATAATATACATATATGTATAGGATATTATGTATAGTAATATGAATGTACATAATACTTGTATGCATATTTTCAGACACGTGTCAAAATGCAGATGAGATAAAAATTATACGTGTTTCATTTTATGTTTTACATTTTTTTTTTTCGATTACACTAAGTTTTCTTTTTTAATTGCAGTTAAATTTTATTTTTTACGAGTAATTTTTTTTTGTTCGAATAAAAAAGGTCTTTCAACGTGAATTATATGTAAACTAAGCAATTATATAGAACAATAAATAATAATAATACCTACATACATATAGATAATAGATACACATACATCTATTTGCTTTTTAAAAAAATATGAACAAGTTATGTGTGAAAAGTGCTAATTGGCGCGTGCAATGTGGTTTTAAAACTCATGTTTATTCACGCAAATTTAGCAACATACTATATACGAGTATGAAATATAGTTAGTGTAATTATTAGTCGATATATAAACATTTTTACAAAGGATATATGTAAGGATTAAAACTTTACATAATCACATACAGTTTTCAAAATATATAATGTAATGTATTTAGATACAAAAATATTTACTTTATGCATTTGTATATATACATTATGTTACCAAAATATCTAAGCCAAAAAAATGTTCAATATAAAATAACATATGCGTATTATAATAATATTCATTTTATTATTATATATACACTTATTCATATAATAATATGTACTACATGCTGACACGAATAATTAAAATACATATTATAATGTAATGATCGTATACATAATATATGTTCATTACATTTTCTGTATTTTCATTAATCATTCTATATATATTACATTCATTTCGTTTAAATCTTTAATTCGACTAATTAATTTATTAATAAATTTATCGTAGTATGTATACATATTGATCCGAAATGTTGGATTTGGATAATAATAAGAAGTTGAAGTGTTTCAAACTTAAAAAACTTTGACATGCATATAACTTATATGAGTAACTTTAAATTACTCTCTTTATAAGATAAATAAAAATATCAGTAACCATTATAAAAAAATTTAATTGAAAATCATAAATCTCTCCATTTTTTAAATAATTATAGAATTGTACATATGTATTTGTAATCAAATGATATCATAGTATGAAATCCTTCTTCAAAAATAGAATAATATCTCTCATAGAAGCAAAATAATGATATGTAAAATTTTTAATAATACCTCAGAGACGTAGAAATTGCCTTTGATACATATAAAAATGCTAGATAAATATAGTTTCGAAAGACGAATACTATATAAGAAAAATTTTCGGTATGGAATAAAAATAGAAAATACTTGGCGTCGACAGTACAATCAGGAAATTGAAGAATTATATGGTAATGCGGTGTTGTCTGCGTTTATTAAGAAACAGCAGCTAAGATGGCTGTCCATCTGTTAAGAATGGAGGACAGAAGAATCCCGAGAGTAATATTTCATAAGCTAATAGAAGGACAAAGACTGGACTGGAATAGTTTGTGTATCCGATATGATGGTAATGTATTTTGTAATCTATACTATATAGTTCAAGTGTTCTTCTATCATGTAATTGAGTCTATTTCTCTACCAAAAATTTTATGTATTTCGCAATTCACAACAAACTGTATAAGTGCCTGAATCCTGCATACATGATATTTAGTAAGTAGTAAAGTCTATAAAACATTTCGGTGAACATTTTTATTCAATACAGATTTTAATTCAGACTATTGATGATGAGAGATGATGATATACGATGTAGCTTCTTATATGTATAAAAATATATATTATATATTTTATGGATGTGATCTTATTTAACCACAGGATTATGAAATATACAATTATAAAATTATAATATATAGACAAAGTTAAGTGTAAAACAAACGAAAACATGTAAACATCCTCAAGAATCATATATACATATATTGAAACAATTTAAAGTGTGAATCATTTTTTAATTGTTTTTAAAAAATTTGTCAATTATTCAAATAAAAAAATTATAGGTCTTTTATGTCTTTACTATATATAATTATATGTTTACATACATACATATTAAAGTAAGTGTGTATATATATATAGGTACATTAAATATTAAACTAAAACCGAAATAAAAAGCGCGATAAAAATAATCATTATAAATTGAATATTTTAGAGCAAGTATAAAGTATGATCGTTTATTATTATAAATTTTGAAAAATTTATAAGCGAAACTATTTTTTAGATGAAAAAAACTTTTCATATTATTATCAAACTAATTTAAACAATAGTTTCATTTTTTTCTTGTTATGTCAATTCTAATTTTTCCTTTTTTTTTCATCTCCTTGTTCTTATTCTTATTCTATTTATTTATTTATTTTTTGTTATTTTCTTAAATCGTAAAACATGTACATAAATGATTATAATACAATAAGTTTGCCAAAGCTAAATAATAAAAATAAATTACGAAAATTCAATAAAAATAAATTATAAAGAGAAAACTTGAAAATATGCAATATGTATGTATGTATATATATGTATAAAAAAAGAAAAATGAAAATATAACAATAACAAAAAAGAAATGTAGTAAAGAGAAAAAGGAAGATATAAAAAAAAGGAAAATTTGAATGTAGACATAAATGTACATATATATAATATATATATATATATACGCCATACGCGTGTATAAATATGTAAGTTGATAAAACAAATAAACATTGGAAAAAAAAATAAATACTCGTCATATGAAAGTTTTTCTTCAGTTTTAAATATTGATTTTATATGAGATTTTATTTGATTTTTTTATATGATGTTCAAGTTTTCCTTATTGTTTCTTATATGCGGTTTTATAAAAGTATTTAAATATTTGCCACATGATTTGTTAAATTGATTTCACGAAAATACTTATATTATGTATATTCATACTTATATTTGTATATATATAAATATATATCATATACGATATTCGTGTATATGTATATTTTTATATATATAAAACAACTGAACCGCCTCTGTAAATAATAACGTAAATTGGATAAAATTTATTCGATTGGTCCTCAAATAAAGATCAATTTTTGTAAATTTTTTTCCCATTTTTATATGGTACACATTATAGATTGTATATATATATATGTGATATGATGTAATGTATATATACTTATTTAGGAATTTTCAATTTAATGATTTTTTATTTGATTATATTAAATAGAATATTTGAATAATGATTATATGTGCATGATATATATATACCTTTAAATTTATTACCTTTTTATTGTATAATATGTATAAGCATATATATATAGATATCAATAATTGCAATTTTTAAAAATATAATTGTTTTGATAATAATAATAATTTTAAATTTCAAAATAGTATATCTATACATGTATGAATATATTAAATGTATATTATATAGGTATATGACCTTATCTTTAAATGTAAATTCAATAAAATCTTATAAAATACAATATTAGTATTGCAAAGGGTTTGTCATTTATATAATGATCGAAAAAAAAAAATTATGATAAGATGCAACAATAAATAAAAATTTTATTCAAATATCATACCAATATAATTTTGTATTTACATTAGTTTTGTATTTTCATTTACAATTTTAGATGAGAATACCAATAATGAAATGAAAGTATGAGTATTTTATTATAAAATTTGATTGATTTTATATGTAGGTCTAATAAGTATGTATGTATGTATGTATAATATACAAATGAATTTACAATATAATAATACGCATATACACATATGTTTTATATACGAAATTATATATTCATATATATGTATATATGTAATATATTAACGATATACTAAATCTTTTTAAATTTATTCATTTCCCTGTTATAGATAAATTGCGGCGGGGTTCATTATGAAAAAAATAAAGGGTTACAAAAAAGACAACATACAACTATATATACGTATGTTTCATTTGAATTATTAATTATATATATGTATAAAAAGGAAGTTTTTATTTTCATTATACATATATGTATATAATTATGCATTGAATGAACATATACATCTATACATATGTTTGTAATATATCTATAAAATATGAACAAGATGAAAAAAAAATGACACGTGTCTTTATGATCATATGAATAAATTCTTGCGTGTATACTTTTAAACCATTTATTTAAACATTTTTGTTTATTTTTTCAGCTTACTTAACTATAAAATATGCGATTGTTTTTATAGTATATGATAGGTATATATGTATGTATATAAAAGATAAGTGTTAACGATTCGATTTTCGTATACCGCATACTTATATGTGTATCATATTGTTTGATTTCGATAAAAAAAATTCACTTAATTTATGAAGAAACATATTCTCAAATCTCAACTTATCATTATATTATCATCTTTGATATTAATTAAATCTAAGTAAATACTTATACACAAGTACGAGTATGCATGCATACGATTACATACTATATAATGCATGAAAATACAAAAAATGTTAAAAATGAAAAACAAAAGTATTTTAAAAATTTATATATTCACGTATAATATCCACATATACGTAATTTCCTGCACAGTTTAATATGAATATTGTGTATATCATCACAATTATTATGTATAGAATACCAATATTTAAATTAAATTTTAATTGAAAATTACGGTAAAAACAAATTTTGTTTGAATGATAAGTGTAAAATTGAGATAATTCCAATAGCCGTGAGTATAATGAAACAATATAATTTTATATCTAGATATTAATAACCGAAAATTGCATATATAGGTAAAATATGTTACAGTCTTTAATTTAATACACTTGAACATAGATGTAATGTATGTAAGTATGTCTATGTATTATATGTTCATACTGTATAAAATTGAAATGTATCTACTTTCTTCAACATTCACTTATATTACATGATCATAATTTTAATGTGTGTGGTGTGTATCATTGATAAATATAATCATCATCATACCACACGACATTAGGTGGTGTTAATAAAAAAATTTTTGTTAAATTTATCTTCGTATTATAGTACAATCAGAATTAATGCATACAGATTTATGCGTAATAATAATATGGATGTATATTTATGTAAATATAAAAAAATCATAGTAGTCTATAGTCATTGCTTTTCATTCTTTTATTTACCCAGAAAATTAATATTCATTTCATTTGTGAATTAGAATTTGAACATATAGCATTTAAAACAAACACATAAATTAAATTTATATATAAATTTACAAAAAATTAAAAAAAAAATAATTCTAGAAGCAGTTTCTGAAAATAGTGTTTCAAATACATAAATAATATAATAAAATAAAATTGTTCGATTTAAAAGTTAAATATGAATTCAAGCACAGGTGAAGAAAATTCTGAAAACAGGAAATTTAAAATTGTTTCGATAGCTGTAAATACATTGAATGGAAAATTTACGGATGATATTATTCAAATATCTACATATACTCCTCCAAACAATCAATTTATTGTGTCGAAACTACCAGATTTACAAAAGAAACTAGGCTATAGCTATCTACGTACGTCATACAATGAATCAGGATATGATCCCTTCTTTATAGATTCTGAAGAATCAGTATTAAAAGAATTTTTGAATTGCATCGAAGACCTGAAAAAGTCAAATGAAAATTCTTTGGGTGTAATTCTAGTGTTTCATGATAGATGTGGATTTGTGGCAACATTTATGGTTGATAAATTAAAAACGTACAATTTATACAAACGTTTTTCACAATGTGTTGAATGTTTTATAAACATCTATCCAATTGCTAAAGACAAATGCCCAGATATAAATAATTATTCGTTACGTCAACTTTCGCTTTCAGTTTTGAAAGACGATCAATTAATATCTAATGCTGTTATATATGCAGAAATAACATACAGAATACTTCATCGTTTGGCTGAAATCGACATGAAGAAAGATCTACAGCAACAGCAGCAACAGCAGCAACAGCAGCAACAGCAGCAAAAGCAGCAACAGCAGCAACAGCAGCAACAGGGAAATGCTAAAACTGATGACGTAAATTTATCAGCTGATGATGTTATGTCAAAAATGATAGAAAAATACTTATAGAAAATAATGCGATTATACTAAATTGAATTTTATTAACAACTGTGAAACAAACTTTTAAATGTTCACCTGGAAGAATTTCAAGAATTTTGGCACATGAGGACTATTAATATTTTATCATCACTATTTTCAAATCAAAATTAATTTTATTTTTTATTAATGTTTTCAATAAAATTATAAAATAAAAAAAAGGTATAAAATGTTTGATGTCTCATTTTTTTAAATCAAAATTCTATGTTCATTATAATATAAAGTGAAATGTAGTCATGTTGCTTTTCAGTTATGTATATATTAATATTATATTTTATTGAAATATGAGAGTGAAATTATTCTTATGCAATTATGCATAATTTTAATTTGAAATTTGCAAAGCTTTCGTAATTCATTCAATTATTACATCCTAATACCTAATACTTTTGCTAATTTATTATATATACGAATACGGATGTCGATTTTCGAACCACCTCACACACGTTGGTATGTATTTTGAACAGAGATTAATTTGACAGAAGTACTCACTTTGTATTGTGGCCTAAACATTGTTCATACTATTTCATTCCCCAAAATTTTCTTTTTAATTTGTTCCTGTTTCTTTTAATAGTACTAGTACGGAAAATATTAAGAAAATGAAAATTGTGCTTGTGCAACACTTTTACAATCAGACTCAATATCAGGTGTTTTTGGGAAATGAAATCTATAATTTTTTATGTGAGGACGAGGATATGATTTTGCTAACATTTCAATTTATCGCGTTATTTATTTACACATACACAATGTGTTGTTGTGGAAATGAAATCAAGAGATACATACAGTGGTTAGAAAAATAATTTGTGCATAGCAAATACAGTGAAACCTCCTAAATGGGACACTCTCTAATCGGGACAACCTCTAAAATTGGGACACTATCACAAAACTACTTTGGTCTGCCATATAAATCAACCTCCGTAATCGGGACACCTCTGAATTGGGACTGGGACAGTAATGCTCCGTACTTATATTTAAAAAGATCACCTCGTAATCGGAACGAAAACTTTTTCTTGGAACGTTTTCGTATTTTTATTGTTGTATATTATATTGTGTTAGAACACTTGCGAGTAAAGAAAATACAATTCATGGTAACTGTTGTTTTATATGCAGGTGTTCACTTTGTTTTAAGTATGTATGTACATATGTATTTGTATGTTGTTACTGGAATGGTTTGTCAATGCTATTATATATCACATGTGTGGTTATCTAAACTTTTTTTTTTTATGTACATAACTACAGTTATATAGCCTTGCAGTCTGTTGAATTGATTTGATGGATTTAGACGAACAAGTTACAATAACTGCTGAGTTTTGGCACGTTTTGGTAAGCTATTTTTTGAGTAAAGCTGAAAAATAAATTTATAAATTTTATGTGAAACTATCGTTTTTGCTTTTTTAACTCATGTGATAGAAACAGAATAACTACATATGTACGAAGAAAATTTAGTTACATACTACATACATACGTATTGTTTTCATTAAATATGAGTGAAATTAAGAAAGAGTACAAAGAAGCTAATTTTTCTAAAAAAATGGAAATTCTAAAAGTTAAAAAAGAACAAAACCTCTAAAATCGGGACGGGACACCTCTTAATTGGGACATAATTTTGCTGGTCCCATGACTGTCCCAATTTAGGAGGTTTCACTGTATTATTTTCCTTTTTCTTCTTTTTTTTAATTTTTTGTAGTTATAATGATATAAAATAATGGTCATAGAATTTCATTTTTCGATGATTCAATCCTTTTAATTTTTTTGGTTTCTATATTTCTTAAAAAAGTTTTTGAATTCTACTTGAAATTTCATATTAAATATGTTTTTATATTTATTACAAAAAATAAGTATAAATGAACAAATTAAAAGATGAAATTTCTTACGTATACATATGTGTACATGTTATATATGAAAAAATGTACTCAATCTTTTAGGTATACCTATATTATAGGTAAGTATGCAAATACATCTAAAAGAAAATTACATATATGAGCAAACAAAAAATTATATAGGTATACCTAAATCCGAATTCATATGAGATGGAAATGTGCGTCTTTACATAAATGTATAGAGTATACATTTATTACAATATTATGTATACATACGAGTATGTATGTATTTATTCCTGTAATTTAATATATATATATTACTCCTGTATTGATATATGAAAAAATGTATATATGCAATGCATGCTTTTTTAAACAGGTACATATAAAACAAATATAATTATTTAATTATTATCAAATATTGTACACGTATTGAAATAAATTTTAAAATGCACATCATAGTGATATATTGTAACCAAAGACCATAGTTATATTTGTCTTTGATTGAACTGAATTTCACTTAAAAATAAAATTTAATTTAAATAAAATTGATAACTGATATTTTGTTTTCTTTTTTTTTTTTTTTTTTTTTTTTTTTTAATTTGGATATTAATTAACTAAATATAATATTATGTTAATATTTTTTATTTTTTACCTACCATCTTTGTTCATTCCCATTAAAAGGCATTTTTTAAGTCTACAGGCCTGACATTGATTTCTGTGTGCTTTGTCTACAATGCATCGACCAGTTCCAGCTTGGCATCTGAAATGAATAAAGTAGATACTTTAAATGTATACATTATACATTATACAAACATATTGTATATATTATAAAAGGCGAAAAGGCTAAATAAGTTTTAAATTTAGGAGTATATCGGTATAATTCAAGTCAAATCAAGAAGAAGTTGCTCAAGCCAAAAGTGTTCCCAAAAATTCTACACAATTAACGTAACTTTTGTGAATTTTTAGTAGAATTTTTAGCATAACATAACTTCAGCAGGTCAACTTTACATAAGTAAAGTCGTTTTCATATGTAATGAAAAGCCAAATTTATAGTTAGTCCTTAAGATGTGCTAAATTCTACATATAACATATACATTATATTTATTTGAAGGAAAAATCACGACATTTGTGGATACCATTGATTGAAGTACAAAAATGAAAATTTAATTGAAAAAAAGTATATAAAGACAGACAGATATTTATAGATATAGACTGTTGAAGAGAAAAACTTAATTGATCTCTTAATTTAAATTAAATACCTACTTTTTGTGAATGTCATACGTAAACAACATACTTTCGATTTTTGTTAATTCCGCAGATAATCCGTTTTCAACACTATTATTCTAATACATAGAATTTCTAATTCGTTTTTATATCAGATCTTTCGTCAATAGACTTTGGTTTTTATCATTATTTATTTTTTTTTTTTTTTTGCTATTTGTATTATATTTTTAATACAATCTGAAACATGTAACCCCAAAAAATATATATGTATGTACATATTATGTACAAAATATTCTTATACATATACTACAAGCATAAATACATGTATTGTAGACATGAAAATTCATATAGAGAGGGATGTATAGTTCTTTTTGTTTGAGTATTATTTTCTAATCATTGTGTACACTTGATATTTAATCGAATAATATTATATTATAGAAAATTACAATTATATAGGAACGTAATCCAATTGGAAAATCATTATACAAACGAAACGAATTATTACTTTGGGCATGAAAAAATTAAAAAAAATTTGTAAAATTTGAAACATTGACTATTGTCGATTTATTTTCAAAAAATTTCAAAATAAAAAAAAAAAACTAAAGTCTGCATTCGCAAATATGTACTACAAATTCGTATGTATGTATACTCAACTTATATAAAACGGAATTACGATTAATTTTCTAGAGCTATACAGGGTGTCCGGTTTCGGGTGGTCATCCGGCACACAGTAGATAGGTCTCGCCGAGACAAACAAAAAATCGTTCTAGAGGGAGGGGGGTAATCTCAACCGTTTAGCCGCTAGAGGGCGATGAAGATTTTTCGCACTCAATCTACAAAACACCCTTTAATAACTACGGTGTACTAGTTAGAAGAATCTGGTCTAAGAAAAATCTGAAGGAAACTCCCCCCTCTCTTCAATGACACCTAATATGCTTCTCTACGTTCTTTGTTTCAAGAGTTATTGTGCTTCAAAGACAGAATTTAGTGATTTTTTGCCATTCTTTTCAGAGATAATACAGGCTGTGGAATTACAGCGCCCTCTATATTAATTTTTACTTAAATTAGCAGATAGCCCAGAATGTCCGCTTCATTTTAGTATTGTACAGTAAAGATCTATCTCTTACCAATTCAATACCAGCGCATAATAAACAATATTTGAAAAGCCATTTTTTAATAAAATACGGTTCTTTGATATATGAGTTTTACATGATTTTACATGATTTTACACAATTCAAACACTAAAAAGATAGAACATGGAAAAAACTGTGAGAGATAGACCTTTACTGTACAGGGCAAAAATGAAGCAGGTGTCTTAGGTTTTCTGTTTTTGCAATTTGAAATTAATATAGAGGGCGCTGTAATTCCACAGCCTGTATTATCTCTGAAAAAAATGGCAAAAAATCACTAAATTCTGACTTTGAAGCACAATAACTGTTGAAACAAAGAACGTAAAGAAGCATATTAGGTATCATTGAAGAGAGGGGGGAGTTTCCTTCAGATTTTTCTTAGACCAGATTCTTCTAACTAGTACACCGTAGTTATTAAAGGGTGTTTCGTAGATTGAGTGCGAAAAATCTTCATCGCCCTCTAGCGGCTAAACGGTTGAGATTACCCCCCTCCCTCTAGAACGATTTTTTGTTTGTCTCGGCGAGACCTATCTACTGTGTGCCGGATGACCACCCGAAACCGGACACCCTGTATAAGTAATTTCTAATACTAATATATTCTATAGGTTCAAGTGTATATATGCATATCATATACCTATGTATATATTTATACTTACTTTTTTCTAATTTTGATGAAACTTATTTAAGCTTTTTAGTTTTTATATGTGGTAAATATATCAAACAAACACCTTTAATTCGTTCATATCTATAATATTTTGATTTACTTGTATGGGTTTCCTTCGAATATAAATTTGCTTTGCGCAATTAAATTTATATTATACACACGCATATATGTATCTAGAAACGAAGATATAAATTTTATATATTACCTATATAATATATATACTCATATTATATCTTCTTTTGATTTCTCATACATGTAATATCATATCAGATACCAGGACCAGCCTGTATTACATACATATATTAATTCTTGTATATATACGTATGTTCGTATATGTATATTATTTTTGTATGTACATATATAATATATATATATGTATAATTGATTGTGCATTAACTCAGTTGACGTGATTTACTAAATTTAATGTGGTCACATTTGGCCAAGTATATCCCACTTAAATCCCACTTAAAATGTACATATGTATACCAAAAATAATAATACATATACATATACAAACGACGAAAATAATTATATACATATATAGTACATAATGTACTATAGTACATGATGTTCTTTATAAATATCTAAGCCCTTCTCATAGAATTATACTTAAATTTTATATAATGCATAATGCATAAGTATTGTATATGTATATGCTTCCTTGTATATATGTTTGTTTTTATGTAGGTGTAAAATATACATAAATATTTACATATATTTATTAACTATGATGATACTTGTATATAAATATAAATGCATACATCCATAGATGTATTATCGAAATTTTATTAAACATTCAGAATATGACTTCTTTATCTTTTATTTTTACATATTTGATAAAATCAATTTGGATTTAAAAGGCACATTATATAATAATTTATAAATGTATAAGTTATTTAATTGCAGATTTGCTATTATAAATAAATGAAAGTGAACTGTATACATATATCTATCTAACTATACCTCGTCTATACTCTATACGTATACAACAGATGCATAGTTAATCCCGAAACCTTTTAAAAAAATGTTCTTATAATACTATAGTATACACTGAAAAACGAATTTTCATTAATTTATTTCTGATGAAGATGAATTTCAATTTATATCATAAATTAATAAATAAATTAATTTATTATTATTATTTCTAGTTGTATATTGTGTTTATATACGAGTCTTGATTTCAAACATTATGTTAGTCATATGTATAAGAATATATTATTGAAGTTGCAACAGAATTGGTTTGTTAATTTTGTAAATATTATGCTAGTATATACGAAAATAAAATTTCATATAAGACTTATATTTTTTGAACTTATTATTAAGTATATATATGTACATACATAATCGTAAGTATTTATGATGTTACATATTATTCAACGCAAAGTATATACATATTTAATTATCTCAATAATAAGACTGACGGACAGAAATTTCGAATTAATTTCTTACACTTATGTTTAGAATCCATCTCGAAATCCCTCACATAAATTTAATCATTTCAATACATTTTATATACATACATATAATTTCAAAATACAATCCTTTTTTTTATATACAAGTAAATATCTTTAAATTCTTTGTATTTTTAATTTTATAATCAGCTATAGAAAAATTCGTGATACATATTCTTATATTCTTAATTTTATGACTTTTTGTGTATATGTGAATATGTGATGTGATGATACAATTTTTTTTCTCTGAATATTTATTCGAAGTTACATATATGTATTTGTATTTCAATTAACTATATATAAACTATATTTGTATAATATGTGTAAGTGTATATGTTGTTAACAAATCAAATTGTTAAAAAATTACTTAGCTTTGATGAATGATTTCATCAGTTTGCTTTTTAAATTTATGCAAAATTATTCCTTTAAATACTTGTATGAAAAAAAAACTGTTACATCTGATACCACTCAAATTAAGTGACTTAAAAAAAGTATACCCATAGTTTTTTTTTTATAATATAGGATTTCACTTTTATTTATATATCGCTAAATCGATATATCACTACTTGTTCATGTATTGAGATTTATTTATTTTTTTTTTCTTCTATATAATGAAATTCGAATTTTTATCCCACTCTGAATAGTTCGTTTGACACCATGCATTTATGAAAGACTTTTAATCTAATTTTCATTTTAGTATATTTGTGCATCCCTTATAAAATCCTCTGGCATTAATCTGTATATACGGCATGGCTGAGGCTGGTGTATAAAAAATATACACGTTTTCTTTTATATCAAAATGAAGAAATCATTTATAAATAAATATATGTACATACTGTACATACATATATAGACAAATATACATATACATTTTGATTTTATACATATCCTTGCTTGAATTGATTGTTTTTCTACTTTTTTTTTCGATGAACTCGTGATAAAAAGCCGCAGTCATTTGAGAGTTATGTATGTGTACATATATATATAAATATACATAGATACATACATATACATAAATTCGTGTATACATCTGTAATTCATTTTACAGTTTCATTATAATAATAACGTAATTATAATTTGACTTACACTTAAAAGCCAATAAAATTTTTTGAATTTATTCACATACATATATATACGAATACATATTTATCGTATTTGTAATTTGTAATTTGTATGTAGTAAGTAAGTACCAATAGAATAATCACTTTTGATTAAATTGAATTTATATTTAAAGGGATTTTCTATATATTATATACTATTACATATACATACATATATAATATACACTGTGCGTATACTTATATCTTATATATAATGTATATTAGTATTGTCTATACAATATAAATTATGCTGTATTTTATATAAATTATACTAACCTGTATATGAGTTTTCTTCGAACACTGCGCTTAAAAAATCCAGAACAACCATTGCATGCTAGTATACCGTAATGTTTTCCAGAACTTGTATCTCCGCAGACTACACAAATTAGACCTAAATTTTGTCCTTTACGATTTGTACAAGAAATCAGTGTATTATTATCATTACCACTACCATTTGATATATTATGATGATTCCATGGTACTAATCTGTTCTGCGGTGAATAGCATGATACTGGTGAATTTTTTGGATCTGAAATATATTTTTTTTTTCTCAATAAAAAATTAAAATCAAATAAGCAAAATAAATTAATAAGTAGTATGTGGAGATACTAATATGTATATTCGCATATATTAGTTAATCTATAAGTTCATCTATATACATATAAAATATTCATGTGCATAATATCCATACAATATTAAAGAAAAATTATTTTAGAAATTATTTCTCTTGGTCAATGTGTTTGCAGAAAATTAAAAAAAAAAAAAGGAAAACTATAATTGTTCATGCTTTTCATTTTATTTGAAATTAAATACATATGTACATATAATATGTGCAGGTATGCAAGAGTATAAAAATTAGAATAAATTTTTTTTTATTTAAAATGTATTTTATTTTATTTACATTTATATTCGATTCGATATCTAATATGTGTATACATATTATAATAATAGAAAATTTTATTTACGCATTCAATTGTGCGTACTTGCAATACTATATATGCTGTACTTGTCGTTTCGTCTTATACGGTATATATGTATATGTATAAGTATTACTGGTACTTGCGTTAAATTATATTTTATATAAATAATATTCATATATTAATGTATGTACATAATAAATTTGAAATTTCACCCTTGGGACTATTATTTAACCATCACACCCTAATTTTGTGTATACTGGTGATTTTTTGATGATGCACTTAAATCTATAAAACTAAAATGTTATAGAATTATACCAGTACCGCATAGTATAGCAAATGTACATTGTATACATACATACATAATGTAGTTATTCGCGTATAGAGAGTTCATAGATTTATGTATGATTTTAAGGGAACTAAAATATATACACCAAATGGTGTTTTATATGGTGGGATTAAGTCATATGTTTCGTTTTATAGATACCATAACTAGAATATCAATGCAGTAATAGCTGCATATTTAACTTAATTCAATTTAATTTAATTTTGCAAATTGATTTCAGTACTTATACGTGAACCGAATCTGATTTGTTTGGACATTTCAGCTAATACATGCAAATTGATAAATTTGGTTATAAAAATACAAAAAAAAAAAAAAAAAAAGAAATGTATATACATATAAATAATGATAATAAAATAATAAAAAGATATAAAAAAAGTATGAGAAATTAAATTGATTTCTTGTTAACTCTTAAATTTAATATACGCGACAAATAAATACAAATAATATATATGTATTTAGTATAAGTATATGCATATTATAGGTACATTATATTTTTATTGAGATTTAAAAAATTATATAAATACATATTCACATTTTACATGTGTCGTAATGAATAATAATATACAATTATTATATAATATGTACATCCATATATATGTATGTATATATACTAAACATAATGAAAGTGCATAAAATATACAAAACATTAATTATAATATAGTTTTGATAATTTATTTTCAAATATAATTCAACATAAATATACCTATATACAAATATGTATATAGAATAAAACTGTATGTAATGTTGGTTTTTATTTTGTCGATTTTCAATCAATCTGTATAATCAATGTAAGCAATATTTACAATACATTCATATACATATTATATGAAAATTAAATAATATAATATAATAATTATGTATATAGATAGATATAGTATTTGCATTGTATATTTAATATATACATATATACCATACGTATCTGTCTATATGTTTTTGATATTTTTTAAAATTATTTAAATAACATTTTCAATTTTATTTTTACGTGGAAATAAAATTTGTTGCGTTTAATGTTTTTTTTTTTTTTTATTACAGGCGATAATTTTTCTATTACAAATAATAATAATAATAATAATTTTTTGTTAATATATTATAATTTAATTACAACATTTATAAGTATTACATTATACCTGATTCTGAAAATAATTAAACGGTCTATAATTTTAACAGAGTTTGTATTAAATCAAAATTCATTTTGTTTTTCAATAATTTCAATATTCATTATAATAGTTAATAAAATTGTAGTTTTTCCGATCTAACCATGGTATATATTAAAGCATAGATAACGTATGTCTGTTAATTTATAAGACAGGAAGTGACGTCATTATATCGATTATGTTGTTCGACTGACAATGTAAAGCTAAAAAATGTATTGAACAATTTCTATAACGATTTTTTTTTAATTGATTTCAATATCATCAGATACTTTCAACCACAAATTAGTTGATTTTACATCTTTTGGGTAACAAAAATATTTAATGTTGTCATTGAAGCATTTTTATCCCGGATAATTGTTACATTTTTTTTACTAAACAATACATATACATCATTTTTAATTTTAAGTATGTATATTAAAATATTTATTTTAAAAAAATATATATTATTTAGAAATAAAATAAACAAAATAAAAAAAAAATCAATATCATTCTTTATTAAAAAATTTCAAAAACATAAAAGCAAAAGCAATTAGATTACTGCAATAAACTATACAATGCATGCAAAATGTATATCGACACAGTGATAACACATGACACCAAAAGAAAAAGAAACATGTTTTAATTCCATAATACCATACATGTACTCTATATTCGCTATATTCTATTCTATTATTCTATATTCTGTATGTACTTATTTTCTCTATTTTCATTCATGAAAAAAATTCATTTTCTGTTTGTAGTACTTGTTCTGTACTACATATCATGAGAATTGCACTTATTCAAGAAAAAATTCATTTTCTTCTCTAAACTTGTTCTGTACTGTACACTATAAGAAGTGTACGAGAAAAAGGAAGAGACAGTAAGTAGTAGCACTAGCAATAGTATATAGTAATGACTTTTTTAGAAAAAAAAAATCTACTTTATAGAAATATATAGTTTATAAAAATAATATTTGAAACCCTTACAAAAATAAGGGATACAATAGAAATTATCATCATGAAGTAAACTTCTGGGTATATTACATAAACATTTTACCTTTTACTGCTTTTACAGACCAAAATATTACAGCTTAAGTTGACTATGCATATATTATTGAATGAAAAATGCAAAGAAAATTTTGTATTTTATACGATTATATAATAATTTTTTACTGTTACAATTTAAAAAATCTATTAATTTTGGAAAACTAGATGGAATTTAATATATCTATAATAATTTGGGATACATCAAGGAAAATATTGTTTATAGTATTATATATATACTTTTATATGTGCATATATGCATTCTAAATATCAATATGTATGCCTTGAGAAGATAGATATATATGTAGGTAGGTATATGCTTTTATATTTTCACTAAAATATATATGCATACATTCAAAACACATACATTAACTTCTCTCATTATTTTGATTAAAGATTTATTATGCAAACTTTTATAAATATATAGGTATATATAAAAACCGAAATTAATAAGACATAAAAAAATATATATCCTTTTTGAATTTGCCACTAAATATACATATAATGCTGATGCACTAAATTGATTATTATTTTAAAAACTTGTAACTTTTTTATTTACAAATTTATTTGAATTTTTGAGTTCCTTTTTATATTTTTCACTTCAGACTTCATGATTCCTCATCTGTATTCAAAACATATCCATGCCAAATATTTATACCACATAATCTTCTGTTTATATGTTCAAAATATTAAAAAAAAATTTATATAGAGGTATGGTATTAATTTTACTTCACGTACATGTATGTACATTAAAAAATCATTTATATACCGTGTCAAAAAAAAAAATATATTGTACATATACGTATATATGTATATATATTGTAAGAAAATCTAAAATAAATATAATAAAATGGAAAATAATATTTTTTTCTCATTTTTTTACAGTGAATATACATATTTGGAAGCGTTACAACATATTTTTTTTTTAAATATTATATATGCGTTATGAGAATATTTTCGGACAATTTATCAAAAAAGCTCTTCTTATACGTGCATGGAATTCTAATTTTTACGTATTATTTATAAGAAGGTCTTTTTCAATTTATTACTTTTTTTGTTGCACTTACACTATACACATACAAACATATTTATATAAATAGAAAAAAAAAACGGATAATGTACCTATATATATATTTTTTTGATTTTATAACAAAAGTTCCTAATGATTCGAAAAAAAATTTCTGTCATATATTTTTATTTCATTTTTTGACCCGGTTTAATTAAAAAATTAAAAACAAATCATATACCTATCCTATCCATGCGTATAAGTACATAATAATTTTTTTTTAAACATATACAAATACTTACACTTATATACCTATATATTGCCAATATTGCAAAGCAAATAATATTTAAAAATATAATTGAAATTAATATAATATATGAACAAATGTATCTATATATTACAAGGACCCAAATAAATGGTTGACCTCAAATTTCAATAAAACTATATAATTAGTGTAATATTATTGGACGAAAAAAAAAACCAAGGATCATGATATTAAAAGTAAAAGTCTACCTACGATGTTTGTATATTTAATTTTTATTGATCTATATGTATACATTCTATATTTCGTATGCAATTTATACCTTTAGATTTCAGAATATTTGTTTTTGTTTGTGACAATTAATTTTGAAAATTAAAAGAATAATATTAAATTTTCCACTTGAATGTAACTTTTTTAATAATCAGATTTCTTGATAAAACCAAAAATATATGTATAGAGTTTTAAGTGCAAATTAATATAATATACAATAAGCTTTGCGATAAATTTGAATCATATTATAACGTCGGTTAAGTATAGGGAAACCTCGTAAGTACAATTTGTCGAAAAACAATTTTTTGTTTTTTATTCAATTTAAAATCGGAAAATACATACAATTTAAAATTATTAAAATAAATATATTTCCACTATTTAAATTTTTTGAAGAAGTAATTAAAATTGTACATAAAATCAAGTTTTGTTCTTCTCCTGAAAAAAATTTTTTTTTGTTAGTTACGAGGTTTCACGATACTTAGCCGACGATAAGTATTTAAATTGAAATTTATTGAAAGATCATACATTTTATGCGTTTTAGCATTTTAGTATTTTTAAGATTTTTAATCAAAATTAAAAAAAATAAATTTAATAAAATTATACATATTATGTATATGTGTAATATATAAAATATAAAATTTAAACTATATATATATACTTATGCATTCATTAATTTTTTTTTATTTATTTATATGTATAATGTTTTATATATGTATACATAATGTCGATTGCATATACATGCTGATACTATATTATAAATAAATATTTATGGAAAAAAATTTACATGTGAAATTTATATTTTATAAATTACACAGATTCTAAGTGATATAAATCATGTGTAGTACATATATGTATTTATAAAGATTACAAATTTTAGATCATTATTATATATACATACATATATGTACTTATATATACTCGTTCATTTTTCAGTACAAAATAAGATCTATATAAGGCAAGACATAACTATGTGTATGTGTATACGTATAGATATAATGCGTATTGATCAACTTTTTATAATGCAATTAAATCATATGAGGACAAATGAGTCATTAAACTGATGGATTTATATAGGTATTTAAATTTAAAAAAAATGCAAAAAGATTGTGTCATATATTTATGCGCCGCCATAGATAAAAATAGAAAAAGTTCGCTCTCATCAAAAAGGGTTTAATTTTTTCCATTTATAGTGTATTGGTTAGAGTTTTGAGATATTAAAATTTTTTATTTCATATATATATCATGTTTAAAATATATATAGTTTTGAATGTAGGTTTATATGTTATCTATATAAAATTAAAAATAATTATAAGTTTTAATATTTATCTAAATCTAATAGAATCAAATGATCAAAATTATGCCCATATATGTAGAGCACTATAAATGTTGAACTAATATCAATTATTTGTGTAAGTATTCATTATTTCACATTGATTTAAAACAATTGATTTTCGTATGATTTTTATTGTGTTAATGAGTACCATTATATTGTATAAATAAATATACTATACTCTATATTTCCAATTATTTATACTAATTACAATGTACAAAGTATCAGGAGGTGTCTATAGTCTATAGTGATCTTAACGCTTATTCGATCTTATAATAATTTTAATTTTTATAGAATATATTTTAAGTAAAAAAGGTAAATAGTTTCTTACCTGTTTATATATATATATATATATATAATATATATATATAACCATTTCAAGCAAAAACAAGCATAATATAACATATTATTATAATATTTTAGATTTATAACTATATGTGCTATAACAGCTAACGAAAATTTATTCATTCATATTTCATTATATGCAAAGGACAAACGCATTATTATATAAAAAACCATATGCATATATACATTATATTTACACATATGTATTTAATATACTCTTCTGAAACAGGAATTTCTCTCTATATAACGTATTGAATTTAAATTATAAAATAGAATAAAATTATTTATAATATATTATTTATATTATACATTATATATATATACATATATCCATACAGTATTTGATTTTGATTTTTTGATAAAATACAAATTATTAAATTTTGGAAATTCGAACGATCGTTATTAAATTTTTGAAGCTTTTAAATATGGTTTTCTTAAAGTTAAAATTTTTTTTTTACACTTTTTCAATATATATACTTATGATAAAGATATATGTACATACAATTAATGAAGATCAAATAGTGTAAGAAAAGAAATTAATTATATATACATGTCTTCGAAGAACATGTATATAATATATTTAGATATTTATTAAAAATTGATCAATCTTTATTTTAACATGATTAACTGCGGAGATACAATCATACATACATAACAGAATATAATATTTTCGAGAAAAATTAATAAACAAATAAACAATGATCATCATCTCAGAAAGTACAATAATTCTGTATACATATATACATATAATATATACGTTATATCAATACAAAGACCTTATATCAAGATTAATATTCACGATTTTCATCATGTTTCGTATTTTGGCGCGTTTTTAATATCAATCACTTATATAGGTATAGGCACCTATATATATAAAAATCGATCTTTTCCTAATTCGAAATTTACAAAATATTCAATACCAATATTCCTTAACCTTCTCATATTACATATGTATAGGTATATTGCATGTTTATAAAATTTTTCATAGTTTCAAAATAACTTAAAATTATAAATTAAAGAATTATACAAAATGTAAAAAATTATAACGAGTGATTAAATTTAATTAATAAATATAATTAATAAATAAATAAATTATACATACAGCATAATACACAAAAGGATATACACAAAAATATTATCATGATAGACAAAATTATATAAAAAACAATATTTTTTTTTACCTCCAACATCAGACATACATATCGTAATTGTATCAGAATTCATGTTAGAGTTTTAAAAATTTTCACTTTCACTATATATATAACAAATATATATATATTTTTGTACATATACTCGTATGCGTATATATATATATTTGGCTCTTTATAATTAAGAAAAATAATTTTAATTTCTAATTTTTCATTAAACTATGAATTTAAAAAATATTATATTATATAGGTTGATATAGTAGTATATTTCATTTTACACTTTTTATCACTATTATTTTCTTTATATCAGTTCTTTTTAAATATATGTATACATATAATAATACATAGTATATGTATAAATATTTTATATATTATATATATGTGTATATATATAACTATTATTAATAGATATATATTATATATATATATATATATATATATATATAATAGTAAACAGCACGTCAATAATAATTACTGCACATAACTTCAATTAAACAATCACCATTGCCGATCAATAATTAATTAAAATCTTGTCAAGTAACGTCACACTAAATCGAAAAGTACTTTATCCCTGTCTGTTGTTTGTTGTCGATTTAATGTTCAAATGATTTAATTTGTAGCAACTGTGATTAAACGTTGCAAGAAACATTGAATAGAATATTGTTTGTCAAAAGTATATATTCATGATATTATTATGATTGGATTGGTACTATATATTCAAAATTTCCAAATGTATATATGTATATGTGTATGCCAAAAATTATTATTTAAGAATATATAATACATACAGTGAGATGTGAGTACATAATAGGGTTAAATAATAAGTATTTGATAAAGAGACAATATTTGACAGTAAAAAAAAAAAAAAAACAGTAGATATCAAGCTGATGTAACTGATTGCAGAAAAGTATAAAATAGTGTGTGTATATTGTTAAAATCAACTGCTTTACACATATACAAAATAATAGTACATATATAGATATATTTTATGGTTTGATTTGGTTGGGTTATGGTATTTAACTTAGTAAGTATAATGTATAATGTATAGTTGGTCCAAAACCATAACCACTGCCAATGACCAATATTCTATTGTCAACCACCGCACTAGTATACTGTCACATCATTCACCATCTCACGCTCAAACAAAATATATTCGTTTACCTACTTCACCTCACTTGATAAAATATACTCTTTTCGTTGTCTTATTATGATTCGTTCTACTTGATTTGGAGTTTTACGTTTTTGGCTTTTGCTTTAAGCCGCAGCCTCCAATAAACACCCATCATAACGTTAAAAACGAAAAAAATATAGGTATATATGGTACATTTATGTATAATATTATAATATAAGAAGTGATTGTGTTAGATATATTTATGTTTTGCTGTTTTGCAGTTATTTACGTCATCTCTTATTATTATTCCGTATCAATTCACTATATGTACATATTACTATAAAATCAAAAACATTGGCATCGCCATTCTATTACTGTTTGTCCTCCATTTTTCTGTATACATACATACATATATCAAATCGAAAGCAGATAAAAAATATGTTTACACTGTTATAAATTTTAATATAAGCAAAAAAAATTCTTTTCATTCAATTTATCATAGAAAAATCCCTCTAAAAAGCATTTTGGTTTTTATAAAGTTCTTATAAATAAATTCTAATAATATTATATTAAAAAAATATATTTAATTTTATTTTAACAGTGTAAGAAAATTTTATTTAACATTTTGAAATGGAGCCATATGAATTCTGACATATACCTACATCATCCCTTGAGAGCATTTGATTTTTTAATATAACTCCGCCTCTTAGAGGCGTGTCTGTATGATGATTTCACTTTATTTTTAGTAGCATCAAATAGGGTTTAACCTTTTATATTTCTTTGTTGGGACTTTAAGGATAACGTTTGTCAGGATGTTTTTTAATACTTTACTTTTCTGTATATATATATGTATACGTATATAAATGAGATCAAAACTTTCGAAGTACATTATACAACAACGGTTATAAATTTATGTATAAAATGTTCATGATAAACTATACATACATTTATATAGGTATATACATTTTATTTAAAAAATATATATAACAAATGTAAATATATTCATATAGGTATACATATACATTTATTATATGAATTTATATTTGTAATGAACGAGAAAACATCTCATAGTCATACAGTTCAAAGTTAAGCAAACAAGAGTATAAAGCAAAAATAAAAATATAAATTTCGTATAAAATAATTCTTTATGAATGTAGATATATATTTATGTAATACATTTATATTCCTCCTTTTCCATCAACGCTCGTTTGTTAATATATTTTTTTTTTTATTTTTAAATAACATAAGATCTTTTGGCATATTCAATCACGGGTTAATGAAGACTATCTACATTTAATCTACTGTCATTAGTCTAAAGCTGAATTTTTAGTTTTATGTTTAATAAAAAAAAATATAAATAAATAGGTATACTATATAAGTATGCGTAGCATATACATAAATATATATATATACATTCACATAGGATATAGATGTGCAACAGCAGCAATTCATACGTATATACAAAATACATACATATACATAATAGGATAGGTAATGTATGTAAATTATTGAATTATTGATACATTTTTGTTTTGGTTATAATTTCTGTTTTGTATTTGACTTGAAAATTTATACATTTAACATAGTGTATACCTATATGTATACATAATATATATACAAGTATACCTATAAATGTAGCGTGTATATACATATATTAAATGCAGTTTATTATAGAAAAATGTTGCTTATTTTTTGAATTTAGGATACATGCGGTTATCAAAGTTAAAGGTGTCATATTATGTTAGAATATATATAATTTGCATATAATTTGTATATAGGCATATAATATATAATTATGTGCATACATATATTGATTCTATATATGTAATTAACTATATACACAATACATATATGAGTTCAATTAGAATTAAAATATGTATAGATATATAATTCACGTATCTATATAATACATGCATAAAAATTGAAATTGTATATAATTTTTTTATGAATATACGATTTCAAACGATTTTATAATCATTATAATGTTTATACATCATAATATACGGGTATACAAAAATATTTTTTAAAATTTCATATTATTTTCTGTTTTATATTTAGTATATAGTATTATAGGTATATACCTATACATATATAGTTTTATTTATCATATTTACCTGCACCTATATATACGTATACATATACTTTAAAATATACGTATAATATATATAAGAGTTTCTATAAAATCATAGTATCATAGACATTTATATATATATGTATATATATATACATATAGATATATTAATTTACTGTATTTCATAATTTACCATATATTTTTATATTGATAAATGAAAATATACACGTACAGGTTAATGTAAATAATTTTCATGTGTAATCATCATCATCATTTAGCTTTACAGCCCTTGGTGGGCCCTTGCTTGCTCCAAGATCTGCTTCCATGTGAATCTGTCTGACTGAATAACTTTCCATTTTCTTATATGGAAAATTCTTTTTATATCATTTTCTATTTCGATTTTTTTCTTCCTGTGGCTTTCTTTTTCTCTTGGGAGTGTGTCAGCATAACTTGTTTTTTTGTCACATTCCGCACATTTTTTTTTGTCGAAGATCTCCACACATATTGTTTACCATCCGACCTTCGGAGGTTAAACTTGCTTCATCAGAGAAAAGTATACCTATAATTTATAATAAAAAGTCTAAATTATGAATAATAATTCATATAATATGTAACTTACCTTGCTCCAAAAGGAAAAGTCTTTTTCTTCATTTTCACTTGCAAACTTCAATTTTTTGGTTTTTTAAAGAAATTAATGGTTTCTTCCTTGCTATATACTCTTCCATGCAAATTTGCCCTTCCGGATGAACTAAAATTTTCCGATTACATTTTTCACTATGAACAAGATGATGTTCTTTAAAATTCTCAAAGAGATTGTTAAAGATAGTGCAGAAAGATTGGCGTTTTACAAAATTTTGCTTTTTATTATACAAGATAGTGATCCAAATGTATAGCCAAATTATATGGTTATTATATACAACTGTCCGAAGGTTTTAAAAACACTACCACAATCTCCTGACTTAAATGTCATTGAACATTTATGATAAATGTTCATGGGATGAACTGGGGTAAAGGACTTGAAGGTTTTTCAATTCACTATATAATGCAGACAATCTAAGAGCTGCCATAAAGGATGAGTGGGGTAAAAATGGACCTTCTATTTGCAAAAAACTTGAGGAATCCATGCCCAGAAGACTTCAGTAGCTAAAGAAACAAAAAGGTTTTGCCATAAATTATTTAAAAAAATATATAGATAATGGTTATAATATTTTGAAATAATATAAATACGTATATCTGACTTTGAGTGTAATATCAAAATTGAATGAAATTTAAAGAAAAGTCAATTTTTTTCAAAATTTTAATTTAGTAATTTTAATCTAATTTTTCTTAAATTGTACATAAGTAATAAATATTGAAAAAATTATGAATATTCCTTATTTCTTCATATAAGAAAAACATGATATACTTTGTCGGATATATATGTATTTGTCTGACTTTGATTATGAGCAAGTATGTATATGGTTATCTAAATATTATAAAAAAATATGTACATATACATAAATATAGTTCAATTTATAATTTAGTTTCAAAATAATAATTTTAATGAGTATAATATAAATAATTTAAATTTTCATAAATATTGCACTTGCTGAATATTATGTTTATTATATAGATTATTATTTTATTATTTATATATTTAAGAACAAATTATTTTTGTTATACATATATGCACATTATTTCAAGAAATCACCCTGTGTAAAGCTTCCCTAAAAATCATGTTATTTATTTTTACCAATTCTTACATTTCAATTTCAGTATGTGATATAATGTTGGTTGATATCTCTATATTCTTTATATACTATATGTATATATATATACATTCTATATATACCATTGTATAACTCAAACCGTCCCATAAAAAAAAAGGACACAAAATCGAAATATGTATCTAACCAAATCTAACGCTAAAAAGCAAAATTCTATATTTCTTTAGATAAACGTAGATAAGTATATGTGTGTAAAATAAAATAATGTATAAGTATGTGTGTACATTGGCAATACAAATTTCATAAATATATATATGTATTAGTATATATGATTACGGTACCGTTTTTCATGAGTGCTCTCTGTGTATAATCATGATTTTTCCAAATATATATACTCATATAACAACTCAAATCTATACTTATACATACATATATGTAAATACACAAAGTGAATTAAAATATGGCAAAAACTCTGTGAATTTTGTACCCATTATAGTAAATTTTCTCATAACGATTTGTTTTCGAGATTTTAAAACTTCAAACTATATTTATATACTTATTATATGTATATATCGACTCGACAGATTATTATTTAATATTATATCACATTAAATATAATCTCACATATTATAACAATACAAATACGGCAATATTAAATGTGAATCTGAAAAATTTTGTATCACTTAAAAAATACAATATATTTTTTATTTTGAATTTTAAATTGTATTTCGCATAAACTATGTATTTTATATATGTATATATATATAGATATAAATATATACGAGTATTTTGCACAATTACGTTAGACATGATTATTAAAATTGGGGACTCAGTGGCGCAAGTATAGTAGTATAGAGCAACTAGAATACTGATTTCGAAATGTATATTTTCGTTTCCATGCCCAAGGCAAAAGTATAAGAAAAATAATTTTCAATTTTTCGTTGCTTATTTCCAAATTCCAACTTTTATTACGTTCAAAGTTCATTCACCTTTTTGAATGCGAGTACCAGCTACCAGCATTGCTGGGAAAAATTAGGATTTTAGAAATGCTGAGTGAGTATTCTACTTCTATTTTTGACAACAATCAACAAGTATAACATATAAAGTATTGGCGTATTAGTATTATTAGATCGTTAAGATCATTATAATAATGATTAGTATTTAGTCTAACTATAGACCGCCCATCATGTAAAAGATCTTGATTCTCTATATACTAGCAACTCAGTGGTCCTCAATTCACGTTAAACTGTATAGGTGCACTAATGATAGTAATGGTATAGAAATCAATTCAGTGAAGGCAAAAGGACAATTTTTCATGTAAATAAAATCAACCATTGTTCTTTATATGCCGTCAAAGAAGAACAATCGTTAAAATGCTCAGATTTTAAGGATCATTTCAAAGTTTATGTTATGCATTGAATCGATTTTTTAAAATTGCTTATTTACTAAATATACATATTATAATACAATACTTTCAGATCCTATTTGCTTTAATCTGTAAACATATTTAGTTAAGTATGTATACTGGGTTAAATAACGAATATTTAACAATCGATATTATATTGTACTTCATATTACAATATATATGTATGTATATTTAAAATATGTATGTATATATATAAATATCTAACTATTATTTGTATAAAATGTACACATAAATATAAACATACATAGACACGTATATACATTTCCAACTTAAAATCCGAGTCATGAATGTCATAAAGTAATCCGATTGGTGCATCATCTGTTACGAAATTCGTTATCCATGATGAGGTCGTAGCAGGTTAAACACACATATTTATAAAAATTTTCTTTTTGTAAAATATATATATACTAAATATATATATGAAAAAAAAATATATAGGTATATATACATATTTGTAATAATATATACATATTTATGTAAAAATGAAAGGATATTTTCTATACAGTATAAAATATAAGTATATATAGATATATATAGTGCACATATATGTACTTTTACTTATGCATACTTTTTCGGCATATAGTAAATTGTAAATTATATGTATCGATATGCGATATACATGCATATATAAAAATATTGTTCAAGTATATACAAGAAATTTGGGATGTGCGAAATAAGTGAATATATGTATGTAGAAAGTTGTAGTATGAAAAAATTTTGTGTGTATAAGTATAAGTGTATGTATGTATTATGTATATTATTACTTCTTGAAATTTGAAATTTTCGAATTGTATATATGTATATATTTTTTAATATAAAAACTATACTTTTGATTATGTGTATGTGCATAGTGAAAATGTTCATAAATATAAATCTATTATTATTTATACCTACACAAACATATAGCATATGCATACATAGATGTCATATATAAAATATAATAATAATTTTTGTTTTTTTTTTTTCTGTAAAGTGTCATTTGATATTGGTATCATAATATATTATGTATATATATATAGTATAGTGTGCTATAAAATATATTTTTTTACTTCTATACGTATATACATACAATATTAATACATATATATATATTTATGTTTTAGTATATGTTTACAACTACAAATAAATAAAAACATATTATAATATGAAATGAAAAATAATATAAAAAATTATATTACCTATATATATATTACATATATATATACTATGTATATATGTTATATGGTTATATAAATCCCCCAGTGATAAATAAAAGATAAAAGAACAAAAAACAAATATTTCAATAAGAAAAGAATTTTACACATATATATTTATATGGGTACCACGTACTACCTAAATATATGTATATATAGATTTAATATATTCAAATCTATATGTAATTTTTAATACTAATTGAAAATGTGTATCCATATATTTTTACGAAAAATTGAATACAGTATATTTATTGTACCTATATATATAATATATGTATTTAAAATATTTATGACTCTCACTATAAATAAATACATATATATTATATTTATATATATGCTTCTAAGATATTTTAATTAATATATGTTTTCAATATTATTATACATAAATATTCGTATGAAATATTTTTTTTCTTCAAATAGTTTTTTTAAAAATTTTAAACTAACGATCATAATATATAAATAAATATAAACAGATTTATTCATATACATTTACATATACTTGCGTATTTAAGTATTTTTATTAGCAGAAAAATTCGAAGCTACATATATACTAACATATTTGACCAAAGATAATATACAAATTTTATGCAATTTTGATTTTATTTTATATATAGTTTGGACATACTACATATTTATTATGTATGTTTGAATGATTATATTGAAAATATTGTTTCTATAATATTATATCATATTATATGTTTCTATACAGTATATCTATATTATGTATTCATTATAGCTTGTTTTATTTTTGATTATTATATACTTATATATAAGTACATTCATATACATATATATATAACAAATTTTTTATTTATACAATTTTAAGTATACATATATATATATATATACTATATTATATATATAAAAGTACTATATATATATCTTTTTTTCATATTGTAAGTTTTTTATAATTCAAATTTTAAATTTAATCAAACTGAATACATATACATATATAAGTATTTTTAAAATAAAGGTGTAAGAAAATCTTAGCATTATTTTTATAAAATACTATGATGATTAATATATGTATATGTATAGAATATTATAATCTTTATAGAAAACTAATGTAACATTATTTATATTAGATCAATATTTTGCTTCAAATCAATTTTACTCTATGATCATGAAACTTGGTATCCAAGCAGTCAAAATAAAAGAAAAAATCAGACCCTCGTTAATACATATTTGCGAAGCATCTTAAAAATATGGTGGCTTAACAGTTAACACTATCTTAAATCATGAACTGTGGCGAGTCACTAAACAATTACTTGAGGTCGAAAAAGAAGAAATTAAGAATAGGTAAGCGAAAATTTGGCTGGATTGTACACACATTATAATCAGAAGCAAACCATATAGCAACGGGAATATGTCAAATAGTCTTAGTATGGAATCTTCGCAGGGTAAGAGAAAAAGAGGGCATCAAAAAAAAAAAAAAATGAAAGAGAGTAATCTTAAAGGACCATATATATATGGTGTGATGTGGTGATATAAAATTGAGCAAAATGAGAGAGAAAACGAGAAATAGGACGAAATGGAAGAAATTTGCAGAAATTATGTTCCTGAGGGAACGGTCATCCTCATCATCATTAATTCATTACTATAATAATTCATTGGGAAATTTAATCAAATGTTAAGTTTGTTCTTATTGTAAGCACACACAAGTTATACACAAGGTTTTTACTATATCTTTTATTACTTTTTAATTTTAAATTGTGATTATAAATTTATTTTATACTTATTTTTCAAAAAATGCTATATAAGGTATTTATTTATTTTTATTTTATATTATATATTATTTATTTTTATTTATATACATACGTATACAGGGTGTCCCGCCTCGGGTGGATAAACAAAAAATCGTTCTAGAGAGAAGGGGGAGTTTTTTACAGATTTTTCTCAGACTATACTTTCTTCTAGCTTGTACGCCGTAGCTGTTATAGGGTGTTTCGTAAAGAAAGTGCGAAAAATCTTCATCGCCCTCTAGCGGCTAAACGGTTGAGATTACTCACCCTATACTGTAGAACGATTTTTTGTTTGTCTCGACGAGACCTATCTGCTGTGTGCCGGTTGACCACCCGAGGCGGGACACCCTGTATATATATACATAAACATATATATATTTGTATATACATATTTGTTGTATATATTATGATATTCGCATTAAAAATGTAAAAAGAATATTTCTCGAAATAAATTTTGTGATAAACCAAACTCATTCATATCATATAAATATAAACTATATATCATATATATATAAAATATAATATTATTATTTTTGTTGTGTAAATTTAAAATTCTATAAGATCTTATAAATATACATATGTATATATATATTATGTATAGTATATGAATACATATATAATTGATTAAATGATTAAATCAATTTTATAGAGATGAGAGAAATAATATGTAATATAAATATGTGTATATATAAGGTACAAAGATATTTATAATTTTATTTAAAAAATATAAAAATGAAGTGAAATAAAAAACTGTATCATATCCTCATATATACCTATAGTTATATGCCATCGATGATATTACACAATACACAAACATATGATAATTTTCTTTAAGTATCAATATATACATATATTAAGCTTTTTGAAAAAAATTTAATGAATAAGCATATAATAAATAATAAAAAAAGGTTCTTTTAAAAAAAAATTTAATAAAATATAGTATATAATATATTATTTATATATCTATACATATACATATATATATTTGTATATTCAGGTAGAGTGAAAATTATTATCAGTTACGTTACACATTTAAATTAGAAAAATAAATAAAAATTTAGGTATACCTATACATAAGAAAATAAATTCTTTTATTTATGTACGCATTATGTATGTACCTATATATAACAAAATATAAATGCGTGTATATGATTTCAAATCATACATCATTTTCAGTATTAGCAAATAAAATCAATTTCTTTAAATGCATAAACTTCATTGCGTCTCTTAATTTTTTTTTCTCATATATGTATGTATATATAAAGTAAAAAAATATATAGATGTACTCATATTAAATATATGAAATGAAGTTTAAAATATTAAAATAAAATCAAAATTATGTCAAAAACATATTTTTTTGTATAAATAAAACACTATATATAATGTGTACATACATGTCAAAACAATTTTTTTACACAACGCCTCTTCCAAAAATTAAATATAAAAATCTAATCTACGTGTAAAAAGCAAATATACAAACATCATTATTTATGTGCAGTACACGTACAGTATACCGTACGTATATAGTATGTAAGTTCGTAAAGGTAAAAATGAAGCACGTGCTGGGCGTTTTCATATATGATTCAAAATGAAAAATCTACAAAATCAAAATGATAAAAAAAATATTATACATTACATATTTATATACCTACATTTATATAATATATATATATACCTATTACCTATTACCTATTATATTTATATTCTTTATATTTTATATCTTCTGTTATCATTCTTTTGTTCTCAATGTCATAACAATAAATTTTTTCTGCGAGGGTAAATAAAATTTAAATAAATACTGCATTCACATAATATTAAATTTATAATTGTACATATTCTTATATGCATATATGTTACCTAAATAATACCTAAATAATATATGTATATACCAAGACCAATAATATTTTTACGTGTCAATAGGTATTATTTTAAGAAAAATAATGCAAATTTTAAAAATAATTTACATACATATACATATAATGTAAATTATACATACGTACATACTCTATTAATCTACATACTTGATTTTTCTAATGATTGTTCTAGCTATATGTTCGATTCAATTACAAAATAAATTCATTAGAAAAAAAATAATAGATAATTTACAATAATAGATATACTGAGATGCAAATTTTTTAAACATTACATACACATAAACATATTACATAAAATATCTATAAAACAAATATGTGCGTGTATTTAAATATGCCAGAATTCTTGTGAAACATATAGAGAGATATTGTTAATTTGTTATCTGTTATTGTAGTAATAGTAATGTACAATTTATGAGATTTAGTATAGGTACATTAAATTTTCATTGTAAAAATTAGATTCGGATTATTGTATGATTTTTTGATATTTTATTATTATTGATTTGTTAATCAGTATATTTACTATGGTATATATTTGCATAAATTTCAATTTCAGATGAATCTAATGAACTTTAATTATTTTTGTTATATGTATCTACATATTTTATTATAATATACTTATTAAATTATTATATTAATCTATATTTTACCACACATGCATATGTATATTATACGTACTTTTGTATTTCTATCAAATTAGATATGTATGTGTAGAACTTATTGTTACTATTATTCATTTTAAATTTGAAATTATTGTCATATTATTACATATGTATATGTATACCAAACCAATACCATACCTGTATGTACATGATACTGCTTTACATATTACCAAAAACCAATTAACTATGGTTTTTTAATAACAATATTATATAAGTTATGTTGGTCTTCGATATTACGTTATATATATACATATACATATATGTATTTATATATATAATATAAATTACGCATCAATTGTTTTTTGATATTTTATGATAATTATTAATAATCAAAAAATTAGTATTGATAGTCTTTGGTACCTACCTATATGTATATAAAGAGGTATGATTCAATTAAATACATGCGCATTTATGCGAATATATACTCGTACATACATATATATCACATTCATTTCATATATGAAATATAAGAATAAAGCATATAAAGTACATATCCTAATCTATATGTACAAAATTTTGTATAACTACCTTAAACAGCCTATATATGTGACATGCTGATATGTATCATCTACAATAATAATATAACGGAAGTATAATCTATGTATTTTATAATTTATGCTTACAATATAATACATATTTATATCTAACCATTTTATTTGAATTGAATAATTTTTGAATTTAATGATATGTGTATATATACATAGATAAATAGCATTATATTCGTTAATCAGATTTAAATTTTTAAATTAGTTACAGATGTCATATTTTTTAGAAATAAGAATAGTGACATCTGCTGTTCAACATTTTATAAACTTAATTGAAGGTAAAATTTCATATCTTACCATTTTTGAAAAATGTCATTCTCTAGAATTAACCGAATTAACAACCTATATTATCTTATACCAACTTTCTAAACTAAAATCTAGAAAAGAGTAAAGGGGGAACTATAATCGACATATGTGACATAGGCTATGACATATGTCGTAACCGAACACAGCCAAATCAATGAGCTAAACTATAATTGACATTACCGACATTCGTTAAAAATTCGCTTAACATAAGCTCGACATAAGTAGTACGATCGAAAGCGTACATGACATAAGTAACATAAGCCATAACCTCATTTTGTGAAATTCGTATTGCTTATGTTTAGTATGTTATCTATGTTATTATAGTTAACCAAATATGACGTTTTAACATTCATTATTATATCTCATGTTACCCATGTCAGCTATGTCAATTATAGTTCCCCCTTAAATCATTACTGACCGTGCACAATGTTACTTTATAATTTCAATATGTTGTAATGCCATATAATGCATATAATGAAGGTATTTGACGTATTTAATGATGAAAATTATGGTCAACTTCCAATTCCAACTTTAACGCATTTATGTCTTAAATGTATGATTAGCTGGTAATTTTTATTATTGGAAGCCGAAGGTTCAGCTACCAGCGCTTCCTTTCTTAATTTTAATTATATAAATTAATTTATATAATTAATAAATAATAATAATAATATTATTGGTTTGTGTATTCATCACCACATTATTTTAAATAAAATGAAATGTCAATTGGACGCATTCACCATTCATTTTCATTTCATTGTGTTTAACGAGTTAAACAGCAGAAGCAGAGGTAAAATCTTAAGTAAAGTCTGTACATATATTAATAAATTAAATATTAAAATAAATTTCATAATATACCGAAGTTATAAACAAAAAAGAATATTTAAGTGTCAAAGATAAATAAATAATTATCAATTGTATTTAATTTGAGTAAGTATAATAATGCAAATATTTTTAAATGATAAATGCAGCTTTGTATAATGTTAAAGTCTCATTAAAATAAGTAAAAAATTAGTCTCATAAACATACTAAACATACATAAACTAATTTTGACAAGATGTAAGAGACGAAATTTATTATTTTATATTAAATGATAAATATATTTTATTAAATGATTTTAATGAATATTACTAGTTATGAAAAAATATTGCCATGTGCTATTGATAGTCTTGCGTTGAGTGATTTGTTAAGGCCCAACTATAATCGACATAGCTGACATAAGCTATGACATGTGTCATAGCCGAACACAGCCAAATCAATGAGCTAATGCTAAACTATAATTGACATTGCCGACATTCGTTAAAAATTCGTTTAACATAAGCTCGACATAAGCAGTACGATCGAAAGCGTACATGACATAAGTAACATAAGCCATAACCTCATTTTGTGAAATTCGTATTGCTTATGTTTAGTATGTTATCTATGTTATTATAGTTAACCAAATGTGACGCTTTAACATTCGTTATTATTTCTCATGTTACCCATGTTAGCAACGTCGATTATAGTTCTACCTTTAATAATTTTGCTGCGGTTATTGAAATTTATCCATAAGAAAAATGTTACTTTATTATTTTTATATTGGTATAACTGTATTAGATATTTATAAACTTTAAAAACAGCTTAAAAGTCAACTGTCAAACTATAGAAGCAAAGAGCGTCATTTTCATTTATTGCGTGTATATTTAAGTGCTGCAGTTTGTAGCAGTGTTTTGTTTTTTCTTGTTTTAGTGTTGTACACATTAATCATAGAATCCTAAATTTAAAATTTTAAAAATTAAATATAAGAACACGATAATTTAATGTGGGAGGAATATTTGCATTAAAAAATAGTAAAACACTAATAATAATAAAAAAATAAATAATAACAATTCTTAAAGATAATAAAATTTTTATATTATAAAAATAATTGAATTATTGGATAAGGTAAGATAATTTTTAAGATTCAGTATAATTTTTTAAAATCTATATATTTGATTTACTTCATTATTACATATTTATGATAATCTAGTTTGTATTTTTAATCCATTAAAATTTTTTTCAATTGATGTGCACTTGTAATATTAAATATGGTTGGACAATGGGCACCGACACCGACGATCAGTAATTACATCAGATACATATATCATTTCTGTTGATCGCGTACATTATTGATTACTGAACTGACCAACATGGGCAAGAGTAGTTCGTTGAATGGGATTTGAAATTTGAACCATTATACGCAGAGTATAATAAAGTATATATGCAGAGTTCACCACACCAATCATCGAACTATTCAAGCCTCTTATCTATAATATTATTGATTATGTTTTTATATATTCAGATTCACTATAAATTTAATTTAATAACTAGAAAAATCGCATTTTTAAATATAGATTGTCCGAAAGAACAGCAATAAAATATAATCTGTATATTTTTTATACATTATTGTGAATTTCTGTTGTAATATTTTTTTTATCACTTTTTTTTATTAATGAAAAGAATAGTGCAAATAAATAAATTGAAATAAAATGGTCGGAAATCGAAAAGGAAAATTTTTGAAAAATGCAAAAGCCGATAAACAGAATGATTCAGAATCATTTTCATCATCATCATCATCATCATCATCATCATCATCATCACAGAATAACAGGAGATATGAAGCCAACAATAAAGAAAATACATCAGCGACACCAGAAGAACGTTTTACTGAACAGATTTATTCCATAATGCGTAGAGCACAGTCTGATATAGCACTTCATAAAAAGTATATAAAACAATTGCAAAGCATATATGAAAAGGTAAATTGCAGGAAGGAATTTGAAATTTTTTTAATTCGTATAACAGGAAATTTTCTTTTGAATAGATGGAACATGAAGAATTTATGACAAAATTTATATCAACGATTAAATCAGCAATGCAAGCAGAGGAGAAGAATAATTTATCCAACACATTATTACATTTCTGTTCAAAATATTCGACATCATATAAAACAGCTGAAACACATCCAGTACTTGTGTCAACATTCAATTGGTTACTATCGGTAAATTATAACTTACATTTTAAATAGGACATTTATTTAATATTATTTTTCTTTCTTCAAACAAGACTATTAGCACAAATTCACATATTAGATATCGCATATGTCAATTTGTGAATTTTATGCTTACTGCATTAGGCAATGAGGCATCATTAGAAGATAGTATATGCGATAATATTTTGCAATATATGATGGAAAGATTGCGTGACATAAATCCAAATGTTCGTTTGCAAGCAATTTATGCATTACAACGCTTACAAGTACCAAGCAATCCAGATGATATTGTTGTTAAAGCATATCAATTCCATTTAAGTTCAGATCCATCATCTCGTGTTCGTCAAGCTGTTATAACAACAATTGGACGTAACTACAATACAATACCATATATAATCGAACGTTTATGGGATATCGATGAAAAAGTTCGTCGTCATACATACGTACATATGAGTAGCTATCCAGTTAAATCGTACAAAGTATCTCAAAGATTAACATTTTTAGAGCAGGGTTTATATGATCGATCCGAATCTATTCGTAAGGTAAATGTCAAATATATATTCGTATACTTTAAAAATAATATAATAAAATATGTAATATATATCTTTGTTTAAAAAATGAAAATATAAATAAATTTTATGTTATATTTACTTTTATATCAATAATTTTCATAGGTTGTAACAACAGTACTACTTCCACAGTGGTTCGAAAGTTATGGAAAAAATTTCATAACGTTTATATCTGCATTAAAATTAGACGACAATGAGGCAGATATTGATCGCTTCCGGAAAATTACAAGAGTTGTATTAAAAGAAATGTTCAGGTAATTGATGATATGTAATTCTAACTTATAATATTAACATTATATATGTATATGTTTTTATTTAAATTTCAGTAAAAAAGACTGTGTAGAATTAATTACAAATTTACCACTAATAATTGCAAATGAGCCATTTCAAAGGTGTGTGCCAATTAAAGAATTGACAGTCGAAATAGCATTGTATTGGTTAACATTGGTTGAACATTTCATTGACAAAGAAGAATATGATCTTATCGTGCCAGAATTAAGCGAATTTTGTGAATATATTTTGAAGTACGTATTTTTCATCACAACTTAATAATAAATAAATTATAACTATTATATATTTATTATTATAATATTTAAATGAAATGCACATTATTATGTGTGTTTTGAAACTTAATATTTTTTTTTCGTTTAGATACTGCGAAGCAATTGAAGAAAATTTAATTAAATGGGAAAAATTGGAACACCAGTATATTCTGTTAACATTGATGGAGATTTTATATACATTTGACTTAGGGGATGAGGTTGGTAGAAAACATCTTAAAAATTTATTGGAAGTTTTATTGAAAAAATACCATGTTGGAGAACGTATCATTGAAATGGTTGTTAGGTGTGCAGAAAATTTAATGGAAGATCAAGAAGAACGGTTACAGGTTTGTAGAAAGAAAAAACTGGTATATAATGTAGGTAACATAAGCAAAAATTATATGCTAATTTGATTTTTATGATTTTTTATTCACCAGTTTTTCGTTGATATTATAAATGGTATATTGGATGTAAAATCTCCAAATTTGAATGAGTTATCAAATGAACGATTAATATTTGATGAACTTTTGGAAAAACAACAAGATGAAGGTTTGAAGATAAAATATTCAGCTCTGAAAGTAAAAATGCTGGAATTAAAAGAGCGTGAAGTCAGTTTAATTGAAAACAAGGAATATTCAAAAGCTGAAAAAGTTCTAGAAGAATTAAATCAGGTTAAAGAAGAATACAACAATTTTCTCAAGCGCATTACCGATCAAGTAACATCAGCAATGTTATCATTATCACAGGAACCATGTTCATCTACCAGTCCAATTGCAATGCCCGAAACAATAAAACGTGCGGTAAGAATAATGTTTTTGTGTTTTCTGTGTGTTTTTTGATAATGATGAAATTTCATTTGTAGTTGGTCCAGTTACAAAGTGCAAAAAAGCTTACTAATGATGTTATAACGAAATGCTTGAAAATTTCGTTTTTCATGATTACATCAAAAAAAGTTACTGGATTATTACCAAGTACTCATAAATTATATCAGGTATATAACATAGATATGTTTAAATCTAATTACATTAATATGAATTTATTTGATATGTATACTTATAAACGCAAATTTAGGATTTTATACGTCGGTATATAGAATCTAATTCGATAACTATACGTGATTGGGCATTGAAATGTGGAACATCATGCAGTATGCTTTATAAGCAAATATCAAAAGATATATTCACCGAATTGTATGCACAACTATTTAAAACAAATGCCGCGAAAATTTGGAAAACTTCAATTGACTGTATATTTGAGCTAATAGACAAGTAAAATTCAAATAAGTACCAAAGCATTTAAAAAGTAATAATGATAAATTAATTTATAGATACGGATTTTCTCATTTTGAAATTGAGGAGAAAACACCTAAGGATCGAAAACACAATCGTCAGTTATATAATACATTGGAATTTTTGGAAATTGAAGATGAAACTTCATCATCAGGCGGTCATGGTAAGTTACATTTTCCTCTCATCTAAAATGAATTAAATCGATTTCACATTGTTTGATAAATCAATCAGTTTATTTGAAATGTTGAAAATGAAAAAAAATTAAAAGTAATGTATGAAGTATCTCTTATAATGTTGTAGAATTTATGAAATGTTAAAATAATAATTTTTCAGGTGGTAATGGAGGTGTAATTCTTATGTTATCTCATTTTTTGGATACATGTGACGATCCATCAATAACGTGTGCAATTGTAAAAGGATTTTGTCGTTTAATACTTCATGATCACATTAAAAACGATGATATTTTAGAAAAATTAATTATAAAATATTTCAATCCTACAACTGGTAATTACATGAAATAAATATACATACATATATTTATCCTAATAATTATTATTAAAAATTAAAATAATTATTCGATTTTTTTTTTTAAATGTTTTACAGATGCAGCTACAAATCAAATACTTGGTGTATTTTTTGAAAATTTGATAAAATTGAAAAAACAAAAATATTTTCTGCCATGCATTTTACCAACATTAACAGCAATTTCTAGTGCTCCATATGATTCACCATTACAAGAAATTAAATCTGAACATGTACTGAAATTCATAATTGATTCAACAAGACCAGAACTTTGTAGTGAAGGCGAAAATTATCATAATTCGCTTGCGTTATCTTTTATTCAAGAAATGACAAATAATTTTGGCAATAAGGAACTTTTACGTTTACTATCAAAGGAATTGATCACATTGGAAATATCAATATCTAAGGATATGTCGTTAAGTAACGATCTGGAGGAAGGTTGTAAAAAAATATTAAAGGTTCATATATTATTAATTAATATTTGAGAATATTTATGAATAATTTAAAGATAGACTAATTGAAATATTATTTTTGTTTTTGCTTTATTTTTCAATAGTGTGATGTTGATCCAAGTGTTGCGAAACATATTCAAATGTTTAAAGATATATTGGGCGGGAAGTCTAGAGGTAGTATGAGAAAGTCTGGAGGTAGTATGAGAAATTCTTCTTCCGCCACTAATGATAAAACCGCAGAAGTCTCTGAAGAGGTAATATTGTGTGATATTTTCAATAGCAAAATCTTCGAAACACGATAAAGTAATTTTAAAAAAATTTATTTGTACTTGACTGAATTTTTGTTTTTTATGTGTAAATTTCAAAATTATTGCCCTATAATGGCAAAATGTGATTACTAATAATAATAATAATTATTATTAAAAATACACATTGCAAACGTAACACAAATTCATAATTCAATAATACATAATATTCATTTTTGTTATTCAATTATTTAGTTCAAATTTTATATAAGCAAATTGCTTTTCAGATGTAACAAATATATGTATATATATATATGTTCTTGTATGCTTTTATTTCATATATCAGTTTTTGTTCATTTTACTTGTGACTACTTTTAATGTATTTATGTCTTTTTTTTTTTTTTAAAAAAAGAATCATTTTAATCAAAACAAAAATAGATAAATTATTTATAATATAAATGTTTTAAAAAAAAATTAAATTTTTGTGGTTTTAATTAAATATTTAAAAGAAACATTTTTGTAAATTTGGAGGAGGAGGAGTAAATGTAATTTTCATACTGCATAGTACATTTACATATAGCAAATTAAAATAATTATTAATATTTGTCTCGCATAACATTATGTTGATTAATTGAATGTTGTAGTGTTTTACTTTTTTTCTGTTGTTTTGTTAGAGACATTTGAAAAAAATAAATAATGTGACTAAAATTAAAGGTAATCATTGATCTATAATATTTCATTAACATTAAAGTAATTTGGTCGTTAGCATTAATGGCTTTTTATCTGGTCGATTGTTTTTTCTTTGATATGTATACTTGTATATGATATGTATACTTTGATATGATGTGTATATGTATATATGATTTTTTTTATTACATGTACAAACAATATTCATAACTTGGCTAAAAGTACAATAAATATCTCAACGATGTGATCAAATAATAGTAAAAAAAATAACGATCAGATAAGAAATTATGAGCACAAGAATTGATGAACAAGAACTATAAATAATTAGTCGAATATTAATAACAAATCTAATGTATTGCACATGAATAATTTTAATTGTAGTTCTTGTTCTGCTTTACATTAATTGTATAACATAGAGTAACATTATGGCTATCGTAAAATGTGCAAAAGCATTTTGCAAATTGCAACGACAAATATATGATTTTGTGCCTTTTATTTATAACAGATAAGTTTTAAAATGCATCGATACACAATTCAGCTTCATAATCTCTTATAGGCTGAATATTAAAACTTAGCCTGTGTATCATTAATAAAATTATATTTTTTTGCCTTTAGAATATTTTTATATGTGTATTATAATGATCGATTTTAACATTGTGCACACACCACCACTCACATAAATTTATGTTCGTGATTGAAAAAACTATGTCGGTGATGGGAAATTCATCCAACAATCAAGAAATGTATAAAATTCAAAAAAATAATAACAATCACATCATGTACATATGTAAATCATACTACTTTTAAAGCACAATTTTATTTTTAATATTACATATTGAAAATGATTGTTTTGAATTAAGAAACAAAAAAAAAAACTTTTCAGGAAAATGATTTAGAAGGAGGGGAACAAAATGTAAATGATGAAACAATAGAAGCACAAAATAATGAAAATAATGTAAATGAAAATGATGGTGATACCAATAGAAAGCAAAAAAACAATGAAGATTTAATAACTGAAGTGGGGATACCATCTTCGTCAAGAAAAGATAATCAAGTTGAACAAAACGATAATCCGGAAACAAATACAGCAGATATAAACGCTCCATCAATATCCAATACTAGAAATAACTCCAATACCAGAAACGTGGATGGTGAAAAGAATAAAACACAAAATGCAACACTGAAAACGCCTAAAAATGCTACAATATCAAATTTAAGACAATTACGAAAATCATTGAATATTCGTCAACGCAGAGATAGTAGTGATGAAGGTCCAACACAACCTCCAAAGATCAGAATACAGGCAAAGTTGCAATCAAGTCGAATTAGTGTTGTGAATGAAAATAGAAATACATCATTAGAAAATGAAACAAGTTCAAATTTGAGAAAAAGTAATAGTATTCACGAACAACAGGACAACCAAAAACAGGACAGAGGCGGTAATAATAAAAATTCGAATCAAAATATCAAGGATAAAGAAAAATTTCAGAATTCTATTGTTGTAAAACGAAATAACCAAATTAAACAAGGACTACGGGTAAATACAAGAAGTAGTATTCAAACCCGGAAAAATATTCACAACAAAGAATCATCACGTAACACAGACATCAGTGATACTACAAATCGGCAACGTAATATGGTATACAATAATTTCAAACAAAATAAATCAATATAAAAACAAATCATAAAAACATTATTTTCATTAAAAAAATTTTCAGATACGTCATCCATCTGAAATTCCTTCTTTAACACCATCAACATCATCAACATCATCAAATTCAAAAGTAATTATTTTAAATCAGTTCATATCAATCATACAATTTAATATTTTATCGATAATATTCTTCCTGTCTGTGCTATTCAAAAATCAAATAAATAACGAGAGTTTTCGCTTTTGTTTCGTTTATTACAGAAATATGGGACTCATATTCTTGAAATCAACTCAAAAAATAATTCATCCAAAATCTCAGCAGTTAGCACAAAATCACAAAATAAAAAACAACAAAATAAATCAGTGAAATCTAAGTGTGCATCTCAAAAAACTAAAAAGGTATTGCATTCTAAGAAACAAACCAAAGAGTTTGAATCAACTGTAAAACAATCAGAAGTACGATTATTAAGAAAAAGAAAACATGATGACGGGGATAATAATAATCAATTATTGCGTGTGAGAACAAGGAGTTGGACCAGGAAGAACACAAATTAAAAAAAAAAAATATATATTATTATGTATTTGAAAATTTCCAGTTTATACATTATGTGCGTGTGCGGTCTTTTTTATATATTTTTTATATTTATTTTTGTGTTTACAGCATTATACAAGAAATTATTTAAAATTTATGCTGTAAACCTATAAATTTCCAATTTACATGTTACGTACGTCCTATTTATATATTTTTTATATCGATTTTGAGAAATATATTGTGTATTTTTGTGTTTACAGCATTATACAAGAAATTGTTTAAAATTTATATTATTTTTAAATATTTAAGTAAAAAAAGAATTATGTAATTGATTATTAAGATGAAATAAAAAATTATTGGTATGTATATGTTTTTGATTTTACAATGCAAAGTTAGTATTTATGTACCTATGTATGTATATATGAATGTAAGTTAATCGATTTAAAAATTATTGAATTTCAATAATTTTTCTTTTAACAATGTTTTCATTTACAAACAATGTAAATTTTTAATTCCTATATATATTGATATTAGGTGTGAAATTTACATTTAATATATATATAATATATATAAGTAAATATATAGAGATATACATACATATTATATTTTACCTGTGTGGAGCTGGAGACTTGAACGAGAGAGTAAACATTGAGCAATGGTAAATTTTAATTAATATATGTATAAAAAAATAATTTTCATAGTGAATTTGTAATTACAGAATGTAAATGTAGCAAAATGTCAGTAAGTAAGAATATTGTGTGGAATATAATGTTCTAAAATGTTATAGATAATGTTTTAGTTTAGTATAAAAAAGCCATTAACTATTTGGTTTATGGCAATCATTGTCGCTGATGACAAACTTAAAGATATAATATTTTCATTCTATCTAATATTTTTTTGCTGGTATAGCTATTTTTGTTACATGTTTTTACTAAAATATAAAAAAAATATAGTTACTAATTTTTTCATTATTTTAATTTTTTTTAGAAAAATGTTTGGCGTCAAAAATACGTTTCATTTATTTGTATTCTATTTAGATGACTAAAAAATATCGATAAAAACTTTATTTGTCAAAACAAAACTATCGAATTGACATCTCTAATCTACTATGTTATTTATGTACCAAACAGATTATCATAAACTGGTAACTCTGGACACATCTTTGATTTGTAAATTTGTATAGCATTACCACCTGAAATGAAACTTTATCCGAATCAATGAAACTTTATGCAAATGGAATGAAACTTTGCACAAATTAAATGAAATCTTTAACAAACCCTAGAAATGAAATGTGTATGTCGTGTATTAATTATTATGTATGTCATTAAGTCATTAGTTCAGGTTCAGATTTCAGTTTCAATTTCAATGTCAGTCTCAGTAGTCTGATCAGTCAATCAGGGCGATTAACTAGATAGAATATAGAATTAAGATCTGGCATCTAGTTCTATCCTCCTGACTGACTGACAAAGTGACAACGTTTAATTTGTTCGTCTGCGAAAAATTCGTCGAATTGTGTTTAAGCTATATATGTCAGTTGCAGTTCCATAGTTCCAAGTTCCATGTTCCATCTCAGATGTCAGATTCAGATGTTGTGTTGATGTAAATGCAAATGGATGTAAATTGTAATTGTAAATGAAAATGTAGTCAATCCGTCAATCCGTCAATCAATCAAATCAATATGGTTGTGGTTGTGGTAGAAGATGGTAGCGGTAGTCAACTCACCGTAGTTAATCTTATTAATGTTTGATTTGGAAAAAGGGACGGAGAGTTTAAAGTGTAATTGTAAAGTAAATGTAAATTTGTCATTCGGATTTGTATATCAACATTAAATTATAAATTAAAATTAAAAGTACTTACTATAAAGAAAGTACAAAAAAGTATTAAATATATAATTGAAATCTTCAAATGTAAAAATATATTTATAATATAAAATTTGTTTTCTGTAAATGAATAACATATGTAGGAAAATATGTGTAATAATATATCACAATCATACAGAAATATTTGCATTTTTTTTTACTTCCTAAATAAAGTATTTTTCAGAAAGAGGTTATTATATTGAAATTAAAAAGTTTTCATCAAGCAATGGGTATGTGTAATTAAAAACAATATATACAAATTATTTTCTATTTTTGTTTTGAAAATTTTTATTTAGTTTGTATAACAAAATATTAAAATTATATTGAATAAAAAAATAATGTACATACATATATGTGCATATAGTAGGATCTCGATTATCCACGGTTGTCGGGATCGAACATCGAAATCGTAATTTGACTAGAATATTCATGTTATGTTTAAATATGTTCAGTTCAGTTTTGTTCATGGTACTGTGGTACGTAGAACTATCCTAAAGCTATTATAATTATAACCTAAATAGACGTGACGAAACGAAACGAAACAATGAACTGAGCCGCTGATCAGCTCAGCAAGAAAAAAATTGACTGCGCAGGCGCACACAGAAAGCGGAGCTTATGCTTGCTTATTCTACAATTATTGGGCTATATCCTCATACGTCTAGCAAAATCGCAAATTGCGACTAGCAAATATGGTGAATTTGCGATCACTAATTGCGATTGGTGTAATCCACATCCTCGATTGCAATTGCAAGTCGGCCATTTTCGTTCATTCAGCACTTGTCTGAATTCATCATATAGCAAACAAAACCTTAAATTATTGAAAAATGAGGATTAACTGTTAGTTAAATTTAAATTAGTTGTATTTGTGAGTTTATGAAAAAAATGTTAAATTTAAATGTGAGAAAAAAATATTATGTTTTACACTATTACAGAAGAAATCGATGAAGAAATAATTTTAATTGAGAAAAAGAGGCTTGAGGAGCACGTAATATCAAATATATAAATATTATAAAATATATTAAATATCAAATATATTAGATCATATAAAAAGGAAAAAAAATTTTAAATTTAAAACTTTTTTTATTAAAAAAATCTATTATTTGAAATATTTTTTTATTTTTATTGTTTTTTTTTTTATTTACTTCGTAAGATGAGAAAATGTAAAACTATAATTTAATGAAAAATAAAATATAGTGTGAATTAAATATAAACCAAATAGTATTCTACAGGTTATGTTTGCTGTTAAATGAATTGCTATTACCTTTTCTCTGATCGCAAAATATTCTTGCGATTTTGCTAATTTGCGACTGTCAAAACAATCGAGGATGTGAAAACGTCGAATTCCGCTAGCAAAGTTGCTAATTTGCTTGCTATATGTATCGAGGATATAGCCCATTATTAATTAATTATAATAATTATTATTATTCTTATTCGATTATTATAACTTATTCTACGTTATATAATCGATTATCTTACGTATATATACTTGGTAATACGCATGGTAATACACGTATACATGTAATGTATTTCACAATTAACAAGTTCAGTTGCTGATCGAAACAAACAACAAGCAACTGCAAATATCAGTAGCTGAAAAATCAGCACCGATAACTGATAAGTTCAGTTACGCTGTTGATGTGCGCACATAAACAACTTAAGGTAGAACTATAATTGACATGGGAATTATGAGAAAAAATAACAAATGTTAAAACGTCACATTTGGTTAACTATAATAACATAGATAACATACTAAACATAAGCAATACGAATTTCACAAAGTGAGGTTATGGCTTATGTTACTTATGTTATGTACGCTTTCGATCGTACTGCTTATGTCGAGCTTATGTTAAACGAATTTTTAACGAATGTCGGCAATGTCAATTATAGTTTAGCATTAGCTCATTGATTTGCCTGTGTTCGGCTACGACATATGTCATAGCCTATGTCACTTATGTCGATTATAGTTCCCACTTTATTGTATTGCTTCAAAAGCATTGCGTATTTGTTTGTTTCGTTCTTGGCTGTTAAGTTCAGTTCAGCTCAGCTCGGCTTTCTGTCTACGCGTAGCCTCCAGTTATACTTGTTTCTATACTCAATACTCATACACAATTTTACTCGTTTCGAATCGTTTCTATTTAGTGCAAATTGTCAAACTGACGAAACGAGTATTTACGTTCATTTAATCTCTTTCGTCCCGTCACGTTATAATTTAAATTGAACGAACGTAAGAATACGTCCATTTAGGATAGTTCTATGTACCACAGTACTATCGTATGTATCGTTTCGTCACGTCTATCTAGGTTATAGCTTTAGCCCGGTTTTGGATAAAGCCGTTACTAAAGTGACTTCAGCTAACTCAAGTCAAAGCTAACGAAATTCACTCAAGTCTGAAGTTGTAATTATATTGGCTTGTGTGAATTGAGCAAGCATATGTGAATGTGAAAGTAAGGTTAGTTAATTTAGTAGTTACATGAACATGATATTTGTTACTAGTTAGAGTTACACATACAAAACATAAAATTTAGAGAGAGTTACACATAAACAAAATTTTTACAAATTTTTTTACATTAACTACAAAATGCGATATTTCATATAAACTTCATATGGAATTAGTTATGTTTAAACAATACATGTACATATAGTATGTACATACATATTTCACTCAAGCCACTCAATTTTGTGTGATCGGCTCGGTAGGCACACTCACTGAAGACAACGAAAATTCAAAGTGTTTCTTTAAATTCAATGGAACTGACTTGAGTCAAATATAGTTACACTGATTTAAAACAATGTAATCTGACTTCTGACCTGAGTTAGCTGAAGTCATTTTAGTTACGGTTATAACACTGACAGGCTAAGCATGTCAATCTAGATTAAGTCGTTAATTTGGATAAAAGTGGATGTCTGTCATCACAATAACTAGACGATCCAGTTGCATAACTAGATTATCCTAATAACACTGACAGGCTAAGCATTCCAATCTAGATTAAGTCGTTAATCTAGATAAAAGTGGATGTCTGTCATCACAATAACTAGATGATCCAGTTGTATAACTAGATTATCCTAATTCAGTTCTGAAAACTGGATAACCCACATAAACTGGATTTGCAGTAGGAAGAAGAAGACATAAAAATTGACAGTTCAGTTTTCTGGTTCTGATTTATTATGTATTTTTTTTTAGCGACTTATTAAAATTGTGTGAAATGAGTGATTTTACAAATTAAACGTTTCTAAAAACAAAAAAGCTAAAATAATTAAAATATTTCGATATTTAAATCGCAAGTAATACGAAAATAATAGCCTTAAAGTAATTTGTGGTGACTGTGTGGTTATGAATAAATTCAACGAATCAGCTGATCGCATTAGGAATGATCTACTTTGCAATCTGTCACGTTCAGCTTTATAAATTCGAATTAGAGATAACCCGGATAAGTTTATCTAGATGAATTTTAGGCCTGTCTCTAGTATTACGGCTTAATAGTGGTTATAGATAATTGAGATTCGGATAATTGAGACTCTACTATATATATATATATATAAATACATATATATATATGTATATATATACACATATATATATATACATCGAACATATAAGTATGATGTATGTGTATGTTTGTCTTGGAAATTAGCATCATCTTATATTTACGATGAAAGATTTATTATTTTGTTGGTATGACTAAGTATGTATCATACATAATAATCAGATACAAATACTATAAAAGTATACCGACTTCTTCCTCTTAAATCGCTATTTTATGCGTAAGTTACCTTTATAGGCTTTGTATGTTGTGTCATGCATAATAATAATAGTTTTGATCATATGTATTATGAGTAAGTAATAATAATAAGCATAGATAAGTGTTATAATTTTTATATGCCGTCATCTTAGGGTTAGGGCATCTGCATAGATAGATTTATTCATTTTATATATTTGTCTGCTTTAATTGTTTCTGAGCATGGCGATTGGTATGTTTGTTGTACCTACCCAATTATTAATTGATAAATTATTATTTTTTTTTTTTTTTAAGAAAAATGAAAAAATATGTATTTATGCTCACTTTATTGTAAATTCTTTTTGCACTAGAAAGTTTAAAGTGAATCGTGAAAATATAATAAAAAATAAACAAAATCTTAATCTAATTAATATTTTTGTTTTGCTGGTGGTTAATATATACACATGCACATTTACGTATGTGATGATTGATGAATTTGAAAAACGATCAATCATTTTCTAATTAAATTTCTCTAATTTGTGAAAGATCTAACAGCTAACTAACAAATGTTTTGTTGTGTTTGTTTTTAACTGCTTAAAACATTTTCTTTTATGTTTGAGTTGAGTTCATAAATATATGTGATGATTATAAGTTTTAAAGATAATTTTAATTACAAATTTACAATCTTAAATTTAATGTTACTTAATTATATTATATACAGTTCAGTTCAGTTGATACTTTGCGTTTGCATCTGAATTTGGTTTGATGTTTGATCACAAACATTTATCACTGTTTGTCAATATTTTAAATTGTATCATTTTGATTATTTTACGAATTTTTTTTTATATTTTTCTTAATATATCTACCTACATATAAACTTAAGTCATCTATCATAAAACACATAGGTATCATTTTATTCTGATATATTTATGTAATTAAAATTCTATTCAAAAATGCATATTTAAGTATTATAATGTAGATTGTGATATAGGTATATGTAGTAAATTTGAATATTTATTATTTTAGAGGCGAAACAAATCGATTTATATGAATTTCTTGTCGAAGCAGAACTACAGCAATATTATAATTCAATAAAGTAAGTGACAAATATTTTATTTATTATTATTTCTTTAATTAATTATATTTATAATTTTTTTTTATTTTGCTTAAGAAATGAATTAAAAATATCGAATGCATCACATCTAAAGTATGCAACCGATGAAGATCTTAAGCAAATTGGTCTATCTCGTCCAGAAATTCGTCGTTTAAGAAAATTTTATGAAAAATATTTTCCACATGGGTATTTGAGTAAGATAAAACGACTTTTGCAAAATCCGACAAGCAAAAAAGATGACGGATCTGTAAGAAAATTTAGTATTGACAACATAATATATGTATGTTGTATACGTATAAAATAATAGAACTAAATTATAATTTTTATTTTATTATTATTTTTTTTTTGTTTTGCTAAATATATTATAAAGATATCTAGTGTAAATGTGCCAGATAATGATATGACGAATACGACAAACTCACCAAATAAAATACCTAGCAATAAACATATTATACCATCCGATGCAATATGTGTTAATAAACAGTTGGGTGCAGGAGAATTCGGAATTGTCCAACAAGGAGTTTGGACTAATGGAACTGAAAGAGTAAAATTAAAAAAAAAAAAATAGAATGATTTATGCTGCAGTATTATTAAGATACTCGTACTAATAATTTCATTTTCATTTTGAATTATTTAACAGATTCAAGTTGCTATAAAATGTTTATCTAGAGAACGTATGCAAGCAAATCCGATGGAATTCTTAAAGGAAGCTGCTATAATGCATTCAATCGAACACGAGAATATTGTACGTTTATATGGTGTTGTTTTGGATACTGATTCATTAATGTTAGTAACGGAATTAGCCCATTTACGTTCACTTTTGGAATGTCTAAAAGATTCTGGACTGCGGGTTAATTTTCTAACAGTACCAACATTATGTGAATTCGCACAACAAATATGTAATGGAATGATGTATTTAGAAAATAAAAGATTAATTCATAGGTATATAATAATTAATTTGTTAACTAAATACATAGTTTGTTTGTTTCATCAAAATGCAAATAAAAAAAAATATTTTGTTAGGGATTTGGCAGCTCGAAACATTTTGGTTTTCAGTAAAAATAAAGTGAAAATTTCTGATTTTGGATTGTCAAGAGCACTAGGAGTTGGTAAAGATTATTACAAAACAAATTTTAATGTCAACTTAAAATTGCCTATAGCATGGTAATTATAGAAAAATTGTTGTTATGTTGTGATATTTTAATTTACATAATATGGGATACAAATTATAAATAAAATGTGTGTACGCATTGTATAAATTTAAAGGTGTGCGCCAGAATGCATTTCGTATTTACGTTTTACGAATTCATCTGATGTATGGGCTTATGGTGTATGTTTATGGGAGATGTTTTCTTATGGATTTCAACCTTGGGCAGCCCTAACTGGTTCACAAATTTTAGATGCAATTGATAAACCAAATTATCAGGTATAACATAAAATTCGATGTTTATATTTGCATTGAAAATTAAAATCTAATTTATTATTTAAATTAATAATAATATGATTGTTAATTAATTTATAATAAGTCTAATTGTTTATGATTTTTGTATTTTGATAGCGACTGGAACAGCCAGAATGTTGTCCAAAAGAGTATTACAGTCTTATGTTGAATTGTTGGCAACATGATCCAAGTGCACGTCCGAAATTCAGTGAAATTTATCAAATGTTGCCAGATATTAAGCCTGAACAATTGAAAACAATTGGAAGTAATTTAGAACCAAATAAAGATCATTTATTGTATCGACATGGTGAAATAATAACAGTTTTGGATAAAGTAACACATGCACCATATTGGAAAGGAATACTAAATTCGGGTAAAACAGGTGTTTTTAATCCAGCAAATACCGTTGCGTATTTAGAAGGTCTTCCAAGTTCAACAAATCGGTAAATCATTTTTTATACTTTAATAATATAGTATTGTATATCTGTGTTGATTATAAATTGAAACAATTTTTATTAATTTTCTCTTTTGAATTTACAGAGAATCATTTTCTAGAGTAAGTGATCGTTCAAGTAAAAGAAAACTTTGTACCGAAATGATTTCTAGTCCACAAAACGATTTAAAGCACACAGGTCATGTAGGCTTAGACGGAGCATTTTTTGGTGATATTGCTTTCTTAGCAACAACTGTAAATAAACAAAAATCATTTTAATTAGTTTTTTAAATCTTCAGATTTTAAAAATATTAATTTTTTTCTTATTTTCTTACATGTAGTACAATCGTCTTCCTCGTCAAATTGTAACGCCGTATAAACCATTTGAGGATATTGAGCAAACACCGCTATTACTGCCACCAACGCCAACAAGTCCTGATTCACTACAAACTGCCAGCGGTTATTTTCCTGAAGATTTGTCAGCATCGTCTTCAACGAATCCAACATTCATTAATTCAAATGAAAATACACCAAAACATCATCAAACGAACTCATTTAATTTATCATTTGATTTTCCGCCATCTTCCAAATGTTCATCAACAATTTACAGTTCGTTAAATCCTTTTAGATCTGATACGCAATCATCATCGAATAATGTTTCGAATACATTAAAAAATCATAGTTACAGGTTAGAAACTGCATTTACAAATTCGAATTTAGATGACGACGATACACAAATACAAGAGAACGCTATAAAAAATGCTATTGGAATGAAATGGTCTGAAAATGAAATATCAACAATAACAACAAATACCGTAACAACAACATTATCAGCAACAAATGAAGCATCGAATCATGAATATCATGAGATATCCGATGACGAAATAACTACAGAAAAAATGTTAGATTTAGGACCATCATTATTAGATGAATTAAGTTTAATGTTCGGTTCAATAACAACAGCTGGAGCATCAAATGCTGGTAATTCAGTTATTTCAGCATGTGAACTCAATTCAGAATTAAAATCCCCAGATTTTGATAATTTAAATAAAAAAACTGAAATATTTGAACTAACATCATTAAAATTGAATCGTAAAAATAATGGAAATGATACGAATACTAATGGTAAATATGGTAAAAAAAATAAAATTCAATCGAATTCAGGAACTGTTAAAACAATCTCCGTCAAAGATGAGAAAATTTTAAATCAAGCAATTGAAATCGCAAATGAAATAAGCGCAAGGTTTGTATAATACTCATATCGTAATAATGATTATTTCAAATTTATTAACTAAAAAAAAAATCACAATTTCAAATTTTCTTTAATAGATCAATGACTGATTTAGTAAATGAACATCCATCAGTAATGCAAAGTCCAAAGCGTAAGTTTAGTTTTCGTTTTCCCAATCTTTCTCATCACAGTTCAATTGAAAAGGAGGGTCATCATCATAATTCAAATGTAAATGGTGGTGGTGGTGGTGGTGGTACTCTTTCAAATATTGTTGGAAATGCAAAGGAACGAAAAAATTTCTCTGAAGAACTACGTAATATTCCTGATCTACAGGTAAGTTTTATCTGTTTCTGTTTTCTTATTACATAATTATTTTTACATTATATCATTTAATATATTTTTTTAAATAAAATAAAACAAAAATCATTTACCTACATAAATATATGAAAATAAAAAAAAATTATATATACAGAACAACAACAACAACAACTAAACTATTGCTATTAATAGTATAATATAAGATATATAATTTTAAAATCACCGTATTAATAATATTAATTTTTTTTTTTTACATTTTTTTCTCTCCTATCTTCCAAAAACAAAACAAAAAACAAAAACTACTTTATCCAATTTTTGGTATACTTTATTTTCAATTTAAATATATAATTTTTATACTCACACACATACAACATATATATATATATATATATATTTTTTTTGGATTTGATTTGGTTTAATTTAATTTTTTCTTTTCGATGTTTTTAAAAAAAAAATTATTTATAAATGTATTAAATTGTTAATTGTTAAAATACAAACAGAGATTTTTTTCATTAACTGAAATTGAAAAATACGATTCAAATATTCATATTCCATTATTTGATAAGGAAAGTGCAGAATTTTGTTTTAAGAAATCACACGAAATTCTATCGAGGCCATTGAATATAGATATTTCGACAGCAGAAAATGTAGTCATTGATAATAATAAAAGTAATATAACAAGCACAAAACAACAGCAACAAATTGATCAAAATATTCGTAATATTATTGGTGAAAATTTGACTGATATTGAAAATACGTTAAAAGTTTTAAATTTAGATTTTTTACAAAACTATAATAAACGTAGTAACGATAAAACAGATTCAAACGAAACGATATTCAGTGATCAGTTTAATGCTACGACAACAAATAACAAAAAATTATTAACTGAAAATGACAGCAATTGTATTAGTGGTGGCAATAGTAATAATAATAAATCGAATAAAATGAATAATACGGAAGATTTAAATTTAGCAACAATACAAAATTATAATTTTAGTTGTAATTGTATTCATAAGCATGATATAATGAATCAATTAAATAAGGAGCAAATTGAAAAGCATTTGAAACAGCATCAATTAGTTCAGGAACAGATATTTAATATACAGCTTTACGATGATGTTATGGAGAAATTAGATGATAAATCGTGTACAAATAAATCAAATATGACAGGGACAGGATCACGTTCTAGTCAAAATCAGAAAACAAAATTCAATCTACAGAATAACTATTATAACAAAACGAAAACGATAGAAAATGAAAATTTCTCAAATTTAACCAATACGCGATGCTATATGAATATAAGAAACAATGGAAATGTTTCGAACAATTCTTCAAATAAGAATTCATGTTCTCCGGTTAAAGTTATAAATAATAGTAGCAATATTCATTTATATAATGATTATGCTTGTAGTCGGCAACGTTCATTGTCATTTACTGATAATTATGAAATAAAATCACCAACTCTGTCTGAGCCACATAATCGTATGAATTTTGATGGCCGAGGTGATGATGAAAATGGTAGTAATGTTATGTCAAGTTTCACTTACCGCAGTCCAAATTCATTTTACAATAAGCCACGCCGAAGTATTGCATATAAGCCGCGAAGTGTTAGAGCACGAACGTTACGAAGATTAAGCTATAATCCAATAATATTGGATAGTAGCTCATCTTCGAGCAGTGAAAGTGATTTAGATCGCAGTATAGCGCATTCAGAATGTGATATACGAACAAAAATGATTATTTCATCAAAGAAACGGCGTCAATATCTGAATCGTAAAATACCAGTAAATGATGAAATCCAAAAGGATCGTATCTATGGTTCAAATACAAGTATTAAATCTGCTCCACATTATAATTACGGCAATGAACGTTATTCACAAAAATATCAACCATCACATTATCACTATGATAATTACGAATTGAATTTTGAAAATGAAAAAAATTATGATTTCGATGGAAGTGGTATAGGTGGAGATGGCTATGATGCTGGTACATTAATTAAGCCACCTCGTGCATTCGCCATGAATGGGTCTAAATATAATCAACATCAAACAGATGTTATGTATTCTGAATTTAATGTAACAAAAATAACTGGAAAAAATTCAACAGCACAAGCATTCTATCATCATAATAATAGTGATGATACAACAGCAGGTGGAGATGATAATAATGCAATGATCAAAGATAATGGTAGCAATTATATTTGTGGTAATAAGCTTCAAGTTATTAATCAAACAACATCACAAGCTACAACACTAACACCAACAGGTTTTCAATGGCCAGAAAAAATACATGCGTCAACAGTTAAACAAAATGAACTTTTATGGCGTCAACAACAACAAAAAGTAGTCAGTAATGCACAAAATACGTTATTCGAAAATTTAAAAATTGAGCAGCAACAAATATTTCCGAGTGGTAGTTCCTCTTCTGATGCAAACGAAATTGAATATCAAAGAGATTTTCATCCAAGAATACCACCAAGCCCAGCACCATAATTTTGATAATTTGAAATAATAATAATAAAAAGAAATAATATGAAAAGAAAATCAATGATATACTCGTCGTATATACTTTTTGTCATATTTACTTTAATTATAATTTTCAAGACATTGAATTAGTTAGTATTTAGTAGTAATTAATTGTAATCTGAAAAAGATAATCAAATGCAAAGTTTCAATCAAGTTTCATAATAATAAATTCTGACGACACAAAAAATTATGTATAAAAAATATTACATACAATATTTATTAAAATATTACTTACACATACATATTACATATGTTATACATATACATAATAATAGTCTGAGTTACAAAATTAATTGATGCTGTATCGGATACATAATCACTCTGTACTTGTATAGAATTTTTGAAACACTTTCAATTAAAACTTTTTTTTTTTTTTTTTTTTTTTCTAAGAAATAATTTATAAATTCATAAAATACATACTGTTGAGCATCAAAAGTGAATAATCACTTTGAATTGTTTTTGGTGGTTTGAATGATCATATCTACAAATTCACACATTCACAAATTCATAAATTCAAATTCTAACAAATTTACATATTTACAGTGGACGTTTTATAGTGGACATCAAAAGCCTTTGTACACTTAAAAATTTTCGTAAAATGCTCTCTCTTCCTAAAAAACTCTTGCAAAGTAAAGACATATTTTACATTAATGAAGTTAAAAAGTTTATAATTCTTTAAATAAAATACTTACATAATTGATTTCATTATGTAAGATTATCAGTTTTGAAAAAAAGTTGGTATCAAAAATCATCTAAAATTCATTTTTAATAAATAATATAGATTTAAGTTTTGTGAACGACGAAAGATAAGTCATAAATTAAATTGCATATAAAAGCCCAAAGTGTATTCCTTAAGTATACTAATTATCATCAAAATCGAAAAAATAATTTTTTTTTTAAAAAAAAAAGGATTAATGAGTGTACAAATATTTCCGACTCGTAATTTTGGTATGGCTTGTTCAAAATTCTTAGCGAATAGAATATATGCGCAGTGAGAGTATGGCGTCATGCTTTGAGCGAGGTTATAATTGTAGTGGTTACACTTTTTCAGGTTTATATGGGAGAAAAACACAAATACATATAATCATTTTATGTACATATTTAATTTCAAGAGAAACATGCGCAGATTATTCGCTGGGAATTTTGAACAAGCTATACTTGTTTTAGTCATTTTGATATAATTTGAGAATGAACAGAATTATGAAAATGAAATTCCCGAATAATATTGAAAACATTTTAGGGTTTCATTTGTGCAAAAAATTGGAAAGATATATTTATTTGATTTTGATTTAAATTCAAAGTTTAAATATGAATGTATACAAAGACTTTTGATGTCTAATGTAAGTATTATGTATTATGCAACATGCAACTTAATTATGCAAAATATATCACTGTGTATATTAAAATAAAGAAATTTAAAATTTCATTTACTAACACGAATTTATATTATAATTGATATTTTTAACATAAATTTATGTTATATTCAAAATGTATAAAAGTACAAAAACGTGAAACTTTCCTGTATTTGGTAACATAATAAAAACAAAATAATAATAATAATTTATTTGTTTAAAAATTTTGATGTTTTTCTTAAATTTTATTCAACAAGAAAAAAAAAAAAACCAAAAATTTTAATATGTATGATTGTATTTGTATTAAAACATAAATATTATTCTATTATCTTTATATACGTATTATACATACATACATGAATAAATAATGTATGTATGCTTTTATGATATATTATTATTAATTATGTCACATAAGTTTTACTAAATAAAATAATTAAATCAAATCAAATATGAAAGGAAACTTTATAAAATAAGTTTTTTCTCTCTTCAATATTGAATATCCGTTTTCAGGATGTCATTAAAAATGATAAATATATGAATTAATAATAATAAATAAATAAAAAAATAATTAAAATATATAAAATCAAATACATACTCTTAAATATATATTATATATTCGTAAAAAATGTTCATAAAAAAAAATTTCGTATTACATTAATTAATATCCGAATTGAATTTAATTGAGAGTTAATCGCCTTTTAAAAATTTTTCATATAAATAAAATAAAAGGAAAATTTTTGTTTAAATCATAAAGACTGCTTAACATAACTAAATACATACATATATGTATATAAATTAATTGATGATTCTTAATATTGTTATGAAAATAAAAAAAAAATAAAAAATATTTTTTTTTATATATATATACATATATATATATATATATATATATATATATATATATATATATGTATATATACATATACAACATAATTTATTAAATTAAATGTATTTTTGTTTTTGTTTTTGTAATCAATTATATTTAAAATCAATCAAATTAAGTAATGTGTACTGTATACCGTATGTGTATTTATATGGAATAAATGTTTATGATATAATTGTGTAGAGAAAAAAAAAAATTAATATATATGCAAGGTTTCAAAGAAAACAAACATTAACGTAATTGAAGAAAAGTACATATGTAATTAATAATGATTTTATTAAATACTCGTACAGATACAAAATTTGATACAAAAAAAATCACATTACATAATAAGTATGTGAGCATGTATATTGAAATGGATTTTCGTCGAATTTTCAAATTAAAATTATATAATTATAATATTTTTAATTTACACAGACGTGAAAAAATTATCGAAAATACAGAATTTTTTATGAATAAAAAAATGTAGGTAATCAGAATGATATAAAATATACGATCTTTAGTGGTTTACCACAGACAAGAAAGGAAAAACATATAATTATTTTCATGTGATAGAAACTCCTTCACAAAAGTTCTGACATGAATAAAATTTAATTTTCTAGAAAAAAAAAAAAATAATAAATTTAGAAAAATATGTCAGCTTAAGACAGTTGCTAAATTAAAAAAATTATTACAAGAAGAATTGAGTAAGATTCAATATGATTTTGTTAAAAATTTTATGGATTCAATACCAAGATGATCAGAGGAAGTCTCTATTTAGACGTAAAGTTTGTCATACAAAATATTGAATTCATATTTTCATAAAAATTCAAAGTTTTTTTTTTTTTTTTTTTTTGTTTTGTATTATGTCCTATGATTTATTCATAGTAGTTTTGATATAATTTTTTTTTTTTTTATTTTTTTTGAATAGCAAAATATTTTTAGTTTTTATTGTATTCTATATTTTATTATATGAATTGAATAATTATATTTTCCCTGCTATTCTACTTTAGAGATCTCTTAATTCTCTTATTATTTTGAATTTTTGGTGAAATCCATTTTTTAATAGAATTGGTATTCTAGATAGCAGATTTACCACACAAAAGTGCATAAGATATTTTAACTTACCAAAGTCAGCTGTTTCATTTGAAATGTTGTAAAAATGGCGACGGCTATCTGTGTGTATTGATATAATTATATGTGTATAATACTGAATTGTATAAATAATTATTTTTTATATGTTATTATTTTTATAATATTATTATTTTAATTATTATTGATATTGAAATATTAAATAATCATATAATAAATTATAAATAATCATATATGTAGTATATAAAATATAAATAATTTATATATGTATATGTATGTATGTACATATGTATAGGTATTTTTTTTAATTTATTATTTTTTATTTTTTATTTTTTTGTATTATTATTAAATATTGCAATGGCATTCATATTTTATATAAATAAACACTCAAATATTATTATACAACAATATTTTTATTATACATCATACAATAAGAGATGTAAGAGGACCTCATCGATTCCTCTAAAGTTAAGAGATTTTTTTCCGTTAAAAATATTTTTTGACGTATTTTATCCACTAATTCCCAATACCAAAACCTATAAACGTCAATAGCTATATTCACCATAACAATTAAGAGATCAGCTGATTTACATCTCTTATCTACTTTAACTACAACAAACTCCTAAAATTATACAATCTGCAGTTAAGAGGTTAAGAGTCTCAGTCTCAGCCTCTAAAGTAGAATAGCACCGTTTGTTAAAAAATTGTAATTTTTTTTTTGTTCATATTGTACGTTTTCAATTACATATAACGTATGCATATATACTTTATTTTGAAAAATATCATGCTTGTTTTATAATTTTTTTTTTTTCACGTCTGTATCTATATACCACATCACATAATATAATTTGTATAAATGTATAGATCTATGTACATTATGTACAAGTATATATGCATATTAATGTAAAATTATTTGTTTTTTTTTTTTTTTTTTTTTTTTTTTTGTATAATGTATTATGTGTACAAGTATATAAATGTGAGTATGAGTATATAATGATAAAAATTAACAATTATGTTTCAATTATTATTAATAAAATTGGATCAATCGAATTTTATCATATGTAACAATATCAAATCAATTTACACCTTACCGTATTAATCGTTCATATAATTTATGATTAAAAAATCGCAATAAACTAAATATTTTCAAATTTTTTTTTTTCAAACATATTATAATATTAGTTATGATAAATATTAAAATTAAAAAAAAAAAAAAAAAAAATTCATACATACAAATGAAAAGCAAATTTTTAGTTCTTTATTATTATTATTTTTATTTTTTTTTGTTTTGATAATGATAATGAAATAACATTTTAATATTTTTTCATGATAAATGATATAAATATTGAAATGTGTATAAATAATAAAAACGAAAATAAAATGATTAAACATTTTTCCAATGAACTAATAATAATTTATTTAAAAAATAATTGTTTTACTATTTATGTTGAAATTAATTTATGTATAATAATAATGATAATATGCAATGTATAGGAAATTTGTTATAACAATGATGGAACTGATGATAAAATGAATAAATTTTATTATGATAATGGATGATACATAAATTAGAAAAAAAAAATGTTTTTATTCAATTTTTTAAATGAGATGTATGGGAGAAAATGATTTTCTCAACAATTGAATTTGAAAGCAAAACAAAAATGAGTGTACAATAATACACTACATTTGATATTTACGCACACATACATAAATATAGAAGTAATATAATAATAACAGAAAAATATATGCTATGTTTGTACAGTTCATATTACTCTTATTCTTTATCATCATTAGTAATTTGTTTTTTTTTTATTTTTTTTTTCTAGTTTTATTTGATTTAAATTACTTTTTAGTTTATAATTTAATTTTTTCTTATTTTTTATTTTCTTCCTACCTTCCTGTCTTCCTGCCTTCCTGCCTTCTTTCCTTTCTTCACTACATGATGTCCTTTATTCCTAATAAATTTTATTCTTGTTATCATGATATTAAAAAAAAAAAAAATGTATTCAATTTTAAAATGTTATTCCCAAATTACCAAATTGTTTGCTTGTTCCTTGATTTGTTTCCATTCCCATTCTTTGTCGTGTTCGTTCATATTTTTAGAGTTCAATTACGGAAGAGCATCGAGAAGCGTATAACAGTTTAATTGAAAAGAAAACTTCATCATCCTCATCATCATCAGCATCAGTAATTGTTGGAAAGCAACTTGATACAAATGAATTTAAATTGAAACCAACTAAAAATTTATCAAGAACACTTACATCAAATTCATCTTCTACAGATATTGTACCGTCAACAGTCGGTAATCAAAAATTGTCATTGTCATTAGCAGCATCATCATCATTTTTATTATTTCAACTAAATGACAAATTCAAAAATAATAAAAACAATAACGATGACCTATCAGTATTAAAACAATCAGCGTCAAGATCAACGACATTGCCGAGTCGAAAAATCAACAAAATTAAGAAAAGTAATATAAATTTAGAATCGAGTTTCTTACGGATTCTGCGTGATAAAAATCATCCGATAATTAGAACACCACAAAAGTTTTTGTCAAATGATGAATGCATTAAAGGCGATGACGGTGATAGTGAAAATATAAATCCTCAAAAAGCTATTACCGGTACCAGTAGTAATAATAGTGGTAGTGGTAGCAGTCAAAATGAAAAGGATACGTTGTGTGAAAGTCAAAGCTATCAGCCAAATACTTCGTATACATTTCCTGAAAATATAACGAAAACAGAGGAAATGACAATAAATAATAATATCACATCCAATAAGATGAACGATTGTTCCAATAAGCTGACAACAACAATTGGAACAGAAAATCACAATAATCCAATACCGTTACCACCAAGAGATCGTAATAAAATTATGCTAACTAATGCAAAACGTCATGTACGTAAGCATCCATTAATTATACCAGCTTTCGGTGTAACGAGAACATTAAATAAAGTTAGCGAAATGGTTCCAGTCAGTGAACATAAGAGGCTAATGTTTCCTTCCAAATCAACAAATTCAACAATAATCTCGACTTTTAATCCAATTATTTCATCTGAATCACAATCGCAAGTTGATAAAAACTTGAATCATTCATCTCTGGATAAATATAGTGCTCGAACAATTAAAGTGCACGAATCTGATAATTCTAGTATTAAAATTCCAAAAATTATTCAAGAAACAAATAACAGCACAATGAACAATCCATCTCAGTCACTTTCACCGTCTATTGCGTCCAGTGTATCGAGAAAAAATCAAAATCAAATTCATATTAAAGATAATCTCTCTAATACAATGAATAACAAATACAAAAATGTTAATAAAAATGATATCGTACCATTTTACGAAAGACAATATGAAAATATCAGTAACATAAGACGAATCTCAATTGACGAACAAAATAATACCGATTCAGCTTCTCTACATTTTGAATTGATAATTGAAAATGGTTTCGATAATACCGATACTGTACCATCACCAGAAGATGGTCTATGTCCATTTGCAATACAAAAGGAAAATTATAACAAACAAAAACAACATATCGATATCAAAATGTCTGGACTGTACGTAAATGAAGATGAATTGAGAAATTTAGATCTTGAAAAGCAGAAACTTGAATTTTTACGATTAAGACATTCGAAACATCCAAAATCAGAAAGTGAAATAGTTAATCAGGATGATGTTTTAGCTCGTCGAACTGATGGTGAAAATGTTAATTTGGAAATGCAACAAGAAAACGAACAAAATAATCCAGATGACAAAAATGACAGTATTAGTTATAATAATAACAATAATAACAACAATGATAATAATGAAAGTAATAATAATGAAACTGTAAATGAACAAATGTTATATCTTCAAGTAAGTGATTTGAATGTAAATAAAAATGATGATGATATTAATGATGATGGCAAAAATGAGGCTAATAATTACTATGATAATGTCAATAATGCTAGTGGTAGAAATATGAATAATACAAAATCGGTGGGTAAATATAATTCAGTTAGTTGCGAAGATCTTTTAGAATTTTCTAATACAAAACCAAAAGGATATGAGCGGGGAGTCGATTCTGATGAAGTTCGTATAATACTTAAAGTTTTAGGAAAGGATGTAAGTATATAAATGCTTATGCTATGACGTTAAATTATTCAAATTCAATTATATGTACATTAATTTTTGAAGTTTTCTTAAAGAAATTTCAAGACAGAATATTATTACATATATCGATATCTTGTAATTCATAATAAGATTTGTTACACAAACAAACAAACGAATAATTTTACATGACAAGATATAATTATGTTCTGAGTAGATAAAACCTTATCAATAAAATTACACATTAAAATGAATCATGAATAAATTATGAAAAAATGAATAAATTATAAATTATTAATTATATTCAATTTTATCATTTTCATTAAAAGGTACCACCAGAAAGATGTTTAGAAACTCTCGAATTTATTGAATGGGACGTTCATCGAGCTATAAAAATAATTCGATTACAAAATATTTCATTACCAGCAGAATTAACTTTAAGAGAAGCATTTTTATCACTGATGAAATATGATTGGGATGTACATACTACTGCTCTTAAACTTAAAAATTTAAAATAAATTTGTTTAAATATGTAATTTTCATTTAACTTATATGCATTTATTTAATTAATAACAATAATATTTAATACAGAATTTCATACATTTAATAAAAAAAAAAAAAAGATGTTAATTTTTCATTATAATCTCTGAAATCTAAATACGTTTGTGTATAAAATAAAAGTAGAAAATAGTTTTTATACTCACATAATTTTATAAAAAAAATTTTCTTGAAATAAATTAAACATAATAAAATAATGATTAAATAAATTGCATTCAGACTTATTTTAATTTTAGAATTTAATATTTTATATAAATACATAATTGAATTATTATGATTACCAAGAAACCAAGAAAATTATCATTCAATATGAAATCGTCCTGGTCCAAAAATATTTGAGATTTTTGCATTGTGAGTTTGAATTTTTATTTTCCTTATAAATCAGTTAGTTCCGAATAAAAATTTGGTCATGTCATTTTTAAAATATTTTTGAACAGATTTCACTATAATATCAGATCTTAGAATTATTTTTTAATTTTACAATTGCCAATGTTGTTGTTGTTGTGACTGTCAGACATCCTAACATTTTAAATTGTTACCCATTAACCCAACTCAATTACATTATTCATATTACTTTTTTTAAAATTATTTTGATATGGTATTGAAAAATAAAACATATTCTATATTTTGGTGTAAATATTTGTATTTTATTGATGTACATTTATTATTATGTATTTGCATAATTAGATTATATGTATAATTTTTGATTTACATAATGTACTATATATATATGCATGCATTAATGTACATATTATGTACATATTTTTATATGTAAATTTTATGCAAAAGTGAAAATTATACACTCACACAAATTAATAATTTATTATGATTTTTGTTTATTTCTTTTTTTTAGAATAATGTTGATACATACAAATTTTTTTTTTTCTTTTTTTTTAGCAAAATTACAATTTAATTTTAATTTTATTAATTATCATTATTTTGTTTTTAATATTTTCATTTAGTATTATTTTTTATTTATTTTATTTTTTACTGCAAAACTTTACATACATATATTTTATTTATACACATAAATATTTGGTGTTTATTTGTAATTAAATAATATATTTTATATTTTGTTATAATTGTTGGCATTTTTATATATAATAGATATATATATATACATTGTGTATACATAGGCTGAGTTCTAAAATGCATCGATGCGGTTTAAATGCAATCACAATCACTTTCTAACTTCGTTTCAAAATGTCAAATTTAAAATTATGCGTTTTTGATACAATGTAATAATGATACGCATCATATTTGCATCACTTAAGCTGAAAACCCATAGCACGCTGCAAGCTTCACGCTGCAAGCTTTTGCATCTCGCTGTCAATTTAAACATAGGAAAATGCGAAGAAGCGTACCAAATACGTACTTCATGTGAAGCATGCCTCACGCCTCATTTGAAGCTGAAGCGCAGGTTTGTTAAATTTTAGATTTTGCGGCATGAAGCCCAACTTTATGTTATTGTCACCTCACATGAGTTGTCATTTTAAACAAATATATTGTGGTTTTTTACCAATATGAGGTATTGATTTGGATTTGCAAAGCCTCAAACTTTTGCAGCGTTTAAAATTTCGCTTTTGAGACTTGCAGCGTTGAAGCTTGTATCGTCCTATGGGTTTTCAGCTTTACGGTAATATTACCGCATCGATGCTTATTTTTTACATTTTAGAACTCAGCCATACATACATTACGGGAGTATCCTATATAAATAATCTTCAAAGATACGATACTAGTCTTCAGTTGTTTTTAATTAGTTAAATTGCGATATTAAGGTGTTCTAATAAATGTTAAAAAAAGGAAAAAAAAATTTTTTCCTTAAGAAAGATTATGTCTTTAGAACATTAAACGGATCACCCATTTTGTATGTAATTATATGTATGTGCACACTTTTTATATTTTTTATTGATAAAGTAAAATAAAATGTATATGTATATATATAAGTGTATTTAGAATATTATTTTATTTTATATTTACTACAGATATCATTTAATGTACTAAGAGGAAGAGGCATGTAAACCGAGTAAAACATGTAAATTACACGTATCTACATATTTTATTCGGTTTATATGCCTTTTGCTACATTAAGTAAAATATCCTTATTATTATTTTTGTATCGTATGTACGTTTAAAAAGGCACTAAATTATGTATTTATTATGTATACAAATATTAGCCAGATTATACATACAAATATTTATGTACATTTAATTACATATTTATTTATATTTATTTCTTTATTTTTCTATTATGTGTGAAGAAAAATTTTTTTGAAATTAATGAAAGCAATTTAATACGTAATTTGATACGTACCTACGTTAATTATTTTGAAAAAAAACAGGTAAAAACATATAATAAAAATTTTTGGAATTTTAGTAATTTAATTATTTCATAATGAATTTCAATTGTTTAATGTAATATAAATATGTAAGTATAAAAAATTAAAACAAATTTTATATGGTTTTTTTTTTTTTTTAGTTTTAGTATATAAATAATGTTTAAACTATATAATTTACGCGCATGTAATGTAATAATTTATACATGTGTTTTAGTTTTAGTTTTTTTTTTTTTTTTTTGGAAATTTTCATGACTAGTTTTTTAATTTGTACAAAAACAAAAGAAAAAGTATAATAAGAAGATAATAAATTAAAAAAAGTATAAATATTTGATATTTAACTGTCCTTATTTTTCCTTTTTAAAAAAAAACAAAAAATTAAAAATAAAACTTCTATTTAAAATAAATATTTTTAATACATTATGTATTTAATATATGTAATGGGGTTTTTTTTTTTTTTTTTTTTTTGCCTTTACAAAAATGTTAATTCTTATTTAGTTCTTTTTTTTTTCGTTTAAAAAAATTAATTTCAAGAAGCAATAATTATAATAAATAGGATAATTGAAAAGTTAGAATTGATTTTCATTTTATTATTACATATTTTGTTTTCTTGAAAGTATATTATCTAAATTTTTTCAATTTGTGATAATATAAAAATATTAATTATTTCAAATTTTCAATTATTGTGATGTAATTTTCATATTTTTATATTTTATTTTATTGTTAATTATTATTTTGCTTTTTAACTTTTTTGTTTGTTTTTGTAGTTAAACATATTGTGATATATACATAATTAAAATAGTGTACGAGAGAAATATAATTTAAAGTTGAAATTTTTGATATTGGATGAATTATAAAAATTATAATGTACATTGGATGTATACAGACGAATGTGTATTATTATTTTTTATTACACATAGACAAGTGTACAAGTTTATATAAATGTTACAGTTAATTCTTTTTATTTTTTTTTTGAATTATTCATAATAAAAATAATGAAATTGTGTATAAAAAAAATAAACTGGAAATCATGAAAAAAATTTTCAAAATTTTAAAAGAGAAAACAATATGAGAAACAAAAAATTGAAATAAGATTAATAACAATCAACAATAATTTTTTAAAAATTAAAAATTAAAAAAAAAAAAACTATTTTTTTTTTTTTTAAATACATATTAAAATAATTAACAAATTAGTTAGTTAAATATGCTATTATTAAGTTATTATTATTATTATAATTTTTTCATTTGAATTATTTTAACAATGTATCCTTGAAGACTCTTTCAACATAATTTCCAGGAAATGTTCCAAAACATCCAGTTCTCTGTGATGTACCAACATACCAACCGTCATCACATTTTTCTAAAACATATACAATATCGTTCTCTTGTAATTCTAATTCATCATTATTTTGTGGACGATATTTATAGAGCGCTCGATAGCTGCCATTTATGAAAATAAAATTTTTAATTAAATTTTACATTAATAAAAAAAAAAAAAAAATAAATAAATAAATAAATAAATTTAAATTTGGATTTTTATTCTTACGCTATCGGTTCTGTATTAGTGTCGATATGTAAAACTTCTGTATTCCGAATTGATTTGGTTTCACGGAGAATTGTATTTTTTGGATGATTATTTGTTAAATTATCAAATTCATCATAGATATTTGTGCGTAATGTGTCCAGTGATGGTGGTGATGTTGCTGCTGTTACTGCTGTTGTTGTTGTTCTATTTGGACAAGTTATCAACGAATGTGATACAGGTATTCCAATCGGTTTATTATGAGTTTGGTGTAGTTGTTGTTGTTGTTGTTGTTTTTGTTGAGTATTATCTTCCGATCCAATATCAGTTAACACCTACGAAAAGTATGACATAAATAAAATATAAAAATGAATAATTAATAAGTTTTTTTTTTTTTTAATTTTATTTAAAGTTTTTAACTAACTTCAACATAAGATACTGGAAATATGCCTTTCCTATTAGCAATTTTTCCTTCAAACCAATTTTCATCTACTCGTCTTGTTAATGTTACTAATTCTCCTTTATTCAGTGATAATTCAATTGCAGATTGTGCTTGAAAATTAAATTTTGCACGAGCTTGTCCTTCAAGTAATTTTTTTGGTGGCTGTTTAGTACCATCTTTGGTAATAATCTGAAATTAATGAACAGGTAAAATCAATATAATGTTCTTATTATGTACTACATTTGAATATTTGTGTACGTTATATACCTCAATATAATTAGCCGGTAATAGTCCAATCATGGCATTATGTTCTCCTTCATACCAATTTTTGTCCACTTGACGTCTTATATAAATTATATCACCTTTTTTAAATGTTAATTCTCTGTTTAAATAGAATAAAAACAAAAAAAAAAATTGATGAACGAAAATATAAATAAAAAATTTCATGTTAAGCATTAATTTTTTTTTTTTCTTACTACTTACTTAGCAGTTTGTCCCTGAAAATTGTATAGTGCTCGAGCAACTATTTTTGGATATATTGATGAATTAGATTGTTTTGGAGCTACATTTGTAACAAAATCATCATAACGATTTAATGGTACAGGTGATTTTTGTGATGGTGTAAAATTATCGGTATGACGACGTTTACTTGCATCTTGTAATTCCTGTAAATATTTACGATGTCTCTCTTCTTCATATAATTTTTTCATAGTTTCAGCTTGTGTTCGAACAAGTTCCTCCTCTGGTACAGATTCTTTATATTCGTATCTTATTGGTGTTTTATAATGAATGTTTACGTCACTTTCAAAATATCGACGAAACGTTTCTATATGTATATCGATTGTAAAAAAGAAAGAAAAGAAAAAAAAAAATGTACACAGGTAAAAAAATCAAAAACACAAAAATATATTAAATACAATAAAAGAGGGATTAGAACTTTATTAGAGTTTATAATCCTTCGCGCCCAGTGAATTATAACGACAAAATTCTCAACAAACAAAACAAAGTTATATTCGTTCAGGTTTAACTGAATTCAAAAGTCTCAACATTTTGTTTGATTTTATTATACTGGACGCAGAATTGTTTATATTTATGAAGATTATTTTTTACTGATCTCTAATTGAAATTTTTACTATGCATCTACGAGTGTATACATGAATGGATGTATAGGCATACAAAACTATAAGTATATGCACAATGGTACTAACTATTTTTTTTATTTCTGCCATATAATAATGGTATTGTTTCTCGAATACAATGTTGATTTGCAAGAAATGCATTCTTTTGATCTGGTGATGGTGTATTCGGTAAACAATTTCTGTTTGTTCTCATAACTATCACAGATTCATCATTATAGTTATTACTCGTATTTATTTGATTATTTTTATTATTATTATTATTATTATTATTATTATTATTATTTTGACAATAACTACAATTATTAATAAAATTTTTATTATTATTAATTGGTATTAAATGATTTTTATTTAACCATAATATTTTTCCACAATTAATTATACTACCACAATTATTATGACTTTGATTCAGTTTATTATTATTATTATTATTATTTTTATTGATATCATTACTGCAGATCGTATTATAATTATTATTCATATTTGTATTCAATATAATAAATCTTTAATATACATACAATTAATTTAATTTTTTAATTTTTTTGATAAATAATAATTTTTGTACATATGACACTTGTATTTACTTATGTATATTATTATAAAAATATTATATTATATATGAATATATTTTCGTCATTATCTTTGTAAAAAAATTTTCACAATAATTTTCATTTGTTTTTGTATAAAATTGATTTTTTTACATTTATATACAAAATTAAATTTAATTAAAGTATAGGTATGTATATATATATAAATCCAATAATAAGCATAATAAATATTTTTATATAAAAATTTTGTGGCGCGAAATTTTTTACTTTTCATTTATAAAATATAATAATAATTATCTAATATATGTTATAATTATACACTGTATAATAAAATTTAAGATTTTATTAATAAATTATTTATACAAAAATATACAAAAAATGTGTTTATGTGTATGATGATTACATTTTAGTCTTTGTCTAAAAATTATAGACATTAATTTTACTATACATATATTTCTTTATTGTACTCGTACACATTGTATTAACTTTATATCCTTCCTATTTTTTAATATAAATAAATATGTATACCACATTATATAAACATATAGAAACGAAAGTGAAAATTTATAAATTATATGACTGTCTGACTGTACTACATATACGAGTATGTGTATACAATATAAATCTTGTGAAAAAAAAAAATGTAAATAAAAATAAACAAAACTGAACTTCTATAAAAATTTATATATATGTACTTAAATATACGTACGTATTGATTTTATTAAAATTTCCTCATTTAAGAAAACATGAATATGAACATGAACAGAATGAATATCGTATGTATAGACATATATTTCAATTAATAAAGGTGAAAAATGACAATACAGCATAATACGTATATTTCACGAATATATAACTTCGTTGTATACTTATTTGTGTAAAATATAAATAAAAAAAAAAAAAAATAAATAAATAGTAAAATACATAATATAAGCATATATAGTAAATAATGACTATATATTATGATATGCCATCATATACCGATATATTCATGAGTCGTTTAAATTAATATCTGCAATGAAATTTTATACTTATTACATACATTTTCATATATGTATGTGACTATGTATATATATATATATATATATATATATATATATATATATATATATATATATAAAACTTTAACAAATCCAATTACAAATAACACAATAATTGGATTTATTTTTATTTGAATACCGATTTTTTAAAAATGTAAAAAACTATTCAAAGTTTTCACATTCACTTATAAATATAAAGATTTATATGTAGACATAATAATAATAATAATAATAATAATAATAATAATAATAATAATAATAATAATAATAATAATAATAATAATAATAATAATAAGAACAATGGTGTAGAATATAAAATATAATTCAAGTTCAAAGGTATACATATTATAGCAATGGTGAATCTACGCATATATCTAATGAATGTTGATTTTGATTAAAATCAATTTTCATATTTGACTATTTTTTTTTTATAACGCAGAGATTGTACGTGTCAAATTGTATACCAATTCTATATACTATTACTACTTAAACAAAAAAATTCACATAAACTAACATAATTTTTAAACAAAAACTAAATAAATAAATATTTTTAAATAATGTAGGTACGTAATGCATAAAGAAGAACCAAGAATGAGTATTTATGTACATATTCGTGTTGCTATTGGATACATATTACGAAATTTTAATATGATTTGTTATTCTTATTATTTTTTGTTTTCAGTAATATAAACTGCTTTATTATTACTTGTATACACATATGTATATTTCAAAGCAATTCTTTATTTTTTTGTATTGTGTGAAAAGGATTAAAAAATGGCAAAAATTATATCGATATATGTATATGTACGTATAGAGTACATATATTGTTATTTTTTATAAGTATATAATTAATATAATCGAAAAATAAATAATTAGATATTCAGAAAATTTATTGATACGGGACTATTGCAATACACTAGATTTGATAACAAATACATATAAATATGTATGTATGTTTTTATATGTATGTGACATATAGTGTACATTCCTGATGTGTATGTGTATGACTCACCTGAATTTTGATCATTTTCATCCAATGATCCTTTTACAGTTGATAATGGTAGTATGACTGCATCAGATTCTATATTCATTTAAAACAATAAAAATTTCAATTAAGTGTATAAATATGTATGTATGTATGTATATACAATTAAAAATATGTACATATGCATATATGTGATGTTGTACCAATAAATCTTTCTGATTTAGCATAAAAATTTAAGCAATATTCGCATTACAAGTATAATATGTATATATGTATTATTAACATTATCGTTTTCATTCTAAAATAATATTTCTTTCAGATAATACATCAGTAGTATATTATATACAAAGCATATATTATAATATGTAATAGATAGATATGTATAATTGTATATGGTCTGCAAACGCAGTTTATAAAAACTCACATATTGTAAATTGTATAGCCCATCGACTGAGCTTAGTTCTGCAACAATCAGTAAATTTTTAAAAGTCATTCAAAATTTTCTTTATTAGAATGTATCTTTTTCGAAATCCATAAAGCGTAAAAATAAATTAAATTTATTTTTTAGCATTTTCAATTATTTTGAATATCCCTTCAACATACATATTATCAAATTATAGCTAAAAGAATTATTTTTGTTTGTGTAATAAAGTTGTATAAATTCATTAAAAAATCTGAATACCCGAGAAAAAACGAATGGCTCCGCCCCGCCACTGGTGTCTTATGTGTTTATGTAAAATTCGCTATGATTTGAAACTATATCACTTTAGAACAGAAACGAAGTACATATAATAATTACGATGATCAACGATCAAAATAACAATGTGTTCAAGCGCATGTATATGTATTTATGATCAATATGATTTAAAAAGAAAATAAAAACAAATAATATAAGCTATTACCATATACATTATATGTGTATATATCTGCGTTAATAAAATGCGAAATTTTAGAATTTTTTAATTTTTTTTTTACTATGATTGTATTACATTTTAGAACTTTACGCATACATTTACATTCAACACATATACATATAGCAATTAAAAAGCACAGTTTGCATTTACATATATACATGTAGGTATTTCAATAATAAGGAGAATTGTATTGACATGCAATATTGTAATATTATATAGCCCTGTCCTTATATGCGTACATAAGCGAATATATGTACATGTGCATAATGTAAGCATTTTGTTTTTAATTGAATATAAATTTAATATTTTATTCATATATTCACACATATCTCTATGTATGTATCGTATGTACAGGCGAAAATTTACGAAATTTAAAAGGTTTATTTGTTGGTATAAAAATTGAAAACAAAAAAAAAAAAAAAATTGAAAATAAATTTTGAAATACTTAATAACCTTCAAATTTTACAATCGATGGCTTTTTGATCCCATTATTAGGAATATTCTTCCAAATATCTTTAACGTTATCAGGAATATAACGTGCTTTTGGACGATGAATAATTGGATCAAATTCTTGATTTGCAAATATATCATAGTACGGTTTTAAAATCGATGTTACTAATAATTTTGATCGTGGTGGTGATGTTGAATTAGGACGAATCACTGTCCGTCGTTTTACATATTTATTTTCAGGCCCTCTTTCCGGTGATACCGGTGAACGAGCATTATCCCGGGGATTGGGATATCTATGAGCAATCCAATCACCAGTTAAGTATGTTGAAATATCTTTCAATTCACTTATATCTGGACTTGATGTATATATTTGACCAAGTAATGAAGTTTGTGTGGGTGATTCAAATTTACAACGGATACGTTCCACTTCACCAGTATGAATCGGTTGTTCCTGTTGTGTAGAGCTTGAGATTTGGGTACTTTTATTCATTTCAGCTTTTAATGATGCTGTTTTACTTATTACATCAATATGCGGCATTAAGCGATCCTCTTTTCGAAGTGGCATTTTAGGAATAGGCGATAAATTTTTACAAGTTCGACTACGACCTCTAGTTGCTGCTAAATTTTTCATCTCGAATTTATTTGCTATCCATAATACGTCTCCCACCTCATGATCTTTGACAATGACTTTGTGCCGAGACGTACATTTAGTTATTTCGGGATCACTGTGCAATTTTCGGAGCGGGCAAAAGTTTAAATAATTTCCGTGATTCTTGTTGAAATTTTCGAATTTATTTTTAATATTTTCAATGTCGACATACCGAAATTTTAGTGGAGTTTTATGAAGGCCAACTATTGGAGATATACTTCTGGATCTGTACAAATTTTCTGTACGTTGGGAATTTTTAGAAAACGTCAATGATGAAGATCTATTTCGAGATGGACTTATTGAAATATCTTGTCGATTTCTTTCCTCTAAAAAATGTGGTGGAAAAGAATTCGAAAGATTCATTCGTGTCGTTTCCCTTTCACCAAAAAGTTCTTTGAGATCAGATAATGATGAACTTAACTCTTTGTGTTTAAATGACAACTGTTCAATGGCTTTTTTTTCTTTTTCTTTAAATTTTTCCTCGATAGCTTTGAAAACTTCCTCCTCATCAGGTGAAGAATAGTCTCTGGCATGGTAAATTGTTTTCGGTGGTGGTTCTTCTTTTTTCTCTTCAAAATATTTTATTTTTGTTTGAATAACTCCTTCAGAGTTGTCCTTGTTATAGACGTATGTTGTTTTAGCTGATTTCACAGACGCATCACCACCGACACTACTTTTTTTAGGTGATCCATCTTTAATGTCGCAAGAATGTTCCATTGCATAGATTTGTTGTTCTGAATCCATTTGTGTTAATGAATTTTTAGCACTTTCCGTCGCTACTGCCCCAAATGTTTCTCTTGCAACAGGCGAAGAAGCTACATATTTTTTCCGTTCAAGCACTTTATCTTGAATTCCTTTGCATAAAGCTTGTGACAATCTTTTTTTATCGTTTTCACTTAATTCACTCTTTTCCAAAAATCTACTTACTTGTTTCGAACTTTTAAAAGATTTTGATTGAAAAGCAGGTAACGAATTTGTAGATTGATGAGTAAGTGATGCAGATTGTTCCCGTTTAAGTACTGATCCTAAAAGATCATCTTTTGATAACGAAGAATTACATCGAATTTTTAATGAATTAACTTTATTCTTACTTTTTTCATCAACTGTTATAACATAATCTTCAAGCACTTGATTTTTATCTTTTGAAAATCCACTCGAGCCGTTACTATAAATTTCACTTAATTGTGACTTTATTTTATTCAATTGGTCCTTTGTCAAAGTACTGATCAATCGTTTGCTTAAACAAATACGTTTATCGATATTATTTTCAGGAGTGTTTTTCATGTTACATTTGATAATCATATTAGTAGCAGTATCTATGACGGAACCAGCTCTCCACAGTGGTTTATATGTATCCTTTTTAGACTCAATTTCAAATCTTTTTATTTCATCGAAATCATTTTCGAAATTTTTTCTCTCAAACGTTTCCCTCAAATCTTCCACCGATTTTTCTTTACATCGTAACCCACTTTCATTCGTTTCATTCCATTTAATATCTTCAGGATATTTTGATTTGTATAAAAAATCCTTTTCTTTGCCATCCTGTTTCAACTTTTCAACTAAATAATACATTTCTTTCAACGCCCTATCATGAGCTCGAATTTTTTTCCATTCATCAAAGTCAATAATTTCACCTTCTTTTCTTATTGGATGCAAATCTGTCGAAGAAGTTGCTCGTTCTAATTGGCCCACTTTTTCTATTTTTTCGTAAAATTTATTTAAATCTCTGAATTTGTTTGAATTGTAAAGACTACAGTGAGAACTGTGACCCTCAATAACATTTAGTGTGCTGATACTATGCGAATGCGCATTACAATCATAAAATCTTTGTTTGGAACGTTCATCTGCACTACTAAGACTTTTCGCTCGAATTACTTTTTTCGTTTCAATTTTTTGATTACCCTTAAAACTTTGAATTCGTCTACGTGACGGAGACTTTATAACACATGAAGGTGACATTAGTTCTGATGTGTATTTCATATTTTTTCGACCATGAATAATGTTTGGACTCGACTCATTGTTGTTCCTTTGTTCAAATTTGTAAATAATTTTTTCAGTTTGCCCAGCTTGTTCGTCGAATTCAGACTCCTCTTTAGATGTCTGATGGAATGAATTAAATTTTGAAATTTGATTGAACACTTTTTGATTACGAGTTGAACTCTTGCGGTATGTTGGACTTAAGCTTCTTGACTGGTACCAACGTTTATTTCCAATCGATAAAAATTTCGAATCTGAAACTGGTCGCTTCTGTGATAAATAAAAACTAGAACGACGAAGAAGGGATGGTTCTGATTTAGCTGATATCGTATTCCAATATCTTGCTTTCTCTAGAACAGAGACTGGTTGAACTGAAGTCTGGATGAATGTCGGTATAGATGACAGATCTTTCAGAAATAAATTACGAAAAAAATCATCAGTTCTAACCGAATCTATGTGTTTCATAATTTCAGTATTAGTATCTTGCTTGATTTCTTCTTCAATTGATTTCGCCTGCGCCAAGAGGAAGTTTTCATTTGCGTTTTGTGATTTTGAAATTTCAGTTCTAATGTTTTCGACCACTTTATTTTCGCTCATATTACTATAATTACTTTTCGATTGTGATTTAGAAGCTCTGGTTTTCGACATTGAATGAGTAATTGTCAAAGGTTTTTTAATTGTAGTTTTCTTTTTGGATCCATTTGAATCGATAGAAAATGTTGAATTGGTCTTGATTAAACTTTGAGTGGAATTAGATTTTGTTAGCTGACGATCAGATGATTTTCCAATCATTTTTGTTGCTTGTACAATCGATTTAATGGCTGAAGATTTTTTGATTGATGATTTACCGGAAGAATTTCTAGTTTTCTGTTGTGAACCTTTATCACATCGTGAAATCATTGACACTAGTTTCGATTCGATTTTACCTGGTGAAATTGTAGATGAGATACTTGAACAAGTGATTTCTTTAGGTGCAGATTTAGTTCGTATCAATGGTTTTACGATACTTCTTACAGCTTTTTTCACTTCATTTGGAGATTTTAATGAGGGATCTCTAAGTATATTTGTGCTTGCATTAAAATATCTTCGACATAGTGGTACAACCTCTTCGAGACGTTTTTTTTCTTCGGCGAATGTGCGTTCTTTTGAAATACTTCGACCAAACGCAACAGGACTTGGACTTGATTTTCTTAAATTTGGTTTATTTTGATTGACGGTACTAACAAGATATGATTTTTGTTTTCTAGATATATGAGATCCACACTTTTCAATGAATTCCTCATTAACCGAAGCTGAAAATATCTTTGAAACAGCATCAGCTGATTTCGAATGTACAATTATCGGTTCTTTTTTGGCATGTTTACGAATTGTAATTGTATCGTATTTATTATTATTTGTTGGACTTGTTTTACGATAAACAGCTTTTTGAAAGCAATTTTCATGTCGTCCACCTGATTTTGATGATTTCTGTTTATTATATTCTTTCATATTTGAACTATAAATTTTGAGAGCGGCATTTTTTCGTGATGAACTTCGATTTGGCAGAGGTGGCGGTGATCGACTTATCGGTATGAATGATGGCACATTTTTTGGAAATGATCCAAACAAATCAAGTGGTCTTGATATATTTGTGATCGGATAACAGATGACTTCTTGCTGAGGTTCTGGTAATACCTTTTTATTAAGAACACGAATTTTTGTTAAAGTTGGTGTTATTGAAAAATATTTGATCTCGTTATTATCTGAAAATAAATTTGGTTTTGTTTTTGTTTGTTCTTTATTTTTTTGTTTAAATTTTATTCTCATTTTCATTTTTTAAATCTTTCCAAAACAAATGTGTTCTATTATTATTTTTGTTGTTGTTTTGCTTTTTGCTTTTATTTATTTTGCTTTTATGATTGTAAAGTGCTTTTCACTCGCTGTAAAATATTGTATTGTAATTATTGAAGTAGAATTATTGCAAGAGAAAATTGCAGTCATATACGTGCAGGAAAATTATATTGAGATTTTTGTGCTCTACTATCTATCTGTATTATTCAGTTTATTTTAATTCGTACGAAATATTATTTTTAAAGATGGTGTACTGTTATTATAGATAGGTATAGTTAAACTTTATAATAAAATCATTATACATATGGTATGTATCTGGTTTGTTTGATTAATTTTTTTTTTCTCATTTTTAAATTTTCTTGAATTCATTTTTAATAATTATGTACTTTTTTATTTTATAGTCTATAGTCATATAAAAATTTTATCGTAGTTTTATTGTATTTTATATTTTTTTAATTTTCAATTTGTCTAATTAATTCATAATATTAGCTTTTAAGTAAAATAAAGTGATTGATTAATTTACATATGCATTGATTAAGGCATAGTAAATTATCTATACTAATATGCTTGTATATTATTTTAATAAATTATTTATTTAGAACTGAATTATGTGTACATAAGTATTTATTTATATATGTAGTATAATATTTAATTGAGTATTGTGTATGTATTGTATGTATTACATGGATCAATAAATCTCGAGACTAGCTACTAAAACAACGATTTCTTAAAATTATTTTTATTTATTTATAAAGATAAATCTTTTGCGAATCACGTCTGAAAATTTTATAACGTTTCGATCATTTGCAACGAAGCTACAGTGATTTATATGTGATAGTACCATACTACTTTTATAATTTCCAAAATAATAGAAAAAATTTGAATTTCGTGTATTGATAAGAAAATCGTTTTTTAACGTGGAAAATACTATTCAAGATCAGAAATGGTTTGAAACATATTATCCAGACTCTGTTCTATTAAAAAAAAAACAGTTTGTAGATGGTATGCTGATTTTAAACGCGGTCGTTTACAGTCATAATATGTATATGTTGAACGCTCTTGGCCGACCAAATGAGGCTATTGCCGCAGAAAACATAAAAAAAAAACTGACAATCATAAACTGAAGTTCCTTGAGCTAGCTGATATTCTAAAGACATCGTTTGGTAGTAATTACACGGTATTTCACGAACATTTAGGCATGAAAAATCTTTTTTCCAAATGTGTGCCGCGTTTGCTTAGACTTCAAAAATATACTTATATGGAAAAGAGATTTTTAATGAACAAAGAAAATTCTTTCCAAAAAAAGTTGTTGTTTTGGTTAGTTTCAGGACTTATTGATCCGTGTGCAACATACATATAAGATATAAGTCAGAAGGAAAAATAAACAAAAATTTCAAATTTATGAATTATGTATTATCATAGACTAATATATAGACTGGAAATGCTTATGGCAGAAATCGTGTTCATAACTATTAAGTAAACATCAAAATAGCTTTTGAGAGATTTTGAAAAAGCTATAAAATCAGAATAAGGAAAATAAATGAGAGAACTTTTGTAATCTTTTGAAATCTTGTATATCTTGAAGAAAAAACAAATTTAAAAATCAAAAATCTATGTAGCTATATTGTTATCGGAAATGATAAAAAATATCAAATAACAGGCAAATGTACAAAATCGTATATTTTAAGTCTACTGTCACATTATTCTGATTCTGAATCTGAAACGTAAAATTTCAGATTCAGAATTCACTTTTTGTTCATTCTGATTCTGAATCTGAAAACTCCTTTTCAATATTTTTCTTTAAATTTGTTATTGTTATAAAACACTTTACTTATCGAGTGAACATTAAACCATCGAACAATAACTACTATGAGTGGCGAGTACGTTGGTAAGACGCACTTTTCAATGGAGGGTGAAATAAAGTTAATCTTCTGTCTTCTGTCTTCTGTCTTCTATCTTACGATCTTCAAGTTGTATATAAACAAGTAATTTTATGTCAATTTATTGAGTGGTTTAGCTATGAATTCAGATTCAGATTTCAGGTACATGTGACATGTTACATTTACTGTCAGCATGTTTCATTTTCTATTCTGAAAATAATCAGATTACAAAACGGAAGTACGAACCGGAATTTTTTTAGAAGATGAATTTTTCAGAGCCATGTAACAAGTCACATTTACTACAATGCATTTGAAAGTGATTCTGAATTTTTCAGATTCAGAATCAGACTCATGTGACAGTAGGCTAAAGGAAATTTAAATTTTCAACAAATTTATGTTATGACTGGCAATGAATATAATAATATATATTATCACATACAAATATCCTTATCTGTGATATTATATATACAATTAAAACTGGTTTTGAAAGTATCTAACACATATGTGCATGCATACTATCAAAGAATATATATCTACTAGTTACGTTAGTTATATATATTCTTTGATACTATGCAATCTGTATTGTTGGCTACATGAATATAAATATTCTATATTCATGATTCAAGTAAGACCATGTATGACGGTATAACATAAGTATAACATAACCGTATAACACAGTACTACTGCCAGCCATTGCAATGAGTATGTATTGTGTATTGTTTTTTAAATAAATATCCATGTATTTTCATTGCCAGCTATTGAAATCACAGTATATCTATATTCATACAGTAATGACACTGAGCACGCGTTAGCAAAAATTTTTCATGACCTTTGTCACGTTATTCATTCGGCCTTAACAGTTTTGCTAAAAGTCGATAGCAATTAAGAGCCTTTGTATACGAAAAAGAGACAAAAAAAATGGAACTGCAACACCAACTGTTTTAAAAAATATAACATTATTACAGTGTATACCTACTCATTAAAAAAAGTACAAATTTTGTTATTTAAAATTTTTTATCTAAAATAAACAAAATTAATTGTAAATGCATTACACTTAAAATTTTGTGTTTGATATCAAATGTTTTTACATTTTTGTTAAATTTCTTAATTATAAATTAAATTCTTACTCTAATATATAGCTTAACAAAATAAACTTTTTCTTGTCTTCAAAATTCTCAGAAATTATATGAATCACCTTATATCTTGATATAATGACGCGTCAGGTAGTCAAAAAAAAAGTTCCAGATCGCCTTTAAAAATGCATTGTGAAAAAATCGTATACATGTACAATATGATTGTATTGCTCACATGTATATATTGTTTTGTATCTTTTCTTCATTACGGCGGTTTATAAGGAAATATGGATTTGACATAAGTACATTAATTCTGTACTGTTTTTGTAAATTGAATTTTGATTTTTTTTATTATTTTAAAATAAGTAATTATGTGTGTTAGTAAATTTAAAAAAAAAAAGAGTGTCACATCTTATTGCTTTGTTGATCAGTGATAAATATTCTATATTGATTCCAGTACTACTGCCAGCTATTGCAATGAACATGTATTGTGTATTGTTTTTTAAATAAATATGCATGTATTTTCATTGCCAGCTATTGAAATCTACAATATATGTAATATATATGGAAATTCGTGAGCGAAAAATTATCTCTCCTCTCAGTAAAAGCTCCTGCCAGCCATTCTTCAAGTTTCTGCCAGCTATGATCGATTTCAAAAGTGTATTAAAAATTTATACGGTGATTTCCTATCTATATTAGTCTATGGTATTATGGTATTATGTACGAATATGTATTTGTTATGTATAAGTATTTATAATATAAGAAGGTATATGTTTTTTATGTTGTGTTGTAATACATTGTTTAAAGATTTCTAGAGAGAAAGCATTAATTTGTATGTATAATGATGAATTGAAAACTATGTACAATATGTATTTTTTTTAATGTTATAAAATTATGTATGAATGTGTGTAGGAGAGCTAGTATTATAGGTATTTAATTAAAGTATACCTACATACGTACAAATAAATTTTATTTTATATATTAATTTTCAAATATGTAATTTCAACCACTTCAACTCTATAGACAGAGATAGAGAGATAGAGAGAGAGAGAGAGAGAGAGAGAGAGAGAGAGATAATAATAAGTATTTTGTTTTAAGCTTTAAAAGAATGAATTTCTATATACGAGTATTTCTTGTAAATCCTTTTCACACAACAACCATAAACAAAAACAATTACCTTGAAAATAAACACTCTGGTTATAGCCATTCGATAAAATTGCAGTTAATATTTACTATTATAATTTAATTATTGTAAAATTAATGGCTCATTTATTTAAAATGATATTAAAGAAAAAAATATTATATTCTTACTATTATGATTATACATATTTTAAATGAAATAATAAATTGAAAAAAATTAAAAAAAAATTTCAAAATTAAAAATTAAGAAAGAAAACTGCCATTTTATCGAATAAGAAATTTTAATTGCGTTTAAAAAATTCACCATAGCTATAGTTTTAAAAATTTTATTACATATTATTGCATATAACAGTCTCAAGAAAAAATTAGAATTAAAATTATAAAGTTAAAAAAATTAAAATAAAAATTATATTCAAATATATTAAGGCTATATTCATTTAATGCAGTAGAAGGCTTAATAAGCCGAGTAAAATACGTAAAATACGTGTAATTTACAAACGTTTTACTCGGTTTACATACCTTTTATTACACTGAGTGAATAATCTTATTATGTTTGAAAAATAGTGATATAATGTGTATAATGTATGTATGGTATATAGGTAAGGACAGATCATGTAAGTATGTTTAAGAAGAAAGATGAATCTGAATTATTATTCATATCTTACACTTCAAATCATGAAGTTTGTACATAATAATTTTTCGAAATTGATTCCATCGTAAATATGCAAATTGATGCATTAATTTCATTTTTTTTTTCTATATTCAAAATTAAGTAATAACAATGAAAATATAAAAATTAAATGAAAATAATTTTTAAAACTAAATACAATATAAAAAAAAAACCAGTTTGTTGTTATTAAATGCAATCTTTAAATTAAATTTACAAAAAATTGCTAAAAATAAAATATGTAAATAATTTTAATAAACTTTGGATAGAATCATTCGAAATACATCTAATAATGATTATTTTCGACAAAGCTAAAATGATATGAAGTTTAAGATATATGTATGTATGTAATTAAATTAAGAATATGCTTGCAAAAAACTATATGTATATAATATTCATTCTTTATAATAAAATTGAATAAGAGTAAGTATAAAATAAAAAAAATTCTTATATATACCTTTGGATTTTTCAGGTGCTGGCTTTCTAAAACCATGTAATGGTGGCTCTCCTCCAGCTTGAACGCTTTTATATGCTTGCTTTTGTTCGACAGGACTTAATAGTACGGCTGGTGAATCTTTCTTTTTGCGGAATATTAAATTTGAATCACTTTCATATCCTTGCTGCTTTAAAACTCTGCAATTTTGTATAATTAAATATACATATTAATATGACTATATTCATAATCACGGAAAGAACATACAAGTAAATTATTTTAATGTTTCGGTATGTACTATATGTACTTATACTCGTATGTATATGAAGTTTAAATGTTTGGTAAATGATTTGAAATCTACATAATAATTTAATTAATGTGTTCTTACCTAGATAAATATCCTTCTGAGTAATTATTATTATCTGAAAATTGCTCCTGTTGTATTTGCTGTTAAATTAAAATATATTTTTAATTATTTTTATTATGACAGTAATAACACAGCTCTGTACATAGTGTCACACAGAGCATATAGCCATTAAAATTATTATGCATCATTTTAAATAATATTGTACATATATAATATGAGAATATTCTACTATCAAGTACTGTATGCATTATTAGAATTTCGTATACATACATGTACTTTGTATGCATGTAGAAAAAAAAATTATAAAAAATCATTTGAGTATTTGAGTATTTAAAACTTACATCTTTTCTTTTCATTTCTGATACAGACGAATGACCAGGAATATAATCTTCTATCCTACCTGGCTGATTTTTATATGACGATGGTGCAGATTTAATTTGACTTGGCATGCTACCATAATTTCTAAAAATTAAAAAAAAAATTATTCAAATTATATTTATTATTATAGATGAATTTCATGAATATCCAAATTTCAATCAAGATGCATATACATACATATACACTTATACATACATAATAAAATTAAACTTTCTTGTTAAAAATTTTGAAATACCTAAATACAGTGGTGGTTTATAATTTTCAAATTTAATGTGTATGTGCTATATATGTACATATGTTTATGTATAATGTTAATTTAAGGAGATAGTTTTTAATGCACACATATGCATATACTCGTATATATTTGTATGATGTATAAATTTTCTGCATGCATATACATATAATCGTATGAGAGTATACGAATATGTTTAAAAAAGTATATTTTTATTTTGTTTAATTATAACGTAACATCAAAACCACATATGTAATGTACATATGTATGTAGTTTGTATATGTACATGATAAACAAATATGCATTTTATTCTATAAAGTATAAGATAGATAAATATAACAACATAAAACACAATTTAAATACTTTCGGTTTTCTGCAGTAATTGCATATTTTATATACCGGTTATATAGTTTGTGTTTTGTGGTTACTTTATGAAATAATTTATTGATTAACGCATATAATACGAGATTATAGTATGTATATATACGTAATACATATGTATGTACATTATATGTTATTTTCTTAAGTTATAAAGTTATTATATCATATAGATACTTGTATTTATATGTACATATACGCAGGATGGTTCAATTGAAATGAATAATATGTAGATTACATATTAAATAGAACTAATCATAAAATTTATCTTTTATATTTTATATCATAATCGTATGTTATGTATAAATTGTGTCACCATTACCATTGATAAAAATGTTTAACAATTTAATTTAATTAGTTTTAATTTATTCGATAAATTTTATCGGTTGTTAAAATTTTTTATTTGTAAAATGCATTAAAGAGTTTAATTCGAAATAAAGAAAAAAAAAAAAAAAAAAAAAAAAAATTAGAAACAATTTAGATTTGACCTGATTTCTTTTTGTTTTATATTTTTTATATAATAAGTATGATATTTATTGGAGGATTAGGGCATAGTTATCTATACGTGTATGTCAAATTCAAAGCTATAGCAAACATCTAATGATATGTATGCAGATTCAACAAAGTTAACCTCTAACTTAAGGCTGACGTAAACGAACGAATAATATAAAAAATTATTACAATACTTATAATGTACTCTACGATAGTACGTGTACGAGTAATATTCTACACATGATGTGTACTCGTATTTTCATTGAGAAGAAATTGATTTTTTCTCTCACTATTTAGCAATTATATTAAATAACACAAGTTTAAATATTTACCTTCCAGATAATGGTGTGTGTTGGCTCTGTTTCTCAATTGTATGATATTTCATTGTTGAATAATCAGATTCGTAATGGGTTTCTGGTTCAGACATATATCCGTTTGATTTATATGGATATCGACCTGAAATATATATAATTATAAATTATTATAAATTTATATGAAAATATCCTTTTTTTTATTGATTTTTGTTAAATTTCGATTAAGTTATTACACGATGCTATATATAATAATATGAATACAAAAAATGCAAAATACATACATAAAAAAATATAAATATAAATATAGAGTGTTAAAAACAATTTTTATGGTACCTATGTGATATAATTTTCTATTATTGTTTTGAGTTGTATAAGTTAATCATTTACATATTCATATGTAGGTATATGTAATATACACACACAGTTCCGTGTTGAATATGCGACATGTGTTAAAAAGATATTAAAAACGTAAAATACTAGATAAATTAAAAAAAAAATTATTTTTTTTTTTGATAATTAAAATTTATATATTATATGATTATACAGCAAAAATTTAAACATCATTTACTATGTATTTTATTTAAATTGATTTCTTGTTAAGTAATTAGATATATGTATACGTCCATACATATCTGCAAATTTTAAGCAAGTACATTTATGTATATTCCAAAGCTTATACTACTACATGTATAGTGAATAAATAGTGCATGCAAAGCGAAATATTGAAAAAGCAAACTATATACATACATTTGTTTTACATATACATACATTAAATGTTAATTAAATAAAAATTATGTATATATACGAGTATGTATATACATATTTATGAATTTGTAAAATTTATAATTATACCATTAACATACATATGCCGTCATTGTGATAAAAATCATTATTATGGCTGGCGCAAATAGAAATCCATCATAATAATGTAAATATAATAACGACGAAAAATTGTCACAATTTTATCATAATCAATGACGGCAAAATATCTACTATGGTCTTATATCAAAACTGTATCAGTTTTTTTTTTTTTCAATTAAGGATAATAATACTATTTATCGTATATGAATTTTAATACGGAAATGCATAAAATTTGAAATTTAATATTATAAAAAGCAATTTTTTTTTTTTTAGTTATACCGCAACACATTTGAAAACAATAATCAAAGCTATAATCAATAGTGCAATCATATATTCGATCATAATCACTACGTTATATAGTGTGTCAATTATTTTATGAATATCAATGAAAAAAAAATTTTCTGTTCAATTTACATTACATATATATACTTATGTGAATTCATTATATTTAATAAAAAAAATTAATGATGACGAGAATTTTATTCAATTAAACTATAATATTTGTAAATGAATTTAATTTAAGAAAAAATATAACATAATGAATAAATTATCATTTAATATGAAGACTACATATTATGTATGTCTCTACTCTATATCTATCTACTAATATATAATTTTAATTAAATTTCTATAATAATTTTAATTTTTTGTTAATGTGTGCTTTATTTTTATAATTTCATGTGTTTTTTGATTTAATTTGCAATCGATTCGTAAAACTTTTTTTGTAAAGAATTTTATATGTAAAGGAAACAATATTTACAAAAAAAAAAGAAACGGGCAAATTGTATGAGCGATGTAATATACATATGTATACAGAAAACATGCCAACAAGAAAACAAAAATTATAATATGTAATAATAATGATAAGGAAAATAAAAAAAAGAAAAACGGAAACGGAAATGTAAAATGAAAACAGCATGCAAGAGGCAACACTAAATGCTGATATAAATGAAGAAAAAAAAAAATTTAAGAAAGAAAAAAAATTTTAATTTTAAATATTACGAATATTTTAGAGAAAAATAAGATGAAAGCAAATGTGAAAAGCCAATGCAATTTATTTTTTTTTTCGAGCATAAATATTTTAGGGTTTATATGTATATTTAGGTATATATGATATTTGTATATAGTAGTAGGTATGCTTTTGTAATTTGTTGATATATTTATTGTATATTTTTATGTATATAATATAAGTGACCACCTCGACGAGTCTTGTAGCGGATTGTCACATAATCATCTGCAAATATAAATATAAAACGATAAACGAAATTTTTTTTTTAAATTTTTTTTTTTGACATTAATTATAAAAAGAATAATACCGAGAAATTTTTTTTTTTTTTAGTTTCTTTGTAAAAATATATTATAAAAACTAAAATATACTTAAATTCAAATAATAGTAATAATAAAAAGCATAATAACAGGAAACAAATAACAAAAAAACAAAAAAAAAAAAAAAAAATCAAAATGAAAAAAAACTAAATTACACTAAAGGTATACGTTCGCATTTTAGTACAAAATAAGAAATACAATTTATAGATTGACGACATGTTACATATGTATACGAGAGTGACGATCTATTATATGATAAAAGTATGTATGCATATAATATACGAGTATGTACAAGTTTCTGCTCTACCAACATTATCAGTTATGTTAAAATACATACTATTGTAGACAGTAATGCTACCAATAAAATGAATGAAATCACCCACTCATCATATCTATTTTGGTCGTCAATCGTCTATTTAGACATTTCATTGAAAAGAAATGTTTAATAACAAACACAAATTAAAAAACAAAAAAAAACAAAAAAAAAAATAAAAAAAAAACAAACTAAAAACGATTAAGAAATTATTTCTGTCGTTATTTCATTAATTATGATGCAAATTTTTTTTTTGTTAAAACGAACATTTTTGAAAGAATCTTTTCGTGTAAGTTTATGACTTCAATGTTCGGTTTTTTATTATTATTATTATTATTTTTTTTTAATTATTGGTCTTATTATTACATCTTAATTTCAGCAGATTCTCATTATGGACACACGTTAATAACGTGCGTAAATTGAGATATGTATTCATAAATTGATATTTTATTTAATTTTAATAATTTTTAGCGAGTATCTATTGTTATAGTAATGTAATACTGTTATGAACATCTGAAAAATGACATTAATACGCCCATTTATGACGATGTGGGATGCATTCAATTATGTATTTTTGTTATAATGGTCATTTAATTAAAAAAATTTCAATTTATTCAAAATGTCAGTTTGAAATTAATTTCGAAGCCAAACAAAATTTTAATTTAAACTAAAACTAAAACCAAAACCGACGATAAATAAAATTACATTAATATAATTAAGTATCTATATATGTAGTTTTAAAAGTGTCTTTTAATTGACTAATTTTTGATTTTTGACATTGGCTGTTTTCGGTAACTCAGAATTTTTTCTGACTTTAATTTTCAAGTCAACTGAATGAAAAATAAACGTATCTATCATAAAACTCAAATCTAATTTATCGAAAACATTAAATTTTTACATCTAACTTAGATCTGAATTTCCCAAAAAAAGCTATTAGTTATTAAATTGTTTTTATGTTCAATTTTATATTTTTTTTTTTTTTTTTTTTTTTGCCATCAGTTCAGTAACTGATTTATAAAATATGTACAAAATATTCGTTAAATATTTGTTTTTATATTATAGCATTTAGTCAAATATTAAGTTACGAGTAGCAAAATTCCTATCATAAATTAATAATAAAATAAATAATAATAATAATAATTATGTAATAATAATAAATCAAAGCGAAAAAAAAAAATTATTTTCTTTTTAAATTAAAATGCAACGATTAAAAATTTTTTACATTTTTTTGTTAACAAAATACCTAATAAATCATTTTATGTATTTTTAATTTTTGTCTTTCTCGAAAAAAAAAAAAAAAGACGAAAATATATACTTTATATTTATGTAATGTATATATATGTATATATGTATAATGAAATTTTTAACATAAAAAATGTTTATGTTTACCATGATCTTTAGCCTTGTGAAGCGTATTATATATCCGTTTGTACCACTTATGTTGATTATTTTCCTTTATTTCCTTTTTATGGTTGTTTGTTGTTGATTTATTATTTTTTTTTTTAATTTTGGATTTTTCGATTTATTTTTTTTTTTTTTTTTTTTGAAACGGCAATTACAGCACATATTATGTGAGAAATTTTTATGAAAAAAAAAATTTTTTTTTTTAAAAATTAGATTTTTTGAGATTTGAGTTGAAAAATTTAAAGCATTGTTCTATAATAAGCGTTTATATCATTTAGAATATCAAAAAAAAAAAAAAAAAAAAAAAAACGAATAACAATAATAAAATATAATATGTAACTACAGTAAAAAAAAAAAAAAAACTATACATATGTATTTTTATGCCATATAGTTAAAATGTATATTTATGCGCATGAATATATATGTTTGTATGTATATGGATCATTTTACCGATCTTAAAACTATTGGCATTCCATCTTTGGTTGTTGGGCCTATACCCTCATATTGTCTTCGGCCCAATTGAGCCATTTTTTTAGGTTGATCGTTTTCACTTTCCGGCTCACTCATATATTCGTGTTTAATTGAATAAACTGTAATTACATAAAATTTACACATATTTATGATGTATACAATATTTATACATTTTTTTAACATAATTTTTTTTTTTTTTTTTTTTTTATTATTTTTATCCGATTTTATAAAATGAATTTATTTTATACATCATAATGTACTTACTATATGTAGTACTGGTAGTATATATATTATATCTACTAGATTTTCAGATTTTTAGATTTATAGATATTTTTATTATGTTTATTTCATATTTGTTGAAATAATTCTAAAATGAAATTTTTTATTTGGATTCTCGTTGTTGATAATATAATAAGTGAATGACAGTATAATTACAATAATTTAGAATAAAATAAAACAGAAACATTAACAGAAATAACAACATAACTAAAGGAAAACAATTAAATATCATATTAATAATTCACTATAAGAAACATACATATTTGACGTAATTACATTTATGTAATACATAATGACAATATAAAAATAATGTAAATCCATATAAATGGAAAGTCAATCTTAACAAAATGATTATTTCAAAAATAAAAAAAATTTTTTCTTTAAATGTAACAAATTTTAATTATGTATATGTATATTTTATGTGCGTATGAAGGTATTATACGAGTATAAATGTACAAGAATAATATTGATGAATATAGTAATAATAAGTATATTTGATTGAAATTAGCTATGTATGTATTGTAATATTTATAAACGCGAATATGTATGTATATGTGTACATATGATTTAAAATGTTTTCTAACCAAGAATTATTAATCGATAGGTAATATAAATATAGATATGTATATGATTTAAAATGAAATTTTGTTTTACCATGATTTTTTTTTTTTTTTTTTTAATATTAAATACATATTTAGATTTTCGAGAAATACTATATTCGAGATTTAAATTTAATTTTTTTGCCATTGTACAATCAGAAATTTTTATTCTTCATAGAAATCATATTAAGTATTCTCAATCATTCATATTTCTCGTATTCGTTATCGAAATTTTTTATTTTGCTTTTTCAAAATTTTTGAATTTTTATTTTAACAACTTTAAAAAGGATTTAAATATTTTAAACGATATACATATATGTATATATACAAAATTTTTTATAGAAAAATAATAAATAAATGTATATACATTAATTATGAATAAAATTCAAATTTAAATGTCTTTTAAATGTACATGTACCGCAAACCGTATACGTATTAATTTTATTCTAATATGTTTATGTGAAAGAAATTTTTTTTTTAAATTAATTAAATTTTTCAGCTATATGATAGCGTGAAATACTTTTAATTTTTTATTGTAACTGGTATTATGCAAGTATATAAATAGGACTTGCGCTTTTAAATAAAGACCTAGAAATGTTTATTATTTATTTAATTAATTATTTTTTGTATTTTATTTTTTTTTTTTTAGTAATAGTAAGTGATGAATTATGTGTTGTGTAAATAACTGTATATAGATAGAAGTATATATATATAGGTATATGTATGTACATATATGCATATATAGTGTACAGTATGTAGAATGTGTGTGATTTGATTTGAATATGTATGTAAGTATATACATATGTACTCGTATTTTGTTTTTTTTTTTTTTTTTTTTTTGTTTTATATAAAAGTCGCAGTTAAATCGAAATCAAAACTTACCGACTTCATTAGGTTTCGCGATTGGCGGGGTGTAATTTTTTGAAATTCTTGTGCGTTCAGTAGTTTCTGTATATGATGAAGCACCTTTGCCAAATAAATTTTCTGTAAAAAAAAATATATATTAAAATATACATAATATAATATAAGTAATATATGATTATATATTGATTGTTATATGTATAGTCTGTTATTTTATTCAGTTTAAAAAAATAATGGTATATTATTTTTTACTTATATAATTGTTAAACAAATGATCGACTTAAATATATCAATATGTATATACTCATATATACATACTAATTGTATGCATGTATATGATTAAGTTTAAACTTATCAATATTTAAAAAATAATAAAAATATGTCTTACCTTTTGTTCTTTGAATTAGGCTATTTGTTGAATTTGAATTAATTTTTGGTTTAAAAGCACCAACAACTTCATCAGTATTGTTTTTATTTAAATTTGTGCAACTTGCTGATGTTTTTGTACGAAAATCATTTATGATTTCTGAATCTGAATTAGCCCAAGGCGGTGGTACTGGACATGAATCCTGTTTAACGTATCTTCTTGGTAAATTTGGTGATTGAAATTTAATTGGACGAAATTCTTTGCGTCCAGTTGTCGGTGATGGTTGTGGTGTCCAAATTGGTTGTGACGGTGCTGGAGGAGGTGTTGGGCAATTATTTATATTTTCAGTTGTTGTAATTTTATTTTCGATTATTGTATTATTATTTTGTTCTTGTTGCAATTGTTGATTATTAATTTCTTTGACTAGGCTCTGACCTATATTTATATATATATGCGAGATATTTGTATATATAGTTAAAAAAAAAAAATATATATTACAAATTTTTTTTTACTGATTTCATTCAAAAGAATTTTTAATTTATAAGTTCTATGTGAGAAAACACTTGTAAAAATCGTATATGAACATATATTACATTGATCCACAAATTATATAAAGCATATTAAATACGGAAAAAATAATATTTTCTATAATGTAAATTTTGAATATTTTATAAATTTACATACGAGTATGTATAATTTTTTTTTATTTTTTTTTTTTTTTTGTAATTAAAATCTACAACTATATGAGTACATATTAAAATTTAAATTTATGATAAATAAATACATAGTTTGATATAAAATAATCTATGAGCACCATCTATATATATTGAACATCACCACTGATTTTATTTTATTATTGGTCTTTATTTCCAGTATAAAAAATTTTGATTCGAAGTGTATACCTACTTGTTTCATGAATGGTACCTGTACATCTGTACATGCATGTTTACTATCGTAATATATACTTAGAAACAATGAATTTGTACACGTTTCATGGTACCTACATGTCGTGTCGGTATAATAATTGAAATTAAAATTCATAATGTAAATGAATTATGCCAAAATCAATTACTGAAACATCATAATAATAATATGTAGGTAACTATATGTGTATATACATATATGTACATATGTAATTAGGAGTATATCGAATTTAAATTAACTTTTAAATTTAAATGAATAGTTTTGTAAATAAAAGAATAAAATAAAAATACAAAACAATTATATTATATATACAATATTGATACGCAGATAAACTCATGTTAAATTGAAAAAATAAAAGAAAATAAATTTTTTTTTTTGACCCAAGTGTATAATAAAATCAAAAATAGACAAAAAAAAAATTCAATTTCTGAAAATTGACTGATACAAAAATTTTAATTGACATTTGGCTAATGAATTTATTTGTTCAGTATTATACGCATATACGTACACATGTATGTACGAGTATATTTGTGTATTGAATTTCAATACGAATCAAATTTTCAATATGAGTGTATTATGTATTTGTGCATGGCTATTTCAATACGAATCTAATTAGTTTTTAATGAATTAACAAATTCAATTAAAGTTAATCTACATTTATTTTATTTTATTATAAAAAAAAAAAATAATAATAATAATAATTGATGTGTACATATTCTATTCCATTTAAATATTTACTCGTATTATACATTTTTAAATATTTTAATTGATCAATATATGTATGTATATGTATACAGGACTAGTAGATATATTTGATTTATGTACAAAATATGTATATATAAAAAAATAACATTTTGAATTGTAAAGAATTCTAATTCCATAGTGTTAAAATTGAATAATAGAAAATTATTTTTTCTATAGTATACAGAATCAAATCAGAATTACATAAGTATACACATATATACACGTTACAGTAGTGCGTAGTGCTTTATATATGTATAAATCAATGGATAATCCCCATATTTTATGTATCTACATAATACAAACATATATGTAGAAGAGGCATAGTCAGCAGTCAATCAGAGTGGAATCAATCTCAATTGCAATTTGCTGGTTTAAAAACAACAAGAAGCATACTATTTTTTATTTTTTTTTTATTTTTACGTTTGTACGAGAATTATTTAATTCAATGATTTTATTCTATAGTCTGTAATGTAAATACTAAATTTAGCTATCCATAAGTTTATGTTCATGAGTACTGAATGTTATATATGTAGTACGCATTTTATACTCATGTAATCGTATATGTATAATAAATGAAAATTGAAAAAAAATTGAAACAGGAAATATTTATCTACACATATTTGTATCTAAATTTTATAATTATCAAATACTTATGTATATATACGTTATGTATATAAATTAAAAAAAAAATATACGAGTATATATAACATCCTATTTTCATATATATGTACAACAATGCATAAAATCAGTCAATTTGTTTTTCTATTTTTTTTATTTTTTTTATTTTTTTAACATCCCAGCAGAAAAGTATGGAGTTGTTTTTTGTCATTATACTGTATGACAACAAATAAATTAAATCTGGAATTCTCATAGAATCAAATAATTGACATTAACTATATGTATGTAAGACATTTATAGTTTATAGTATGTATACCTATACATACATAAATATCTGACTATTGTATAAAATATATATTTCATTTATTTAATTTTTAACGAATTATTTGTTTGTACAAAGTTGTACATACTATCTAATATCTATATATGCATTGAAGTATACACATACTCGTATCGTATATAATATATTATGAATTAACAAATTTATTATATTTATACCTGACGATCCTGATGATATTCTCGCATTAAACTTTGGTGCATACATATTTGATAACGATGATAAATTTAGATTTTAGTTGGAATATATTTCTTTGTAATTATAAGATATATATAAAAACACAAATTTTAATTTTTAATTACTATAACTATTTGTATTTAAGAGGTAATGTAAACGTGTAGAACAATATTAATTTACTATACAAATTAATGTATACAATTGAAAAAAATTGTTGAATTTTTATTAAAAATCATATTTTTTTTATTTTTTTTTTTTTATTTTTTTATTATTCACTCATTTCAAATTACATATGTGATTTATTTTGAATAACTAAATTAATTTATTCAATTTAATTTCTAATAAACTATATATACATATAAGAAATATATACATATGCTGCTGTGGTGTTATAAAAATATCGAACTGTTTTTATTATATCCTCTCTATAACTATATATAAAAAAAAATATATGTATATATAATTATAAGAAATACTGCTGTCTATTCGATTATTGATTTTTACTTTTTTCTTTCATTCTTCTTAATTATTTTCAAAATTGATTAATTAATTAATCCAATAATTTTCATAGAAAATAAATAAAAATTGTTATTTGAGAATAAACTAAAACAGAATATTTAAAATGTTAAGGAATTCCAGAGAGAAAATTTCAAATATCTTCTCTATTTAGTGCGCGCACACATCCAATTATTATACACTTCACTTTAATTATAATTTCATTTTTATAAAACTTATCCGTTTTTAATGGAAAAAAAACAAAAAAAATTATGAAAATTTTTTATAATTTTATACAAACATTAAATTATGAATTTTCTTGTTCCATATTTCGTTTTTATTTTCTTTTCTATATTTTATTTTTTTTTTTTCACAATGATGTTTTTTGGATGACATAAAATTTGAAAAATATGAAAACATAAAAAAAAATTAATTTTCTTTTTTTAAAAATAGAAAAAGAAATTTATATAAAGTAACAAAAAAAAATAATAAAAATAAGAAAAAAAGTAAAATTATATATTTAAATAAATAAACATAATATGAAAATGATGTGTACTTTGTATATGAAGAATTTGTAGATCGCGGCAACAGCAGGAAAATGAAATAATTTAAAATAGATGATAATATATTTATATAGAACTATATTCAACTATGTGTATATATATAATATACTATAACGTCAACACAACTATTTATCTATATGAACAACAACAACAGAAAAGTAAAAAAAAAAAAAAAAAAAAAAAAAGAAAAAAACATTTTTTTTTTATTCATTTCGAATTTAGAAAAAAATATTTAAAGATGAACGATTGTATTACTAATTTACTACATAAAATTGTATATAGATATAATTGTATAAATACATATATTTACATATAATGATGGTACGTAATATTCTGCATCATATAGTATAAAATAATATTTAGGTGTGTATAAAAAAAAAAAAAGAGAAAACACACTTATGAATACGTTAATAACTCTATCTATAATTAAAAATAAAAGTTTACATGTTTAGTGTAAAGTATATCTACGAGTATATTTATATATACATAATGTAGATATTTAAAAATAGATATACATATGTATACATTATATTGATTGATATATGTACATATGTATGTATGCACATAAGAAATAAATACCGTATGTATACCATACACTTGATGTTTAATGTTCTATATGAGATCATTTTTTTTTTGGCACAGATTTAAGTAAATTTTGGGCATATGTACATATTGTACATTATACATATTATATACATCTTCGATATTTTCTAATGATATTATCTAATATTATATGTACATATATATATATACATAAGTATACATATAATATAATTGTACATAATATGTGTATATATTATTACATTAATGAATTACGTAAATATATTTGTACGTATTGTACATATACGTATATAACTATACTTATGATGAAACTTACATTATAATATATACATATAGTAGATAATTAAATATGCACTATATTTACTATAACTTTTATGTGTATATGAGAATTTTATGAAAATATTTAAGTGTAGTTTTGTATACATGTATATATGTATATGCATATGCAATACTATATAGTTACAAAGTAATGAATAATACATATGTATGAACATGAGCATATTTGACTATACAAACATTTTAAACGCATGCGACTTAAGATTTAAAACAGCAACAAAAATAAAAAAACAACAACGACAAGAAACGAAATTTTATATTGTATGTATAGGTATGTATGTATATACTTTCACATTTAGAATAAATTATTATAAGATGAATGATAAGTGCGCAAACTCTGTCGCGCATAAATTAGTAAATATTCGTACATATATGTACTATATAATGTACACAATAAATGGATTAATAAACTCATCTAGACAAAAAAAAAACAACAAATTTGGATACAAAAACGCGCCATTAATTATCATTTTTATTTTATTTTTTTTTTCATATGAAATATATTATATACTTATTTTTAATTTATTCCTATTTTATATTTTTTTTTTTTTTGTGGATAAAATTAAAAAAAAAATGTATTGTATAATATTATAATTTCGTATACATATATGTGCATATAATGTATTTATAACGTAACTTCTTATGAGGCTTTCAAATTTAGAACATAACAAAAAAAAAAAAAAACAATTTTCTTTTTTTCAAATTTACTATAATCAAAATGTGTTTATTTTAACTTTAATATTGATGTGTACACGTATATTGAATGGCACATGGCACATACATATTAAATATATATACGATTGAGTAAATACATATTCGAAATTAATTAGAAATAGAAGTTCCTTTATACTTATTATTATTTATATTAATATTAGTGTACAATGTCTATATATAAATACTACATATTTAGATCTACCACCTATACATATACACACATAAATATAATAATATATTTTTTTGTACTACATAATATTACTAATATTGATATTATTAGAGAATTTATATAAGGAAATGTTGACATTATGTAACAATTTAATAATTCATTTGAAAATTTTTATTCATTTTCATTCATTATTCACAATGCAATAATATACGAGTAGGCATCATATATGAATTTGTAAATTCCTTTTTTTTGTACTGTTTTAGAAGTTAAAAAAAAAAAAATAAATAAAAAATTTCAGTTTTTTTTTTTTTTTTTTTTTTATATAAATTTCAAAATACATATCTACTTATGTACATCTTTATACCTAATTTTTATATAATTTTTATATGAATTGAATCTGTAAATCATTATTATAGGTATAACAATAATTATTGTGTACATTTGTATAAATATATGTATTTATACACTTTTTGCATGATATTTATTACCGTTAGTTTACATATTATGAAAACAATATTAAAATAGGTACTTTTTATACAGTCGATATCAAAATCTTTGTACATCTCCAAATTTAAAATTTATAGATACCTGAAAAAGTTAAAATTAAATGAACACATTTCTCCTATTTTACACAAATTAAACCGTAATATGCTCTTAAATTTTATTCCGAAATTTCATTTTCATATCTCTGTTCATTCTCAAGTTATAGAAAAATTGAAAAAAGTCCCAAAATTACGAGTAAGAATTCTTTATGTACACCAATATAATCATATATGACATATAATTTTTTATAAGGTTTTTCTGGGTAATTTTACTAAAATATCTTTCTTATAAAAACTATTTTTTCGATTTTGATATTAATTAGCTTAGTATTAGAAAGACTTTTATTCCTTTCATATGAAATATAATTTATGACTCGCTATCCTTTTCCATTCACAAAAATTAAATCCAAATATTAAAGATGAATCTTAGATGATTTTTGATATCAACTTTTTTTCACGATAGTTAACGTTAACATGGTAACGTCATAATTATGTATTTTTATTTGAAAAATAATAAACTTTTCTAGCACATAAATAATGTAAAACACGTCGTTATAATTTTTTTTTTTTTTTTTTTTTTTTTTTGGTAAGATAGAGAGTATAGGTATTATAAGAATTTTGAGTTGTACTAAGACTTTTAACGTTGACTGTACTTATATAATGTTTGAATGAATGTAAATTTATTCATTTATTTCAATATTATTTAATGTCAGAAAAATTTGATGAATAACAGAAATCAATTGAACAACATGCGATAAAAATGCATTTATAGTGTAATCGTCTATTATATACATAATACATATACATATAAGTACGTATATATGTCATATATACATACATATTAATATTATACGATCATACCGTATACCTCTATTACATATCTGCATCTGTATCACATACACGATATTAATTTTTCAAAATATAAAAAATAAAAACATATTGTAGAAATATGTAATGTACATTATACTCGTTTACATAATACAGTAAGAGTGATCATCATAATATAAATTCGTACATATGTACATATATGTAGATATTTATATATAATGAAGCCATTATATTATAACCAAAACTAATTATGATATTCGACCTCGATACCTTGACCAAAATGCTCTGTTTTGTATAATGTATATGCATGTACATATATATGTACATATTTTTCATAATCATCATGTACATACCTATTCAAATTTAAATTGTTAATGCACACATGCGCATGAATTATAATTATAATTTAATCTCATATATATATACATAATCGTACATATACATACATATACATGTAAATGTATATGTATTCGTCTATTTAAAATTTAATTTAAATTATTTCATTTATTACATTCATTTTTCTATTACATACATACGTATGTATGTATGTACGTATTGAAAGATTTACATTATATAGCTGCTGTAACAAAAACAAAACTTTTAGTTGGCGTCATGTTTTTTTTTTCTTTTTCAATTTCATTTTTATAAATGTGAATTTTTTGGTAGTACATATGTATTAGATTATTTTTAAATGTTCAATGTCATATTTTGTTTTTTAACAAACCATCATTTTTCTTTCAAAAAAAAAAAAAGCCAAATAAAAATGGGTACATGATTCATCATCATAACAAAATAATACATATGTATATGATGTACTATGCGAATATGTTATTTGAATAAACAAAAACAGAAAAAAAAACTAAAATAGAAAAGAAAAAAAAAATGTTTTTTTTTTTTTAAATAATAAATACAATTAAAAATATTTTTACTGGTGGAATTTTTTCAAATACTTTCCTATTCCATATTTTTCCTTCGAGAAAGATGTTTTTTTTTTTTTTTTAAATTAGGGGGTAGGTACATCACATTAAAAATGGACTGTTATTCCCATAATTAATTCAAAATTATGTTTCCATGTGTTAAGTGAAATTCTAATCAAAGCACATAAATACTTATACCACATAAAAGTATATGTAATATGATGTATAGTTAATTGTTTTGAAGATGTATCATAAAAAAGTATACGACCTATAGTATAAATACTACATATACCTATACAAATTATAGAATTTAAAATATGGATATTCAGATTTAATTCAAAGATTATTGTATTATCTTCTAAGTTCTTTCGCATTATATGATTATCTTATGCACAAATCGGTTTAACCGTTTAACTTTCAGATATGCTTGTTTTTACTTTTCAAAATAATTTACGAGTACCATCATCATACTAGAGTAAATTTTTAAAATATTTTCATAGATTTACATTTGGTTATATGTACATACATATGTAGTATATTAGTTAATATAATATAGAGTAAAAATAATTTTAATTTGAAAACAATTAAGATGAAATTATGATATGAGTATATTATAAAAAGAAAAAAATGAATAGTTTGAATGATAATAATATAATTTCATAGATACACATAAATACATAATATTAGATACATATGTATATACATAGATATATATATATGTATGTATTATATACATATGTACGTTTTTACAGAAACAAAAAATAAAACCAAAACATACGTTAGATAAATCAAATAAAAATGTATTTTATTCATACCGTGATTGTGATCATATGAGCGAATCCCTCTCTTGTTCTTCGATATAGCTTTATTTGTTCCTTATCGATTTTATATTGGAAGAAGATTTTCTCAGAATAAATTGATCTTTACAGAGATCTTGATCATGATTATAGTAGAGACATTTAATTTGCTTTTCATATATTTGATTTGATATTACTTTGAATGTTTGTTCTTCTTCTTCTTCTTGCAATTCGAAATTATATGTTGCTTTTTGATGTTCTTGTTATTTAAATTGTTGATGAACATTCAGATCTTTCACTACCCACATAAAATTATCGTCGATGGAATATTAAAAGCACGCAAAGCAAATAATTCTATAGCTATACGCAAGTTAGATGTAGAAAAAAAAATTTTTTTTTTCGTTTTTTTTTTTTTTATTTTTTTTGTTAAGGTGGCACCACATTAAATCATGTAAAAATGTATATAGTTTAGTATAAAAGAAAAGCATTATGAGAAAAATAAGTGTGCAGATTTTTTATATATGTACATATATCTCTTTTTCTGTTTTTTTTTTTTTTTTTTTCAAAATGATAGGATTAGCTAAATTTATTTTGATTTTATATTAAAAAACTAAATTTTTAATTAAATATATATATACATATATATATGTATATATATGTGGATGAGTTTATATATATTGCAAAGAATGAAAATAAATGCAAAATTCAATTATTGTAGCTAAAAATAACTTAATAGTAGATATTAGATAAAGATACAATGGTATAAAATAAATTTATAAATCATATTTAAAAAAGAAATTATATATGTATCGTTGAAAATGTATTATAAAGTATTCATATTCATTTATCTTATTTAAATCTAATGTAGAAATTTTATTTTGAAAAAAAAAAAAAAAAAAAAAAATTCAAGTATATATTCAAAAATTAAAATTACTTTGAATCTGGATACATTAATTTATTTAATTATACATTTATACAAAATGTTAAAAACGTTTTTATTTATCATTTAAAAATAAAAAATAAAAAAAGTAATCAAATATGTACTGATGTTATAATAACTATAGTTATAATACGAGTAGTAAAAGAAACAAGATTTAATTACAAAAAAAAGAAAAAAAAATGCATGAAAAAAATAGTTTTCAATTTACTATTTTTCTATTTTTACTTTTTCAAATAAAACGAATATAAGATTTAAATATAAGATAAAATTTAATACTTAAACTACACCATATCATATGTGTATTTAATAAACATACACAGTACATTATATTATATACTTGTGCGTATACAATATTAATTTTATTCAATTAAATTTAATCCAGTTTTCAAACATTTTTTTTTTTTTTTTTATGTAAATATGTGTAGAAAAAAAAGCAGAACAAATTATGGAGAAATTTAATTAAAAACTATAAAATGAAATAACAAAAAAATTAGTAATACAAGTATATATGTATACGTAAATGTTACAGTCCTATACTTATAGATGAAAAAATGAATAATTATATCGAATTTAAAAACTCATTGATTACAAACTGACACAAATGAAAAACTGAAAAACCAATACAAGAAAAAAAAAAAACACATTTATATATTATAATATATCACTTTTGCTTTTATTTAATAAATAATATAATAAGTATAAGTTAATTAAAATTTAATTAATACAATACAATTAATCGATACAATATCTCAAAATCAAAACATTTGTGAAAAAGATATTTTCAATTTAAAAATACTGCGGATATTTGCAATTAAAACAATAATAATAAACATAACAAATTATCATTACAAAATATTAAAATAAAAAATAGAAGACGAAAAAAAAACTACTTATATTTAATTACCAGGTACATGGTAATGGTACATATATATGTATATTTTCAAAAAATCAAAACAATTGAATATAGTTAAAAAAACAAAAAAATTTAAAATCCTTAATGAAATAAGAAAATCCTTATAGAAAATTAAAATTACATGCTTAAATAAAAAAATACTTAGCATCAAAAATTAAATTAAAAGCTCATTTTAAAAATTATAAAAAAAAAATGAAAAAATTCACTTAAAGTTACAAACAATTTAAAATTTATTATCTAAATCAATAGTATTGTAAATGCAATAATTATAAAAAATTTCAAAAAAAAGAAAAAAAAAAAAACAAAATATACATTTCAGTTGAAAAATAAAAACAATCATGCATTTAATTTTAATTAAATTATGACTCATACATAATAATAAGTACATAGTTTATGTATTAACTGCTTAATTAAAATCAAGTCGGCAAAAAATAAAAAACAAAAAAAAAAAAACAATTTAATGTCCAATTCCCAATTATGGGTTCATGCTTGTGATCGTGATCATAATTCAAAAATAGCAGCGAACATTTATATATAAGTATGTAATTCGCTGCTAATCAAGGTACTGCTGTTTCCGATTTTGAATATGAATTGATTTTAATTGAGCAATTATAGGTGGTAATTGAATGCAATCAATACCAGCATTTTTAATAGTATGTTAATAGAGTTAAATTTAAAACTTTTGTACTTTGTATGTATGTTTTTTTTTTCTAATATACAAAGTACATATTAATACAGAGTATAAGTTCTATGTAAATATATATACTTAGCTGTTTTATTTTTTTTTATTTTTTTTAGGCATTGATTAGTAAGAGCCAAACAAAATTTTTCAAATCGCAAAATTTATATAAATGTAATTGCAATCACAGATAATAATTGTCCAAAATACTTAATTATGTTTTTTTTTTTTTGGTCCAATTAATAACTCACCATCATTTCTATTAATACTGTTTTTTATAGTTGATTTTGTTTCGGTTATTTTTGATGATTTTGATGTAGATGTAGTAGTTGAATCATTTTTAATTGTTATCGATGATGATATTTCATTTTTATGTTGTTTCTCTTTAACATTCTCATTATCAATTACTTTTTGACTAGTAAATTCGACAAATTCACGTAAATGTTTCGGTAAATGATTTAAATCTGCTTCTGTTTGTCCTTCGATCACTTTTACGTTTTCGTTATGTGAAATTTTATCGTTTTCATTATTTTCGGTTGATATTGGTTGTGATTCAGCACCACTTTCCCAATCACTATCAGATGGCATATGTAATTTTGATCGTCTTTCTTTGACACGTTTTAAAAATTCATCACTTATATCAGAAGATTTTCGTTCTTTATTATGATCATACATTTGTGTTATATCGCTAGATGGTTTTGAAATTTTTATAATTTTGTGAAGACGACGTTCTTCTCGTTCGGCAACTTTATTTAACCATTCATTATACATTTGTCGAAATGTATCTTCTTCAAATGAATTGGATAGATTACGTGATCGATATGAAGAAAATTCTGGACGTATATTATTTTGATAATCTTTTAAAAATGATGGTTTAGCCATTAAATCCATTTCTTTCACTAATCGACATCTTTCATTTTCTAATTTTTCAAATTCAGCTCTCAATTCGATTTCTTTCATTTTAATACGATCTAATTCTTGATTATGAATTTCATCTGGTAATGATGCTCGTTTTGAAAAGCGTGGATTGATGAAACAACTGATTGGAGTTTGATCAATTGATGGCTGTGAAACTGAAGAATTGTAGTGATCTATTCTGGAAAATGGACGATAAAAATCATGCGTTTTTGGTTCCATACTCAAATTACTAGTTGACACTGATAAACGTGGAGCTTTTGCATTTGACTGTCTAGCTTTATGTATAATTTCAACTTCTTTTCGAAACGGTTTTGTTATATTCTTCGGTGAAGCATCAAATTCAACAGTACAGCACATACATTCATTAAGATTTTGATGACTACGATGCTTTTCTTGAAATTTATCATTTTTATTATAATCATGGCACAAACTGTTAGTCCTAAAAAAATTTTTATTTTTATCTGTTTTCATTTTTGAATTATTCTCCTCTAAGATTACTGGTATATGAAATACATTTTCATCAATAGATGTTGTTGCTGCTGATGCTGCTGGTGATTTGTTTGGTTGATTGGATTTTTTACTCTCCACAACTACCGGTATTACATATGTATTTTTATTATCGTTTTCTGAATGATTTTTTTCTAATTTTGCACCATGCGTTTTATTATTGTTGTCCGAATTTTGTTTCTTTGAACTCAATCCACTATCGATTTTGATAGGAATTGAATAAATTTTAGATTCTTCAGTTTTTTCTCTGAAAATTTTGTTTGACTGCTTCTCTTCGTTATAATCTTCAAAATATTTTGTTATGTCATCGTAGCTTTTGAAAAAATTTTCTCGTTTAAGAAATTCATCCTTAGCTTTCTTTGCTGATTCCTTAGCTCTTCGTCGAAATTCTTCATAGGAAAATTCATCGGCAAATGTTCTTGGTTTGAAATCAGAAAATTCTTCACCCTTCTTTCCAAATGAATTTGAGTTAGTACTCTTATCAGTATTCGTAGTCGTACTATTATTATTATTCTGATTTATTTGATTTCGTTGATCACTTTCCTTACCTTCATCGGTAACCTTTTCTTTGTTTGAATCACTGTACTCATATACAACGTTACCATTTTCCATCCTTTTTTCAGTTTTGTAGGAAGATGTTTCAATATTAGAATATCGTTTCGGTAACGTTTGACGTAATTGATTGCAAAAATAAGGGGTAGATTCCATGTTATAGAATTTTTTACAATTGTTATTAAAAATATCCTCATCAGGAAATCTGTTGTATTCCTCACCATCGATCTTGAACGGCATTTTTTCTCCCTTAATTATTGTAGTTTCTGTTAACTTTGTTGATTCTGAAATCTCCTTCTTTTCTATATTTCTCTCTATTTTTTCTGCTTTTTGCAATTGTTGGTCACACCAATAATGATGATTATTCGTTTTAAATTGTGATGGCAATTTTTCAACTTGTTCTACTTTTCCTCTTGATTCGTTTTCACTAAGCAAAGGCTGTTTTGAATCTCGGATGATTGCCAACAATCTGTGGTTATTTTTATCATTATTTTCGGCATCGATCGCGATTTGCTTCTCAGTATTATATGATCTTGAAGATCTTGGTAATGGTGGTGGTATCGTTGGTGGTTGTTGTGTATATGATGATGATGATGATTGTATGACGTCATCATTATGAGAATGAAATGTAGATGGCAAAATATTTTTATTAAATTTTTTTGCGATTAATTCATTGTATCCTCCTCTCTCGGTAGATATTTTTTGCATATCAAATGAATGATCAGCTGTATGTTCGTCAACAGATTTCGTTTTCTTTAAATAATTACGTTCTAAAGACGGCATAGATAAAGGCATTTTGAGATTCTTTTGCGCTGATACCATCAACCAAATATCGTCGACTGGTAGTTCTGGTACAGGGGGTGGAGAAGATTCCAAATTATCAGAATGTAAAGGTGATGATAATTGAATTTTTGTATCAGTTTCATTTTTAGATGCGGAAGTTTCTATATTATTAAATTGTGGTAATTTTAGTAGCGAATCTACTTGTGAATTTTCCAATTTTTTTTCTCTCTCATATTTATTTGTTAAATCACTAAGACTTTTTGCAAATGATGCTAATTCTTCTAGAACAACGTTGCCATAAGGCATCGTGATTAATTTTCCTACACAAAGCTGACGAAGTGTTTTAATTGATGTTGTTTCCGATGACATAATTTCTGATGATTTTTGTTCTAAATATTGTGAAGATTCTAAAGAATCTTTTTCAATATCACACTCTATATGAGAAAAAGAACCTTTGTTTATAGCTGTACATAAACTGTGATCAGTACTATGACTATTATCTGAACCTGATGAATCTTGACGATTATACTCTACAACATTTATGTTTATATTGTTCTGTTCTGTATTACTGACATTTTCCTTATCATTTGACACGTTTTGCACAGAATTTTCATTTGTACTGATTATATTTACGTTTGAGATTGAACTATCAATTTTTTCACTAGAAGTATAACTATCAAAATTTTCACATTTTTTCTTGTTATCAACATTTAAATTTGTTTTAACTATTTCTCCATTCGTTGATAAATGATGCTGGTTTATATTTTCTACATTTATATTTTCACAAGATTTATCAGTTTGTTTATTATGAATTTCACTTTTTTCATCTAATAATGATTTTATTGATGTATCATTATCGTTCATATTATCACATATTTCCGTTACTAAATTATTCGTATTATTATTTATCTTTAAAATATTTATTTTTCCACTTAAATTCTCTTCAATTTCTAATTTACTATTTAATTGCTGTTCACATTTATGTATGATTTCTTGAATGCATTCACTTGCAACTTTTTTAATTTCTAATAAACGTTTTTCATATTGACTATCAAGGTCAATTGTATTAACTTCAGAATTATTTTCAGAAAATTTTTCATTATTTTTTGTATCAGAGAATTGTTGATTTCTTTCATAACTTTCTTCTTGATTTTGATTCACTTCATCAGCTAATTTTAAATTATTTTCTAACGATGATGCAATGTCAAAATTATTATTAGTTTCGTTTTTAATTTTTTTTATTGTATTAGCACAAAACTGATCGCAAAAATTTTGGCGTTGATTATTATTTTTAGTTTGAAATGTACAAGCCGTCTGGTAATTATCGTGTATTATAAAATCATCTGCGTCTCTTGAAATTTCTTTTTGTGTATTACGAGGATGAATATTATCATAGTCAAAAATATTTTTGCTCTCATTTTTTTCACAATTAGCATATGACCTATTTTCATTTCCATATGCATTATCATCACTGCAAACAGATTTGATATCATTATTATTATGATATTCGCTACTAACACTTTCATTAGTGATTTTGGTAGGCGTTTCAGATTTGCGAAAAAAATATATTTCGTCATCATTTATATCGATATTCAATGTTGTTATTTTCATATCTGTATTATCGTTCAAATCCTCAATGTCAGCATCATCGGCTCCAATATTATCTAAATCCATAATATCTGATGAACTGCTTGATGTCGACTCTAAATATATGATTTCGGCTGCATCAGGATTTGCAATAGTTTCATTAATACAAGTACAACAATTCTCTTCAACAGGAATTATTTGTTCTAAAATTTTTGCCTCAACAATATAGCAAGGAATCTCTTCCTGAATGATACATTTATTTACTGTTCGTGGCAAATTAGACACATGTCTTTTCCTTTGAGAAAAATCTAAACTGCTTTTTGGAAATACTACATCTAATTTTTTTATAAATTTTTGATTTTCTGCCATTGATGAATGATTATCTTCAATATCATTATTAGATGATTTTGATGTTTTTGTTTCTTCTTCTAAATTATTTTTAGTTTTCTCCACATCTACATCTACATCTACATCAACATCATTTAAATCGCTTCCCTCTTCTTTTATACTATCTAAATATCTTGGAGTGAAAAAACATGGGGAAAAATATGATTCTAATGCTGCACGTTTTTTAGATCTTCGAGTTTTAAAATCATTTTTAGAACAATTTATCTCATGCAATATAGATTCTTCCAAATCTGGAATTTCATTTGTACAATAGGGAAATGTTTCAATACTTAATATTTTAAAATGGCCTTCTTGTTTTATGGCAACAATTTTTTCATTCTCTAAATTTTCTTCAGATTCAAATTCAATTTCAGGAATTTCCAGCTGATTGTCAATTAAATTACCTGTTGAACTATTATTATCGTTATCACTGACTTCCTGTATCAGAACGTCATCATTTTCTACTTGAAAATTTATAAATTTTTCCGATGTTTTTGTATTTGTTGATTTAAACTTTTCTATTTTTGATGATTCTTCTCGCATCATTATCCCGACATTCACTATTAATTAGAACAATAATTATTCACTCCGATTATTTTAGATTTAGAATCATCACTGTTAACGTTGAGTTAAATTTTCAACATTATAAATAAAGATTATCATCGTTACATTCCGGCTCGTCTATTTTTAAAAATTCAATATTGTTTGACACTTCTTATTTATACGCACAGTCAGTACTATACTTTTGCATTATATGTAGTATTTTGGTTCAGTTCAGAACAAAGTATTTTTGTTACAATTTTTTTTATAAAGATGAAGTCACAAAAAAGCCGTAAAGAATCGTACTCGTACAAAATGAACATAAGTACATATATCACAATTTTATAATATCACAATAAAAAATAAATATATAGAATAAATAATAGAATAATCAGCAATTTTATATATTCGAGTATTGTATATAATTATATTATAATTTCGATTTTGATTTACATATAAACATAACCTCAAAAGAAATTTAACGTTTCATATTTGCAATTACTTTGATATGAAGATTGTGAAATAGAAACTGGTCTGTTAATTTATATTGGCAATGTGACAAAGTGTCCTGGAGAGTCCTGAAAATTTCATATCACGAAAAAATAGTAAAAATATTTCACTAGATGAAAGAATCAAAGTACAATTATTTCAGTTATAATAATATTGCAGATAGATTGAAGTGCAATACATGCAGTCGTGACGTGACTTCAATTCAATTATATTTGAAACTTTGAATCTGCTATCGCATTCAGTTCAGTTCAGAATGCTTAATAAAATAGAAACAGAAAATACCACAAAATATAGAAATAACAAATAACCATATGAATCACATTCATGCATGATAAATGATACATCATACAGCATCTCTATCAGCATCTCTATATACATACAGAATAAAAATAAAAAACAGAGGATACAAAGGCAACAAGTAAATTCTTTCTCATTTTCTTATTTTTAAATAAATCAGCTGATTTAAATGTGAAAATGCATCATATAGAATCATCATATATGAAATAAATGTACACTCATGTACCTATATATGTATGTATATGTATATAGTACAAAAATGTATTTAATTTATATAGGTATATAGGTATAGATAAAGAAATATATATATGCATTATAGCATTTTAATGTAAATACGAGAAGATATATCTAACTTTCTGTTTCTGGCTAAATTATAATTTCTGTGTGTTGTGCTTGTATTTACAAATTAAATTACAGATTATAAAGCATTAAATCTTAAATTTTTAATTTGTTTTTAATTATATATGTAATATATTTTGTACAATAATTTATTTCTAATCAAAATTAAAGAGTGAAAAGATGTAGGAATAAGTTATATTTGTAAAATTACATATCTAACCTAAAAAAAATATAATATTGATGTACATTACATAATACATATTTTAAGAATGAATGAATATAATGTATTTTTTGTTTAGAATTACTATATAAGAACTATTAGAAACCATCGAATAAAGAAGTAATAAATAAAAACATTGAGTTTTAAATTGAATATGATGAAAAGAAAATAAAATCAAAATTTATTATATGTATTTTTTGAAGAAATATTTAAATTTCAATTATGTTCTAATTATTTATACATACGAGTACATATTTCTACATGCTCATCAACTACGGTCATTAAATACAATTTCACAATTCACAATTTTGTTTACTATTATTTTTCAATAATATTGTTTATAACTTTTCATTCAACATTTCAATAATAAAATGTTCAATTAAAGCATAATATTTATGCTGGATGTGACTGTAAACTGTAACATTATCATCATCATAAGAAAGAGATGATTATTTATTTTATTATATAATGTAGTATGTAGATATATATATGTATATGTATGTATAATATAAGTGAATACAGATATGTAAATGAGATGTCAAAAACAAAATTAATTCTTTCAATAACAAACAATCGTGTATTATGAAAACTTAAATATTAAAGATTTTATTTATCTACCAATACATAGTTAAAATTTAAGAATAATAACATTTACCTGTTTTGTTTTTATTATATATTCTTTCCTTTATTTAAACACTATGTATAGTACAAATAACAATAATCTATAGATGCACATATGTACATATTTATATATTACTATAATCTATAATATAGATACCGACTACGCGAGTACTATGACCATTCATATATCGATTACAAAATCAACTGTCAAGTCAATATCTCCTAAATTTAGGTATGAAATGAATATAGGAAATAGGGAAATAGGGAAATAGGTGCATGAGGTGCATGTATAATGAAATACCAATATTCAGAACATAGTAGCTCTATCGATTACCAAAATATCAACTACAAAAATAAATACGTAGATATAATAATCATACAAACACATGTATGTTCATATAGGTTTATTATGTAGGTTATACATGGGTTAAACATATACTTTATAGTTTATACTAGAAATGTCATCATGCTTTTCTTAAAGTATATATTTTCAAACTATACTGTTACTGTTATATTGTTACTACAGTACCATATTTTTACAATTTTCGCAATTTCATATGTTTGTTTAATCAGCGGATAGCCAGAAATCACCAATGATTATCTTTTAAATTTCAACTAGCTACAATGAGAAAAAGTAACACTTGCGAAATTGCAGAAATGTGTTTATTTATTTGCCGAATTATAAATATCAATCAAATCATCTTTTTAATTTAATAATAAAAAAATTATTTTCTAAAACTAACTTGAAGAATTTGGCGAAAGTAAGAGATTTTCAAACATATACATATAATAAAATGGGAAAAATATCTTTGAAATACAAAAAATACAATAGTCGATCAATAATTAAAATTTTCTACATTTTCTACTCTGTCATCAGATTATTTTATCGCATAATTTGTCATTTATCACATCACAAAAAAGAAAAATTTGATTTCTGGATTTTACATTTTATCGAAAATAATAACGCGGCAACGGCACCAATCCACCACATTGAATATGATAATACCACATTTGTTGTGGTTACAAAAAAATTGCAACAATTTAAATTAAATTGCGCTGAGGCGCTGAGGTTTATTGAGGTTTTTTCTTTGTCTTTTATATATACATACATATATATATATATATTTTAAATAAACATGAGCTATATACTTTATTTTATTTTTATGGTAATATTAATATAAATATAAAAAATACGGCGTGTTTTAGTATTTAACTATTCAGTAACTTCCCTTGATTAACTACATACGTGAGGGAATTTTCTTTTACAATCATCACAATTTAAGTTAGAAAGTGTGTCCATCGAATATAATAGTTATAAAAGTAAATATATTATATGTACCTGATTGCTTCACAGGTAAAAATAATATGATTACTATTACTGTTTGGTGAACAAAATTATATGTACAATGGAATATGTTGTATACGTATGTATATTCATGACATGTTTAATTTAACTACATAATATGATAATATATAAATTTTATAAAAAGGTGTGTAGTAAGATTGTGGCGAAAATAAATACAAGAGACGAGATGAGAGGGAAGCAAATATAGCATAAGAAAATCGACTAAGTATGCACTAGTAAAAAAAAATGAAATATAAAACATTACAGCGTTTTAGATTCTGTTTAGTAAAGTAATAGGGTGTAATAGGAGGTACATGCACTGTATTATATTATACACAGTACACTAGTAAATGTATGTATGTTAAAATTTTATCATATAATGTACATTATATATGTATATATTACATAGTATAGAAAAAAATGTAGTTGTAGTATTTTATAATTTGTGGTTTTTGTAGTAGTATACTGCAGCATGCAGTAGATCTCTATTGTATTCAATTTTATAAAACGTTCATTATTAATTGATTCAAAATAGTATACATATTTATATACGAGTATATTTGTGTTTTCAATATATTGTACAATACATATAATATGTACTTATGAATAAATGCATTACAAAAAAAAAAAGAAATATTCCATTGAATTTATTATTTAATAAATTTTCATATACATACCAGTTTTTGTATTTTTAATTGTTTCTTTATAGCTTTCGCAATCGTTATTAGACTTAGATACTTTTATATTATTGATTGACTGTTTTGATGTTGATAAACTTTGTTGCAAAGATGATTCTATAATTTATATAAAATATATAAGAAAATAAAATATATTTAGTTTAAAATAAATTAAATTACAATAAAATTACATATTTAATAAAATTCTAAGGATGTTTTTAAATTGATTATATATCTTCATAATGTATATAATATATAAAGTACATTTATTGTTGATTATACATATTTTAAAAAAAATTACAAACTACCTAATATAAAACCAAAAACTAACATATAATACATTAATCAATGTTCAATTTACGATCTTATATACAATATTTTTGAAGGTATGTATAATTTATAGTAATTACTACGACAATATTCAATAAAACAAAACAAAAAAATACATAGATGCGTACCTATATCAAATTTAAATTATAAGTTTTAAGAGAAATTTCAATTTTTCATATTATTGTTGTTGATAAAATTTATAAATTGCATAGAAATTTTATTTTTTGGTAGTGAGATATTATTAAAATTTCGTTTAAATAGAAAAAATAGAGGAAGAAACATTTTTATTTTTTTTTATCAATATTTAAAAATGTACATACTATATGTATTCAATTTTAATTCAAAAATTAACATAATCTATCTGAAAAAAAAAATGTTTTTATCTAAAATTACAATTATAATTTATAAAATTGAATTTTTTCTGGTAATCGTCATCATGATGATCAATTGTTGCATTTAATTCGTATTTTTTTGTATTTGCTTTTTTTTTTTTTATTATTCTTTTATTGAAATGATTCTTGATGAAGAGATATATAGAATTTGTATAGCTACGATTTTATATGGTTCCACATGATTAAATTAAAAGGCTAATTTATTTATTTATTTTTTGTATCTGCAGTTTATACTCTTATTAACTTTAAATAATATACAATACACGTTACGTTATAAACAAAAATGATTTAAATATTATGTGAATTTGAATAATGAATAATCATATACATATATGTATTACTTTTTGTTTATACTTTGTATATTAATACGTACATTTACTCGTATCTATACCTATATGTATAGAGAAAAACTTCATTTTATTTTATACAAATAAACAAATGATTGTTTATTATTTTTAGTACATATATATACATATACGTTGATTTTTCATTTAGAACCCCATCATAAAATTGAATTCTGTTTCGCTTTGACGGTCATTATAATGAAAAATTTAAATGAAATCAACAAATTGATACCACTCCTTAATAGGATGAAAAATAAAAGAAACAAAAATATAATGAAGAATATCAAATTTGTTGTTAACACGAAAGTCATTTTATAAAAATATATATCTACAAAAAAAAAAAAAAAAAAAATTATGATGATGGTCTAGAGAGTTAGTTATTGATTTTTTAAATGTTCACTAAATAAAATTCAATTTTTTATATAAATTTTGATTTGATATGATTGCTAATTATAATAATAAGACTCCTTCGCATGTATAATGTTTACAAATATTCATCTTTATCATACAAAATAATGCATACATAATTACAAAATTATATTTCATATTTCAATGCTATTATATATGTATGTATTATATACATACTCATATTACTCGTACATGCGAATACACCTTGATATATACATATAGTATATACATAATTTGTGTCAACTGATTTTTTTCATTTTCTTATAAATTTGAATTAGTTTAACGTTTAACCATGTTTAACCTTAACATAATAACAACTTTTAGTTTTAGTTTTTCGAAAATGTTGCTATACAAATTGTATACTAGTATATTATGTAAAAATGCTAAAAATGAAAAATTTACCCTTTTATTTTCTCATTTGAAATGGCAGTCTCAAAAGAAATTTATCTACCAAAATAATAATAATTTATATATTTATATATTAGTATCAATTTATTATTTATATGTTATTGTTAAAATAAGAGAAATTATTGAAAAGTATACAAAGATACTTAAAACATTTATGTATATAATAAAATTGTATTTATAGTATATAGTATGTTTTAATATTATGTATGTGCAAGCAATATGTATGTAGTAAAGAGCAAAGAATATATTATACATAGTCTTAAGTGCGTTGACTGACTTTGTTACGCATTGATTTCCTTTGTATTTGTGCTCTTGTATTAGACAAAATACATTATATTAATCATTTTAAACGCAGAAAATCGGAAACAATTTTTTGTTCGACAATTTTTGTTGTTTGATAAATCGAATTTTAATCCTTGTGAATACAGAACCAACAGAACTATATGTATTCAAAAATATCACATAAAGTAAAGAGACTATAGAAAATTTTCTAAGAAATATTTATTAAAGAATTCTTTTAAATTTATATTTTCAGATAAATCAACTGATGATGAAGAGCCGTCATAGATTCGAAATAAATCATATGAATATATATATATATATATATATATATATATATATATATATATATATATATATATATACGTATATATATGTGTGTTGGTGAAAAATTAACACATAATTTAAATAAAATTATATACACAAATATTATATAGGTATATAATATACATATATTATGTATCGTATGAGTATAAAGTGTAAATTGATTCAATTTATTGAGTGCAAATTGAATATGTTTATAACTATATATGATGATACATATTTTGCATATAGGAGTATATTATTACATTATATAGGTAGCTTCAATAATTTTCTTATAAATTTTAAAAATAATAAAATTTTTTAAAATACGTAAATACTTACTGTATATATTCACTCGTCAATAAAATGAATAAAAATTTAATTAAAATAATCTTGAATTATATTCAACTATAGAAATGCAATGTCAATGTTGTTGTTGTTGTTGTTGTTATTGTTTTTGTTTTAATTTTGTCTGTATTTTTTTCTTTTTAAATTTTAGTTTCTTTATTTCACATAATATAAACTATATATAGATAAATAATGTATTAAAATTTGTTTGTTTGTAAAAATTCAATTTTTATATGTATACGAATGTACTGTATAATAAATTGAAATTTTGTCTTCTTTTTAAATAATAATGTTAACACAATAATGAAATAGAAAAATCGTTAAAAAAAATGAATAAATAAGGCATATAATATGTATATACAATTAAGTATGCATACATTTTTTTAACACTCGCACTTATATGAAATATTTTAATTTTTTCACACAACACATCACAACATTACAAAAAATTTCTTCTATCAGTTTATTTACATATTATTATTCATACTTCATACTACATAAGTACATACATATAATATTATCACATATGTATAGTTATTTGAAGATCAAGAAAAAATAAGGTGAAATAAAAATGTGAACTTATTAACAAACAAACAAAACTGTAAGCAAAAAAAAAAAAATAAATAAATAAAAGTAGAAACTAGAAACAAAACAGAATAACAAATAATATGTTATCAACGCAGAGAGTGCAAATATATAATTCAAATTATATACGCGATTTATATGAGTGAATATATATGCACATATACTTATGTATTTACGTGTACTGTATTTTTCACTTTTTCTTGTTCTTCTCTTCCTCTCCTTCGTGATATGGGTATTATTATTTTTAAAATTATCTGCCCATTTATTAATATGTACACATGTATATGTTATGTATATAGATATGTATACACATGTATCTATAAGTACATAATAAGTACATTATGTACGAAGTACGAGTATATAATTTTAATTACATATTTACTCAAATGATGTATTTATTTTAGAATAATGTTCATATTTTCATATATTTTTATATCTACCTACATACTGTATATATATATATATATATGTTATGTTCATATGTAAATAAATGTTCATATGTATGTAAACGAATGTAAAAGTATGCAGATATATTGTACATAGGTACATATATATATAATTTTGATAAGATAAAAAAAATTAAATTTTTTTTTACATTTTGTTTTAGATTTTCAAAAAAACTTTCTTTTTCAGCTTTACAATTCACATACTTATTTTATTAGTTGATCGTGTATGTACTGTATAATGATAATGAAAGCAATGTGTGTTATTATATTACTAATATAATAATGTATAGAAGTATAGATAAGGTTACATATACGAGCATACTTTGTTTGTCTATCTATCTATAAATACCCATATATGTACATACCATCTATAAAACATATGTGAATTAATTAAAAATTTTATGGAAATTTTATTATAACAAATGTACATATATAAAGATATGTACATATATATACATTTATGTAGGTATGCATAAAAATACAAAGTAGGTATATTATTTTTTTTCTCCAGAGCTTATTTACACATAGAAATTGGTATATGTACTTGTACACATAATATTATAGTCAAAAATTTAATTTGAAAAAAAAAAAAATGTCAATGATTTTATCACGTTTTATGTTAATTTTAGGATGTCAAGCAAATCGTTTTCAAAATAAAAATTAACGCATTAACTTTTACACATAACAAAAATATATAGGAAAAAGAGCATATTCGTGAGTCGTCGTGATAAACATAACAGAACATAATTATGTTTCTTTATAAAATCACAAAAAATGTTTAGTTAAAATTGAAAAAATATATGGTTAATAGAAATGTGAACAAAAAACAAAAAAAAATACAAATCAATATGAAAACGCCCTTACACATTTTTTATAGTTATGTTGTTTTGAATTAAAGTTTTGCAAAATACGTAGTTATATCTACTTATATGTATCTATCTACACATGCATATTTTTATATATTCACTGTTTAATTAAACTTGAGTTTTAGGTTTTAGTCAAAAATGAAACACATTCGATTTATGTAAAACGAACGTATATATAACGTAATCTATTTTATTATCATTCATATAATATATTCATTTATGTACATATATTAAATACGCGAATATGTAAATATTTATATACATATTAAAATAATATGTTATATATTACATGTGATTACATTTAAATATAATATTAATAATAATATAATTCAAATTTAAAATACGTTATTTTTATCATATGAACACATCATTCGATAAACAAAATTTAAAATTATAATCATAAAAACTATACATTTAGTGTACGCGTACATTAAATAATACTGGATACTGGTATGATTATATACTTTGGTATTTATTAAAATTTTAATTTTCAATATACATATATATATATATATATATATATATATATATATATATATGTTCCAGTATGTATTATAATACATCAATGTATGTAAACATATATGATTAAAGTACTAATATACATATGTATTTTTAACATTATTGAAAATTTAGGTATAAATATTTCTTTTATTTAACATGTTTATGTTTTATGTTTATACATAGTACCTAGTATTGTTTCATTTTCTAATTTTTTCTTTTTCATATTTTGATTGTAATTATAATAATGAATGTGCGGCGGATGATGAAAAAATGTTGAATACTCATATGTGTTATTAAAAAGATTTTTTTTTTATTTTTACTCAAATAAAATTCATTCATCATAAAATAATCAAATAATATTGTTTTGAACATTAACGAAAGAAAAAACTTCAAAACCAAATTAATAAAAACAAAAAACAAGAAATAATATTAAGTAATAACAAAACAAACAAAAAAATTAATAATAAGAATAATAAACCTTTATAAACATGTGTATATTGAAACGTTTCTAATATATACATGTAATTTCAAGGCAAATTTATTATACACGATTATTGATTTTAAAATTCAAAATTTTCAAAACTTAATTTTTTGTAAACGTTTTTTCTTCTTCTATATTTGAGTAGAGTAAAGAAAAAAAAATTGAGTTACTAAAGTTAAAAATTATATCCGCACATAGTATGTATATGTATATACATACATTTATAAAATTTAAAAAAATAAAATTATAAATCGGAAAATTTAAATAATTATTTTATACGTACATATATATATGTATAGTTAATAAATTTAATATATGTACGTATTATTATGTGTGATGTATTATATGTATGTATATCACATAGTGCACACCGATGTTCTTTTTAGTAATTAAAACACTATAAAAATAAACAGGTAATAAATCAAATCAATACAATTGATAAATATAGGTAAAATACGACTACGACTATATAAAAAGTTAATATTTAACTACTAACCCTCAAGTGATTGTATTAATACTGTCGTAAGTTAAAGTTGAAATTTTTTCTTAACTTTATTTTAAATATTTTTATATTGTTTATTATGGATTATATATTTGTAGAAATAAAGTACGTTCTGTTTTTTTTTTTTTTTTTTAATGAAATTAATACAGGTAGAGTTTACAAAAACTTGATAGCTTGTTTCTTACACATACGATTGTTTTCTAATCAAAAGCTCAACTGATGTGCTATGTTGCTGCTGCTAAGCATTAATAGTGAACGATAACACCCGATAACACTGAAGTTATTTTTTAGAATGGACGGACGGAACTAAAGTGTTAAAAAAAAATGGTATAAATTGATTGTACTAGTCAGCCAAAACGCAAATAACGTACTATACACTATACACTATACTCAACTATACTATATACATACAATACACATACTCTATACTCTATGTATTATATATAAGCTTTTAGTTCAACAGGCAATACACATACACACACAAACTAAATGGTTAAGTTAATTAGTTATTTAGTTGATAAATAAAAAGTATTGAAGAAAAAGACATGTGGTTGGTCATAAATTCGTAGAGTACAGGATGATACTAAATAAATAATGTGAGTTAATAATAAAATAATTTAACGTATGGTAATTAATTAAAAAAACAAAATTACAAGACTAAAACAAAACTAAAAACGAATATGTATAAAATCAATATGTAATAAATTGTATTATACAATCATAAGAAGACGTATGTTTGTATAGTGATATAGCCGCTATTTTTCTAATATGAAAAAAAATATATGGAAATGTATAAAGGTTAATTGAATACGATCGAATTAAGCGCATATAAATACTGTAGCATTAGCAATAAAAATATACCGCAATTGAAATAAACTTATTTAGATGTTTTGGAAAATATTGTTATGTACATGCTGTAGTATGTGGTAGCATAAAATATTTGAAGTTTTGTAACTGAATTTAAGATGTACTCCATATAAATATAATGTATGAGTATATATGAGTATAAAATGAGTATGTTTGTTTTTATATTACATACATGTGTATGTATATATGTATGTACATAATTATATTATATACTAGTATATTTAACTATTTTTTTTTTTTTTCATATACCAAAGTATAAAGTTAAGTAAATGAATGGACAAATGACAAGCCTCTAACTATCACAATGATATTTTTATCAATTTTTTTTTCTTTCATTTTTCATTTTTCATTTTTCTATTTACGAGTACGAGCACTAGTAATAAATATAGTTTCCCCACAGCTACAATGACTATATAAAAGTTGATATTTCCTTATATACATTGAATTTTTCTGTTTTGTTTGTTATTGTTATGTTGAAAATCACCATATAATATGGCTAAGGTTATAGAGAGGCTATTCAACCATTGATATATCACCACCACACCACATACATATATATATATATGTACATATACTCGTATAATACATTATGTTAATGCATATATACAATAATGTTGCATACTTTCTGTGAGATTATCTGAGATCTTATAGTACTCAGTCAGTACTTTTTATTGATATAATGTACGTACATATATAATAAAATTTATATAAAATGTAAAAATGATACATAAAAAATGTAATAGCACACATCACTGTATAATACAATTTCATAATACAATACAATATATTCCATTCATTGATGTATCATACATACTTTTCATATATGTACTGCAACATATTATTGTAATTAATGAAATCGTTATATTCGTTACAGTCGTTATATTTTCATTATCATGAAAGAAAAAGTTTTTTTTTTCTTTTTATTAAGCCCACATATGTTTGTATGCAACTTTTCTATAATATAATGTAATTTTTTTTTTTTCAATTTTTTCATTTCATTATCTTAACGTCTTTACTTTAAATGCATACCATATGCGTTACTTCATTTTTATATAAATACATACATACAAAACATATATGTAGATATTATTGAGCGATCATATCATAGTTTGATCATATTTATAAATATGTTGAAAAAAAAAATTGAAAAAAAAGTAGTGTACATGTGCTAATGTGGTAATTAAAGCTCTCTCTATTTTATTGCAATAAACTCGTTTATATAAATGTAGCTCATTGTACTTACTAAAGATGAAGGTACTGAAGGCTAATGATTCTCACAGATCCTAATTAAGATGTAAATCAAAATTATCTACATAATGTAAAATGTATAATAATAAGAGTATTCATTTTAAATCTTAAATTTATGTGAAAACGATGTGAAAGCGCCTCGTAGAACACTAATAATTGTAATTGTAACTTAACTCTTAACAAATTCTTACTTTGTCACATAAATTCAACAATCTTCTCATAATATAACCACAAACTCAATTTTAAAATTTCTGTTACTAAAAATGACAAGCTTGGTTTACACAAAATTTATTTACGAGATTGATCTGCGCAACTAAAATATCTCGTTCAAAATACTACCAATTACACTACACTATACTTATGCGAATTACGAGATTTGAAATGAATACCCTCAATATACCTCAATGATCTTAAGGTAGAACTATAATCGACATTGCTGACATAAGCTATGACATATGTCGTAGCCGAACACAGCCAAATCAATGAGCTAAACTATAATTGACATTTCCGACATTCGTTAAAAATTCGTTTAACATAAGCTCGACATAAGCAGTAAGATCGAGAGCGTACATGACATAAGTAACATAAGCCATAAGCTCATTTTGTGAAATTCGTATTGCTTATATTTAGTATGTTATCTATGTTATTATAGTTACCCAAATGTTACGTTTTAACATTCGTTATTTTTTCTTATGTTTGTTATGACAGGTATGTCGATTATAGTTGGGCCTTTATAGTTTCACTTCACTGTACTTTTACACTTGTATACCAACATTATCAACCAGCAATCAATACCGCAGTAGTTGATATTTTATGTAGATTATACATACATATAATATATGTATGTATGTATTAATAACATACATATATAATTACATATTAAATATAAACTTTTCAAATATATTATAATTTTCATATTTAAATAAACATGAAATTAATACACATAATAGTTTAAATAACAACTATTCTTTATGAAAAAATACACCAATATTTTATATCTTATAAAGTTGAATGATTTTTTATTTTTACTTACTTTTAAAATATGTAATGTTTTATTTTATGTGTATCAATATTAATTTAAAATTTCATTGTTTTACATACTTATGAATCAAAACGGAAATACATATGCACATGATATACAACTAAAATTTATTGTCATATTATTTTAAATACAGTACAACAAACAATTTGCAATCAAATATGTACATAATATATAATATGTATGTATATGTAATATAAAACACATTTTTCTCTATATTCGCTATAACAACTGATAAAAATCGTTAATGAAACCAAAAAAATAAATAAATAAATAAATAGGTACTATTCCCAATATGCACATGCACATTCACATGTCATGTACATAAACATATATATGCAAGTATCTGAGATTATCGCGAATTCACGAATAAATGAATTACACTAGAAAAAAAAAAATTATAAATTTTTAATTAAAAATGAAATTAATTTTATTTTTTTCTTGTTTTTTTTTTTTTTTTTTTTTTTTACTAAAGTGAAGGGCAAAAATCTTTACAAAATATCCATAATTTTTCTGTTATTCATTTATTAGCAACGGAATTGACTTATAAAAGTAATATACGAGTAGAGTACGGATATGTATATATGTAGATATCATATTTTAATAAGTAATTCAAATTTAAAAAAAAAAAAAATTGTCTCAAAAATTAAAATAAACATTCAATAGCACTTGTAAATTAAATTAAATTAAACAAAGTAGGTACTCGTATACGGGTATACGTATATTTATTATATAAAAAGAAAAAGGGAAATTCGAAAAAAAAAACGGTTCACTGCTGCGGAAGTTGCATGTAGAATCAATTAAGTATAAAAATAATATAAATTCAGAGTGAAATTAAAACGAAATTAAAATAATAGTCATCTGGAACTGGAAAATGTGTACTTACGTACTTGATAATAAGTAGTAGAAATAGCGCTATATGTATGTATTTAAATTAAAAAGCACAAATATGTACATAACTATATAAAAGAGTATACGTACCAGATTTACTGATTATTTTGTAAAAATCAAATATAGAATTTATTTGTAACTGAATTTGGTCAAAAACTTCAACAATGCTACACTACTTTACTATAAAAGACTGACTACTCTGATTCTGGTACTATACAATAACTAAATAGTAGAGCTATATACGATACGGTGTACATTTGTACAATGTACTATGTATGTTACATTCGTAATTATTTTGTACATCATTTATCATTGATTACGTCAATATCGCAGGTATATAAATATGCTTCATCCCATGCCGCCGCCTTTCAGCATGTAAAGGCACAGTAGAGTAGTATTATTTTAAATACAACTATTTTTTATTTATTTATTTTTTTTTTTTGTTTTTATGAAAACTTTAATATAATATTGTCATTATCACATACCATCATATTACATATCTATGCATATGTATATAATACATTGCTACCTTCACAAATATATGCTCTACTTAATTTAAATTTGAGTCAAATATATATTACTCTCATATAATTTTTATTAACATAAGATGAAGTTGTTATTTATTTATAATATATGAAAAATTATACTGTATATGTATATATGAAGTACATGAATAATTCTTAACAGAATGTGTATAACAATATAATGTAATAATTATATAAAGCCAATAATAACATATCTACATATTTATGTAAGTACATACCTACAAAAAATTATTTGAAATTCTTCCAGTTATTGAAATGCAGTTTGCACTTTATTTGGGATAATTTAAATAATATAGAGTTACTATGACTGTTGACTCGATATGCATTATTAATGTATGTAATTCCTATAATAATCTACCTATATAGTAAGTACCTATACTATTTTCAGAAATCGAAGTCAGTACAGGCAAGATAGGCATGCTTTTTTATATTCTTTCACATTGCGTTTGTATAAATCTGTCTCGTGTGTGGGGTGATCAGATCTCAATTTCAATCTCAATTATTCAGAATTTCCTACAAAATATTATATGTGAAGTTATCAGAAATTCATCGGGTAACTGCTTCCCATAAGCACAATACTGACTTCGATTTCTGAAAATAGTATAGAGGTATTTTGAGTCTTAATATATATTATAAGTATGTATGCATATATACATGTGTTGCATATAACAATTTATTTAATGCAAAATTACATACATGAAATGTACTGTAATAATTCATTTAAATTGCACACAATATTATGTATTAAGTGTTACATTTAATGCTATTATTTTCTCGTTAAATACACATGATAAAATGCATATCTATAGTATATATTATTCTAATAATTTGAAAAATTCTGTTTTTCTGTTAAATTTACATGTATACAGTCAATCCGTTCAGTTGTAATAATTTTATCATAAAATTTGTTTTAGTTGTGAGAAAAACTCTGAAAAAACTTTAAAAAAAAAAAAAAATTAATTTTACGATTCCATATAAATTTTTAATGTCAAATAATATACTCTCTACCATCAAATAATAATCAATATTACACGACAAGTATATAAAAATTATAATGTTTAAAAAACGCAAAAATTTATTTTGATTTCACAATAGTAAAGTAAGTAATATATAATATGGTATTGAAGAATAAAATGCGATGTATGTTAGGTATATCGCATTTTTGGTTTTATTTTTTTTATTTTTTTTTGTTCCTGTTCAATTGAATGAAACTTAATTGTCCGTAACACAATTAATTTATAATGATGAATAAACAAATAAGAGAAAAAATGTGTGCTTTTTTTTATTTATTTTTTTTTTTTTTTTTTTTTTGTGGATAGATGTAATCATATATGTGAGTTCGAAATTACATATGTACTTATGTACATACTCGTATATGTAATTTTACAATAGCAAGAAATACTTTTCAAATCAGCCGTGAATTAAAAAATAAAAAATATGTGAAAATGTGTAGGAGTGTTCAATTTAGTATTTAAATTTTTTATTTATATTTTTTTTTTTTTAATTTTCGATATAAAAATTTGTATTATATTAGAAAAAGAGGCGTTTTCTGAAACTAATTTGTAAACAAATTCAACAAAATTAAGTACACCTCTTATATTTATATAAATATCATACTTATGTATATACATATATTGTATCTATGTAAATCGATTTATAATAATTAGTCGTCGTCAATATACATAATAATATAATGATTGACGATCAAAATGAATTTAATTCAAATAAAATGTAAAATATACACTCATCATATTCATTAATTTTTTTGTTTAGATTATTTTTTCAATAGTCATTATAGTATGTAATTTGAAATTTTTTATATTACATATGTGCATTATGTAATATGATAATATCTAATGTGTACGAGTATGTATACGATACGAGTAATTAAAAATTTTAAAAATTTATGTATCAAAGCCTTAAATATACACATGTATTATATATATGCATATATGTACATATGAGTATGTAATATATTTTCATTTTTAATTTCTATTATAAACGAATTTTATATTGTATATGTATGTATGTACATATGTACATACATTATAATGTGTATAAAATTTAATTGAATTATACAATGAGAGAATAAATTAAAAAACTTTGAAGAAACATAAATGTGTAGATAAAGATATGGTATAAGAAGCTTATGAATATATATATGTACATACATTTATGTAAGAGTACTCATATGAATTTGTCGATCGTCATTTCGTTAGTCAGTAAGAAAAAAGTAGTAAAAGAAAAGAAAATAAAAAATTAGGTAAAGATTATCTGTTAACAGCAGCTGCATTAGCACAGGTGTGGCCTGGATAATTTTTATTGAGAAAGAAATCGTCTTTTACTGCTTACTTTGAATGACCTGCTGCTGCTGAATTCAATTCTTCACGATTTATGTTTAAAAAAACATAGGTACATGCATTATATTTTTTTCTTTATTAATTGAAAAAGTTTATTACAAAAGTCTCTTAGGATATGTATATATAATACATAATATAAATTATTAATTTATTTCAAATATGAATTATGTAAATAAATTAATAAAGAATTAGATATTAGATCTGTATAGGATAAAAAATGCAAAGATATATAAATAAATATATGTGGTACAAAAATGTATTACCTGATAATGATAATAATAACTGCTGCTGATGTTGTTGTTGTTGTTGTTGTCTTCTGGCTTTAACTAAATCTCTTTTTTTAATTTTATGTACGGTTTCGATTCGATCAAATTTACGATATGATTTTTTTAAATTGTTATTTGAACAATAATTATTCTTATTAGGAATTTTTGATCTTTCATGAAAAAATACTTTTCTCAATTCACTCCATCTCCGTATCGATGATGGTAGCAAATAAAATTTAGAAAACACTTCTGATTTTGATAATTTAATATCTGGCTTATCAACAACAATTATACCACGAACACCATCATTTTGTATCATTTGTTTATCATCATTATAATTATCGCTATCCACCTCAATTTCTGATGATGGACATATACAATTTGGACAATTAAATAACTTCATTGCCTTTAAAATTTCATTCAAAAAAAATTTTTTTTTGTTTTGTACGCACAAATATAGTTATTTAAAAATATTTAAAATAATGAAAATATAAAACAAAATAAAAAGGATTTTAGTAGGAGTACGAGAGTATATATCATTTTTCATCAATAGTAATTATTAATCCGAATTTGAATGTTTGATATAAAATGAAAACTATAAAACGATTAATTTACTACAATTATTATTTGTTGCTCGAGAAATTCGAAAAAATACTTCTTCGCTTTTACTGACGAAACATAACTACTTCCACTAATATTTTGTGAAAATCTTAAGATTACCTTTTGCCTAGAACTGTTTTAATTCTTTTTCTTATATCGAATAACAACAAATTGGTGTGTAATGTGTATGCTATATATGCGTATGTATAATGTAGTAGTATTCATTATATAGAATTTTATTGAAAAACTTGATTTGGTACTTTTTCCTCATACCTTATACTTATACTTATATGCTTATACCACTATCTAAGGTAATTATGTACAAACATTTATTTACATACATATATGTTATTTTTACGTGTTTTTACATATTATAAATATCTGAATTAAACATGTATTGGAAAATTGATTATTATATTATAAGATAAGATAAGTAAATATATATATATATATATATATATATATATATATATATATATTTGATTTGTTCGTTTTGTATTATAAGAAACACAATCGATTTTACTTGCCGTGCCTTCTTTTCAGATCAGTGAATAAATTATTGTAAGAAAAAGGGTATATAAATTTATTTTTTCGTATCAAAATTATGTAATTATATTTATCACAGAGCTGGATGAATGCATAGGCAACATAGGCGTCAAATATTGGGGTACGACAAATTGCCTTTTAGAAAAATATTTTGCTTTTTTTATAACATTATGAATGAATCGTATTTCCATACTTTATTTTAATGTTAAAGTACAAAAAAAATTTTTCCTAATTTTGATATACTATAGTACCTATGAGAAAAAAATATTAAAAATTTTAAAAAATAAAGAATATCAATCTTTGTTATTAGGAAACGTTTCATTAGTAAACAGAGAAGGGAGACATCGAATTACTTGGCGTTGGAAGTGATCATTTTCAGGCTTCAGTTCAGGGTAGAAACTTTCAATGTCATTCCGAATGTCAGTAGAATACGAATATTTTATGTAAAAAATGAAACACGGAAAATCAACTAACAGTATTTTATACTTACACCTTTACTCTATACATACATACTCTGTAGTACGTGGTAGTACTGACTATTACCCTATTACAGTAAGCAGTACCTAACCTACAGTATGCGAATGCGCTACGATAGTACAAATAATACTTCATACATCATGTATCATGTGTACTAATTTTTGAATTTTCATTTTGAAACTTCGAGTGACGCCTAATCAGGAAATCTGCCACTGATTCATCACCACATACATATATATGTACATACATATATACACAATATATTATATTTGTAACGTAATTTATTTAACTTATTTTGGTAATGGTAATAATAACAAATAAAATCAATCAAGCAAATCAGAAATAATACGTACGAGTATGTATGTAAGTATGTATGTATTTTATACCTAATAACTTAAAATAATATGAGTGACTACATTAAAATCTGTAGTAATAATGAATAGCTATATAATATTTTTTCATATTATCTTTTACATAAGTATGCAAACAAAATGTTGATGTACCTACATGAAAGTGTATTTTTAAAAATATTTACATTAACTTGAATCTATCGTACCAAAAAAAAAAATGATAATAATTATAGTAATAATTATAATAAGGAATAAGATCAGCGATCATCCTTTGAAAGGAATAACAATTAAAATATCAAAAATAGTTTTAATTATTTTTTTTATTCATTATTTTCTTTTAATACGTCGTAAATGATTAATTATGCATCCAATCAGATTGTGGACATGTCGCATTTTGAAATATATTTGCACACATATTATCAACGTATTTCCATAATAATGAACCAAAACGTCTTGCAGAGAAATCGACAATTAAAGGACCGTCACATGTTTTTCCTTCGAAGCATTCAGTTCTATAATGAAATAATAATCCGTCCTCTACTGGTACCACATATTCTTTATAGTTCTCCAATGATCTCCATATTTCATGACTACCAGTTTCAATTATACTTCTTGCATTCGCTATGTATTTACTACGACTATGTGCCTTATACGGTATCAATGAACGTTCAACTTTTGTCTGAGTGTATAAAAATTTAATTTTTAAATCTTTCGGTATACCCGAATAATCGCTAGCAAAATTTTTATGAATGAATGCACCACGAAATATAAATGCACTTATATGATTTTCTGTATTTTTTTTCATCACATCCATCACATATGATATTAAAGTGTTATGTTTGAAAGTTATCAGAATTTCATCAAAATCAACCACAGCAACATATTTGTAGTTATCAATAAATGTTGCTCTATACATACATTCATTGATTGCAACTAAAATACCATTGTAACGTACTTCATTTTCAAATTTATATCCATAGAAATTCCAATTGATCAACTCAACTATTCCTCGATCTTTATAGTACTGTACAATTTTGTGTACATCAGCAGTGGCACTCAGATTATATAAGTAAAATTTTTCGACTCCTAATAATTGATAAATTTCAATGAATTCAACAATACGAAGAGCTTCATTATAGTTTTTTTGTATTGGTCCAACACATGCTGCAAGCTTTTCATTCGGTGCACTCAATAAATTTCCTTTTGCGTACCTGGAATTTATAGTTAAAAAAATATCAAAAAAATTTTAAAATATATTGTAGAAATTGCTAAATAATATTTATGTACAATTACTACTGAAAATTTTGATTTTTTATAAAATTTCTCTAAAAAAAGTATATTGACAATAAATTCCTGAATGTCTGATGTCTGAATTGGATTTTATATTTAAAGTACATAACACTATATCATGACGGAAAGTAATAATTTCTCTTACCTAATTGATACATATGTTGGATTATTAAAAGTTGATTCATCACTGTTATAAGCGATCGCTACAGATACTGGTAAGAGAACTGTACGAATTTCCTTTCGATGTGATAACGAACATGCAATTATATACGCTGAAAATTCCATATCAAAATGTTCGTGTACTGGAAGAGATTCGTACGCTTTAACTATACGCATTGCTCCACTTTTATATCTATATATAAAAAAAGGGTAAACATTTATTTTCAACTCTAAAGCTCTGATAAGCAACTAAGCAATTAATTTACAATATATGATTGAATAATCAATTCAACATTAATTTATCAACATACAATTATGTCAGCATATTAACGGTTGATATTGAAGATTAAAGTTTTATTACCAATTATATATTACATAATTGCAATTGGTATACAAAATAAAGATTTTATTAATTTATTTATTTAATTTAATAAATAAAAATGTACAAACCTGTAGATGCAGTAAATATTTTCATTTTTGTACAATGTTAAAACAGCAAATATACGTATTGATCCATATTGTAAATCGTCTTCACCTAATTGAACTAAAACAATACATAAGAAAAAAAAATATTCATGTATGTATATAAATACTAAATTAAATCAATTACATCACATTACATATAGAATGATTTAGAATATATTACATGAGTTTTGAAAAAAATAAATAAATAAAATAAGTAAATCTTTTACTTTAAAATATAATATAACACACATAAATAATGTCTCACCAAGTGGCTCTAATCTTGGATCAAAATATGCCGAAAATATTTTCTGTCGTTTCTGTGGGTCACCAATAAATTGCCATTCATCTACTACATTTTTAAAATTCATATCATCCTCTGATGGTTTTATTATTCTTAATGTTTTGATATTTTCATAGAGAATCTTTCGTCGTTGTACAGTCCACTAAAAACCAATTCATACAAATAAATAAAATATGCGTACATAATGTAGAATCACATTTTATTTTAATTACAATTTATTATTATGTGCATTTTAAAGTTACATTTACATTACATAAATAAATGTATTATGGCATGTACAACATACACTCATATTTAGATGGTTCAATGGGTATATCTAGAAATTAATATGCATTTATAGCAAAAGCAATCTATACTATACCAAATACAATAAGAAAAATATATGTACGTAAATGTACTATGTAGATCTTTTACACAAAGTATAACGTATAACAACCGACCGAATACATACTTTGAATTACCAAAATTTGCCTCAAAAAAGTTGTTTTTTTTTTCATAATTTGAATATTATATTATCTACAGATATGCAATTACATATATTAATATGAGATAAAACAATATTACGCTTGGTTTTTTGGTGAGAATATTTTCTTCAATATAATATAATACGTATGTATATAGTATATAAAAAATAAATGTTTTTCAATTCAAACATAAAAACGATTATGTTATATGAAATAAAATGATAAGTTATTATTACATACTATTAAAAATTTTATACTTACCAAATTATTGTTAATATATCTTATAATAAAAATGCATAATATTAATGACATAGCCCAGAAAAATTTTTTCATTAATGAATTTTTGGAATTTTTCATTCCTATCATACATCTATATATATTTTTTAAACAATTAGACATTATTGTTACAATATCTTTGTATCTATATATGTACCGAAATGATATTAACGCACAAAATTTAAATCAATCACTACTAAAAATATGGAAAATAATTTTCAAATTTTTGTTTATGATTTAGAAAGAAGAAGATATTTGCAGATTTCTTCCATGATTTCTATATTCATACTTCAAAAATGAACTGTTACTTTCGAAATTGAATTCAAATTAAATACTTCCAGTACTTCGTACTTGTACTTTACAAATTACAACTATGCACTATGCACTATGCACTATGCATTTATCAATTTATCATAAAATGACAATAAAAAAAACTTTTTTTGTGTTTATTATTAAAATTACTGGATATCTGAATATTATGAATTATTATGGTTTAGAAAACACTGCGGAAATTGAAAGTTTTTCTTTTTTTCATTTGATTAATACCACATGACAACTAAATTATAATTCAATTGTCATTATAATATAATAACATATTATGTTCATACTGTTCTGCTATTCTGTTAATGCAAATATACAATGTAATATCACAGATAAAATATTTATCATGAATGAATATAGAAGCAGAAGGCTGTGACCTGTGAGATATCCTTATAAATGTGGTAGTATTAAAGTAAAACAAAGCAATAAAAACAATTAATAATAAATAGCAAAAGATGTAAAAGGTAAAAGCAAAGATACTATATAGAAATGTAATTTTATAGTATCTTTGGTAAAAGGCAAATAGAAATGTAAATACAAAGTATCAAAAATAAAATATCAACTAGTGGCTACTGGCTACATAAGTACATATCAAACAAACATATGACTTGTATACCAAACAAACGGCAAACGCTTGGTTGTTTGGTTAGAAATAAATAGTACATATATATAAAAATAGAATATGAACTGTCTATATTCGATTGAATTGTATTGTAATGTAAATTTATTGAATGATTGTATTTTTTATTTAATTCGAACAGCTACATAAGTTATGTTATACATATTAATTTTATATTTTATTTAGTTAAATAATATCCTAATATTTAGGTTAATTTTTAATTAAAATATATTTATGTTATATTCTTCAATTATTTACAAAAATGTAAGTATATTTTTGAAAGAAAAATTAATAAAATTTTTATATCTAATTTAAATGATTGAATTAAATATGATGAATTGATAAGTCCTATATAGTTTATTTTATTTATACATTATATGAAATATGATTTAAATTGCAAAGTAATGTCAATGTCAAACATATCAAAATAATACATATATCATATATCTAAATTAATATCAATAAGGGTGGGTTCACGTCGGTTCACGTAAGGTGATTGATGATATTCAAATTTAATTCACTATAAATTTCTATTCACGTATGGATGGATGGTGATAATCAACAAAAAAACCAAAAACTATTACCAAATGTTGTCATTTTGAGGTAACAGTAACAGCATTTTGCAGCATTTGAGGTGTCACTTTTTTACTTTTTATTTTTATACTCCTTTACATACGCTTTTGTTTCTGCAATCAATATATTTCTACCTAACCAAAAAATATTCATTATCACATTTCATCTGCAAATAGTGCAAATCAATTGGTGTTTGCTGTTGACGGAATTCGTTTTCATCACTTTTTTTGTGATCACCTTATATAAACAATTACTTTTCGGTGATCACTTTTTAACTGTCACTAATCACCTTACATGAATGCTGTCCTGCTATCTGTTATGTTTTAATTCGTTTTCATTTCAATAATTTTTATAAATTATTATAAATTTTATATAGTGATAAAAATCTACGTTTTATATATAGACGCATTATGTACTTTAAAATATCAAAAAAAAAAAAAAAAAAAAAAAAAAAAAAAAATTTTCGTAAGTGAAATAATTTACACAAGTAATAAAAGTTAACATACGTGAATGCATCATCTAAAACAATTATTATATGAACGAAAATTTTCTTACTCTATTTACTGTATTGTTTTAAATAAATGAGTATATATTATGTACACAATAAAAATACAAAATGCAATTTTATAATATGACCTTCTTACTAAATTGTTTTTATTTATTTTATATGATTTTTTCTTCTATAGCTTTTGTATTGTAAACATTATTAATGCCTTAAATTGTGTGTTAATAACTAATTTGCAATAACTGTAGCAAAGATTTAAATTTTTTTTATTTTCATTATTGTTTTAATTAATTAAAACGGCTTAATTTGAAACTGAAACGATTATATTTATTATTCATCACTTTTAGTTTACAAAAAAAGTTTAAATTGAGAAATATTATATAATTAATATTTCCTTAAAAAATATTGATAGTTATAGATATATTTATAGGTATTTTGAGGGAAAATTCACTAAGAAACACTTAGGGACAATATTAAACTCAACTGTACTAAATATGACCAATATAATATGATTGAAACGATAAATGGATATGATAAAGTCTACATATAGGTAAGTTGCGGTTTAATGAATTCTATTTAATGTATTATACATGTGTACGTACATATGTACTTGATAAATATTAAAAAAAAAAAAACATAAAAGATACGTAAAATAATTTTATCATATCATAATAAACATTAAAACACTTCGTTTTAGTAAAAAAAAAAAAAAAATGTATAGTTTAATTTTGTTTTCTCTATGTTGGTTTAATCGCAAATTGTCTGTATTTATAGTAATAAAATTATAATATAATATAGCATACTCATGTTATGTATAATATAATATAGAGTAGGTACAAATAAATGAGAAATATTATTACACACGTTATTTATATTCTCATATAAAACGGTTTATTATTTGGTTATGATTTTTATTTACAAAAGTTTATATTGTCGAGTTTATCAGTTGATTCACCGATTTTTGATTGGTTTATTATTTGAAAATACATATAAGAAAATAATAAATAATGATAAATATATATATTTGATATGATATATATTTAAAGTATAGTATGCATTTTATCAATTATTGATTTTTTTAGATTTTATGTAATTTTTACAAAATGTAGGTATATTTACAATACACTTAATATATATAATTTTTCTTCTCAATTTAATTTAAATTCAAAATATTACAAATCCTTTACTAAAAAATGAATATTTAAAATAAATTGTAAAATAGAAAATATGTAAACAAATTAAAAGTAACAATCAATATATAATACATCAGTGCACAAATTGATTAACTTCATTTTTTGAAAAATCTTAAATTTAAGTATAAAAGCACTTGTTATAGTCATAACCTTTTATATTTATAATAAATTTCCTGAATAATAAAGATTAATGTATTTTTGCATTCTACAATATATGTATATTATAAAGGAATTTTAAAAAGAAAAACATTAAACTTAAACATCGCATTTCTCAAATTTTTGTTTTATAGAGTTAATCGATTTGTGCACTAAACAGCTTATACATGAAAATTTGATCATCCATCGAAAATACAGTTATAAATATGTAAGTTTTAAATTTCATTTAAATTTGATTTTAATTTATATCATTATTTATAAAAATTAATTTGAAACAAGAACGCAATTAAATCAACAAAAATCTTTTTTTTTTTTTTTAGTTTGTAAACGAAATGAAAATTTTCATTTAACTTTAAATGGGTTGTTTAAGAAAAATGAAGCTAAGAAATGTCAATAATTTAACATATTCGAGTCTATTTGTTGATAATATAATGTAACACAATACAATATATTATTCTGATTATAGGAATTGTTTAGTCTAAGCTCTATCATGTAATTAGGTGTATTTATTTTTTAGTACCTACAACTTTTTGGTTCGCTATCAACATTGAATTTATTGTAATATGTGCGAATTCACGAGAGTATACGAGTAAATTTTCTGATTTCAGAATTAAATGTTCTCGATTTAATTATAAAGTTACGCTAAATACAAACCGTTAAAGAAAACGAATAAATGAAAAAATGAATAATGTTAAAATTATAGATTCGTTGACGATGAAAACCGTTAAAGTGACTCAGCTCATAATCATTATCTTTGCACTACTGTGAAGTAAACGAAAGATTATTTGTATTGAATTTGAATAAAAACGGTTGAAAATGTTTGAAATTATAAAAGTACAAAAGCTGCCTGCTAAATACACATAAATCTAAAAGGATATATTTATCTATACACATTTAAAAAAAAAAATGCATCGAATGTTGCTAGTGCTAACGTATGCGCTGTATTTAGAATGTGAAACACTGCTAGAATATGTATAAATATATAATAATGTACTACATATACTAAATTTCAAAAATAAAAAAAAAAAAATCTGAGTATTTCTGATACCAAAATGTAGTAAAATTTGTTATATTTTACATAAATATAATAGTAATATCTTTATTATACGTTATGTATATTATATGTATGTACGTATATGTATTATGTAGATAGATATAGTAGCTTTAAATAACAGTTGATAAATAAAATAGATATTTGGCCTATTTTCTATGAAAAATAATAAATATCTTAGAAGCTTTTGACGTTTAATTTTAAAGTATCTTTGCGCCTGATCACTAATAACGTTTACCATTACTTTACCGTTTTATTTACATATACATATATAGATTTTTCAGTAATTGTTTGAAAGCTTATAATAAAGGTAACATAAAATTTTTTATATGCGATGATGAGTTGAACATAATCGTTTACACTTTTTCTATAGTGTAAATTGAAATAAAATTATATTGTAAATTGTATAATAATATAATATTTTATGATTTTCGATATTTTTTATTTTATATTATTGCTAATAAAATGTGTCAATTTATTATGAATATGTAATACCAATAATAATAATTAATGTTGAGTCTGTGTTTGTTTTTAATTTTTATATTATTCATTTAAAAATGTGATTGTGATAATATCCAGTGAATTTTCTTACACAACAAACGTACATATATGATATTATTTTTATGTTACACAAAATTTGTATAGTTTTATTTAAATAAAAAATGAATGAAATTAAAAAAAATATATTATATATATATATATATATTCATTTTTACTAATATACAGTAGATATTTCATTCTCGAAATATATTTATCGAAACAAAAAAGAAAAATGGATAAATTTTATTATGTCTAATGCTGATTAATAATTAAAATTTGAATATTATAAATGAAAATTTTAATTAAAACAAATACATATATGCATATATAAATATAATAAACAAATTTAAAAATAAAAAAATTGTTGTAAAAATTTTGAGTTATGATGGTTGTCAAATGAAATATACATAGCTATATGTAGGTATATAATTATTTATTATTATGTGATGGAATTTATTTTATATTGATGTGAGAATTTTATATTGTTGTTATTGTTTTATTCGTTGTCCTTGTTTTTACATAATTGTTTTCCCTTTTTTTTTTTTTTTTTTTTTTAATATACACATGTATTTGTATAGTGAAATTCTTATGTCCTTTTTTTCTTTGCAATTAATGAAAAATACAATGACCTTGAAAATCATATGAAAAATATAGAACTGAAAATTAAACTAGGTAAATCAAGAGAAAAATATAGAACATTAATAACAGAAATACATATATGTATGTACATATGTATATAATGATACGAGCTGCTGTATTATTAATAAAATAAGTGTAACAATTTAAGTATAATAAAATACTTGAATTGCATAAAGTAAAATTTACAGAAATACAAAACACCAAAACGCAATATTTCTAGTTAAAAAATGTCAGTATATAGAATATTATATGTATATACTTAATATAATTTGCTAATAGCAGGAATATTCATGTAAGTAAAAATTTAAAATAAAAATAATACATTATAAGCAAAAATAATACCAAAACAGATTCATTCTATAGTTATGGTTATATTGAATGTTTTGTTTTTGAGTTTAATATACGTACATTTATGCATCTGAAACAGATTGTTTTTAGAAAATAAAATTAAAATTTTGTAATTGAAAATGTGTTTTATATAATATTCTTCAAAATATGTTCACACTACTTAACTTCATTAACTTTTATTATATTTTTGTTTTAGATACAGCATTTATTTATCGAAAATATACAAAATATAGTATATTGACTGATTTATCATTCAAAAATTTATATTTATAGCTTGAATTTGTACAATTTCACAATTAAATTATTGTACAGACAGATAATTTATTGTAAAAAATTTTATTGTTATCGCGTTTTATCCAAAAGCTATATGATGGTCATTATATAAATTTAAAATTGATTTTCAAAATTTTATAATCATTTGTTTTAAGAATATTAATATCTGTGATATATAATGAAATAAGATTTCAAAATAATTCATTTGAGCAATTATAATCTAAACAAATACAACATAGTTATAAAATTGATCAGGTGTAATATTACTGCAATGTGTAATCTAAATCGTTTGTAATTTTCCAAAAAAAAAAAATAATAATAATAATAATATCGGCTTCTTTAAGTTTTTTTTTTTGTATTAGTTTCTTCACGTCTTCGAAGGAGGTAGCAGTAGCACTAAAAACTGAATAATAAAAATTTATAATATTTTATTAAAAGCAAAATTTATTTTTGTATTTATTTTTTTTTTTAACAAAACTAAAAAAAATAATTGCATTTTAAAATAAATCACTTACACATTTGATTCGTATCTGTTTCAATTATACATCATAATACTATTAACATTAGAATATTACAGTTCTCATACAGTACCCATATGTAAGATATGTATGTACTGTACTATAAAAATATGTACACACATTATATGCAATCACCACATTATGATAAATAAAAAATTTAATATTTCAGTAATCCACTAAACTTACGCGATTAGATATTAGCAATATTAGATGCAGTTTCCGTCATTATTATTCATTACTTATTATTTAAATTTAACGAAAAAAATTTTATTTGTTTAATTTATTTTTTCTTTTGTAATATGTATATTATCTATACATTTTTAATTTTTATATCGATTTTTAGTAGGTAGGTATCAAAATTTAATTTTAATTTATGAATATTTTGAAATTAGGACAGATACAGGAGTAATTGCTGAAAAATTTAATAAATGAAATAATCTATTATTATATAATTATAAATATATTTATAAAAAGTACATTATTATTTTTTGTCATTCCTACATATTTCTTCTTATATCCTCTCCTCCGTTTAATCCATTGATAAATTTAAAATTTTTCTTTAATGAATTATTCTAAGGCACAATCAATTATACAAAAATATATATATTATATTATATTCCACATGCATACACCATACAAATTTTAAAATTTAAAATTTTAAATTTATTTCTTTTTGTTTTCTGTATATTTTTATCATCACATTATATGTATATATAGTAGCTGTGTGTAGAGTGCATGATAAATTTATGAAAAATTTTGAATTTAATTTTTTTTTTTTTTTTAATTTATTTGTGCTTCTCCAGTCCGAATAAGATACATAGACTGATTGTTAAAATTTATCGATATGTAACCAGACACATAAGTTTAAATTATGTATCGAAACTGCATCGATTACATTTTAGAAGATCTAAACCATATTTATAATTTTTTTTTAATTTCTGTATTGATTTTTTTTTTTTTTTTTTTTTTTAATTAATAGGAAAATGTAAAAAATTTAAAAACTCACATTTTAATTTGTTTCAAATATTGGATGAAACAATACGATCGATCTTATTATTGTTATTATTTTTTTTTGTTACCATTATGATTGTTATAATTATTATCATTAACATCATCATCATCATTACTCGTATTATTATTATGATTAACAATTTTAATTACATATTTACTTAACAGAAAATTTTAATATTCATATATAATATATATAAATGTATTACAATATTAAATTTTATATAAACAATAATTATTATTATTATTATCATCATATAGTATAACATAAAATAATAAACATATTTGGTTCCGTAATAGGATAATACGCATACTGGAGATTTAGAATTTTATTATAAATTTTCCAAAAATATGTTTATTTTTTATTATTTATTTCTTTATAAACAATCATATTTAAGATTCTGGCTTTGGTGTAACTATATTTGTAGCTGTTGTTGATGTTGATCCACTTGGTAATAATGATACTAAAAATAAAACAAAAAAATAAATGAAGTAAATTATTTAAACGTTTTTCTTTTTTATTTAATTTTTTTAAATTATTGATCATTTTTTAAAAATATTATGCATACATTTTTTTTTTCAAAAATCCTAAACTTATTAATGAAAATTATATTTTAAACATATAAATGTATCTATTTCACTTACTTTACTTTATAGCTTTATATATTTTTAATTTAGTTTTAAAAATGTCAAGAATTCATTATTTGTTTTTGTTATCATGTATATATGTACTATTTGTAAACAACACACATTATATACATACTAATGAATATAATAATTAAATTTTTTTTTAAAACTATATAATGATAGCATTAAACTGTGATATTACAAGAGAAAAAAATAAAATAAAAATTTGATGAATAAAAATAAAATTTTTCTTTACTTTATATATTAATATTATATATTATACATATACATATATGTATATATGTATACTACATCATCAAATTAATGAGAAAAATTAAAATCAAAAATTATTTCTGTACATATTTTATAATTCATAATATACATAAATATGTATACGTGGATATGTGTTTTTATTTAAAATGTAATAATGATGAATAATGTAAGATATATAATAATTTAACATTATCGATAACTATTACTTTCATGAAATTATTGAAAGTACGAGAATAGATACGAAACGAATAAAGTATATACATATTTAATAAATCAATGAAACAATACAGTTCCTATATAAATAATACTTCTGTACAACATGTACATTACTTATATTTTTATATTATATGAATGATAAAAATTAATGAAAATTACAAATTTTTATGTCTGCATTTAATTACATTTAAAAAAAAGAAAAAAATTAAATTGAAATAGTCTTAGGAGATTCATATTTAATTACCACATAAATTCACTGTAAGAATAATAACAATTGTTTTTAGTCGAAATGTCTCAATTGCTTAAAATATTTTCCAATAATTGTAATACAACAAATAAATGCAGCATTCCAAAATTAAAATACATATATAGAAGATACATTTTATTATATAAATATATTTATTAAAATAAAATGAATATGTATTAAAAAAAAAAAAATTAAATAAATCGTTAGTTAAAAAATCAATCAGTTAAAAAAAAGCAATAAATACTTACCGATTATAATAATTAAAAGTACAACTCCAATAACACCCATTATAATCATCATTTTTATGTTTGCCCACCAATGTTTTCTTTTTAATTTTGCAGCTTGTTGCTCAAATTGAGAAGCACCATGTTGTAATGCGTCTGCTCTTTGATCCAGTTCAGATAATTTTTGATCCCTTTCTAAAACTTTTTCAACATTAACTTTCATAATACCAACGACCTCTTCGACTTTAGCTTGCGTCTGCTGTAATCGTTTCGACGCAAGATTTGTACTATTTGGAGGTGGAGGTAATATGGGAAAACTGTGTATTAATTAATTTGAAATTTTTCTTAATTTTTTTTTTTTTTTTACACTTACATATAGTAAAAAAAAAATTATGATCGTTTTTCAATAAAGTATTACGCTTTTTTTTCAGCATTTTTTTAATAACAGTTATCATAAAAATGAAATAAATAATCTCTTATATGTATATAGAATATAGATAACAAATACTCCAAATTTTATAAAACTTAATCACTACTAGTTATAAAATATAACAAGCGATTCAAAAATAGCAAATTTTATATGATCTTTAAGTCATTTTTTTTTCATCTGCATTTAAAATTAATATACATATATATATGTATATAGATACCTAATAAATAATACATAATCGTATAATAATTATAATACATTTATATGTATATAAAACGTAATTCTTTATTAAAAGTTTTTATTTTTTTTATTTTATAACATAGGTAAATAGAAAAATAAATGAGATAAATATAAAGAAATAGATTTATCATTTCCATGTATACAACTTTGGTTTGCAATCTAGACGATATAATCTTTGCAAAACATAAAATGCATACATGTAACTATCAATAAAGAAAAATTAAAAAAGGAAAAAATGATATGTATCTAGCTAATATGAAATAGATATACAGAATAATTAATTTTAATACATATTATTAATTTTTTAGTGAACAGAATTTGATAAGTAAAACTGAATTGAATGTATGTAAATAACTTACTTATTAGAACCGGATGAACCTTCGCCTTGTGTTGCCATTTTTTTTATTTACCAGAATATCTACAGAATATAAGAAAATTTATATACGTTTATTTAGAAAAAAAAAAAAAAAATATAAATATGAACACATACATAAATCAAATATCTATATAAAATAAATAATAATACGTGATAATACTCATGTTTATAAATAGCAAAATTACGATTTCTTATATTTTATATTCAAACAAGTTATTAAAACTTTTAAATTGGAATTAAAAACTTTACTTGGAATTGAAAATAATTATAAGAATGTACAATTTCAATTTTTTTTACATTTTAAATTTAATGGATAGCTATAGCTATATTTTAAATTTGAATGATGTTCATCTAACAAAACAGTCACTAAAAATAATTACATTTTTCATTATATTTAAATATGTACTTATGTATTACATTACATTTATTGTCAAAGATGTATTTATGTACCTAAATAATTTGATAAACAATTTTATCTAAGATTTTTAACTATAATGCATGTAGAATAGAGGATGCGATATGTTACGACATGCATTGAGATTGACAGAAACACTAATATCTGATCCAATTATCAATTTTATATACCTACATATTTTACTTGTTTCTTCTACTTTCACGTAAAACTCATTAATATAACTTAGAAATATGAAATCAACAGTCTAATTGCTTATTTCATTTTAAATTAACAAAAATTTAAATAATATTAACATCAATGTACTCATTGTTCACTAGATCATTATCGTTACACTGAAATGTAAGGCTTATTACTCATTGAAGAAAAAAAGAAAAAGAAAAACTAATTGATCAAAGTCACTGATTTTGAAATTATGTATTTTCTTTCGAATTTAATAAAAAAGTTATCAAATTCCTTCTATTGGAAATCACCTTATTTTTTTATATATTTTATGTACCTACATATGTATCTAAATATTTAAATAATTAAATATAATCTGATTAAAAAATGATTTGTTGTTCAAAGCAATTTCATTTGTAGAATCACTTAATGGGAGGAATGAAATTTATTTATTTTTTAATCTGTATCATAAAAATATTAATTTTTTGTTATAAATTGAACAAAACTTACATTTATTTTAAAAGTAATGATTCTTATTATATATTACGTGATTATAAGTGCACTAAAGATAATTCGAAACACAAAAAAATGTATATAATATTTTAACTAATATATGAAATATGAAAGTAAATTAATTCATGTATGATGTATTTGTTCAACTATAATATCCAGCTGTCGCCATATTATTTTAATTCAAATTGACAGCTTATTTATTATGACGTAAGTACAAAGTACATGGAGGATGCGTTCGATTATTAAAAGCTTCGTTCATTAATTAAGATCATGACAACGAAAGAATTCAAAATTCATTCTGTTTCTGTTTGAATATGTTGTTTGACGTTTTTTGACATTAACTTCGGTTATTTTCAATTTTCAAATTTAATTATCAGTTAAGTTCAGACTGGACGTTCAGAAGTAAAAATATTTTTTTCTTTTAAAAATTACGTTCGATTTTGTATAGTATGTAATTATATGTAATAATAATAATATAATATAATACTGATGTTTATCTTATCTTTATTGCTATCATAATTTTTTAATACAATTAAAATTTTCAAAATAACATCAGATATCAGCATATCAGTCACTTATATTTATTTATTAATAAATTCGTTGTTTAAATAAACAAAAAAATTCCAGTTTATTTTAAAATTATATACCTATGAATGTATGTATATTATATACTATGTATTTCTCTATTTTGAATGCGTCCAGTAAAAAATAAATAACCAAAAGAATTATAATCAAAGTTTTAGATCTTTGTATGCATGTACCAATACCATGTATGTGTATCTCCTATGTCCTATCTCTTCGTCTGCATATGCATATATTATATATATATATATATTGTAAAAACACTGAGCCACTTATTATTTTGTTTTTGTGTCTATATATACTTAAGATTTAAGAACTTAAGATAAACAGACACTAAAATGAAATACATACAAGCATATTATGCATACGTGGTGGATTTTTTATGGTATGAAATCAAATGAAATGGTACAAAAAAGAATTTTTTATATATGTAAAAGCTAATACATAGTGATAGAACAATAATAAATCGTTATCAAAATATCAAATCAAATATTATAATGATCTACTAATACCAATATCAGAGTTGAAACAAAGATTTTAATTCAATGCGTCTACATACTGTATGTACACTTTTTTTGCTTAGTGTATTTTATTCCTCAAAAGCAAGAATGATGATCATCAGCGTATGTATTTTTTTTTTGTATTAATTGAATTTAAAATTTTTGTATAATTATTTTTTACTTATTGTTATTAATTAGTTAATTTTCATTTTAAATTATTAACTACAATAATACTATTCTAGTAGGATATTTTTAAAATAATTCTTTAAAGATAAATGATAAACGATATAATAAATTTAAAAATCCAATAAATAAACAAAAAAAAAAATATATCTATATTTATTTGTTTTCAATATACTAATTTCATATAATAATAGCAATAAATAATAATAAATAATATTAAATTTACATTTATTATTTTTTTTTATATTTGTAGAGGTGGTGAAAAATATATATACAATTTTGGATGGAAAATGCAATATGGTTCGCATGGTCGGTTCAAAACTACTTGCCAGACTACTCCTCTTCATTTGTACGGTAACCTTAATTTCATTGCTTGCATTGACTCGTTGCGGATTCAGAAATTTAACGGATGACAATAATTTGATTTTAAATGATGATGGTAAGTTTGAAAAGATATAAAAAAAAAAAACAGAAATATTTGCCGTTCCTATTGTGGATCAAAAGGAGCGTCTTCTCCAAACAACATAAAAAAAAATCGTTTTTATATTTCATATGAAAATAATATACAAGTACGTTAATTTATTTCAGTATACCCTTGGTATATTTTCTCAATGGAATTATGAAGATTTACATACATCCTTAAGCAAAAGGTTATTAAAGTTTGTATAGGATAATAAAATATTATCGTTGTCGTTGAATTAACTGCTGCAATCAGTATCATATAATTTAATGCGCATCATTAATTATTCCTTTGAATTTCTTTCGCTCTATCCTATACCTATACATATATAATATTCATAGATAATAATTGCTCTAAAATTTATTTTTTAACCAGAAACTAATTGAGTAAATGACAACTTTAACGATGATTATCTAAAGAATATTTTTAGGTCGGCGAAATGTTTTGCAATTTATTATTGCTTCATTTTATGTGGAATTATTTTAATTGTGTTTCTGACACAAAAAAGTTATTTATTTAAAATTTAAAATTTCAATTTAATTTTTTTTCTTTTCAAGAAATCAATAAAATACGTGCATCATCACAATTGCAACAGCAACAGTCGATATTATATCAACAACACCATTTAAAAAATATAAATTTAAATTTAGATCATAAAGAATATATAGAACTGATAAAACAAAGAGAAGAAGAATACAAACAGGAAATAGTAAAACTTACAGCTGAAATAAAATCGTTAAAACTTCAAATTCTTCAGCTAAAAAGTGAGTAAAATTATATTAATTATATATTTTTAATGTTTTAATAAATAGGAGTATATTATTTTATACAACTTTTGTATGTATATACATAAATCGTAATGTGTAATATTAAAAAATTATATTTTTTCTTTCCGTTATGGAAAATAATTTATATTATCATCGTTAAGACTTAAACTCTAATACTATTCAAAAAGGCCAAAATTCTCTTCCATCAATTATGCTGTTGACGAATATGACAACATTATATCCGACTGTATCCACTGGATCATTTTACGATTACAGTAGTTATATAAGAAAACAAGTTGGTGCAGCAGAAATATTACATGGGCTTCCATTAAACAATGAATATGAGCTCATTCCATTCAATCATTTCACTTTTAGTAGGGTATATCCAATCGAACTTGGCCTTGGAAAACGTGTGGTAGAAAAACCGATTGGATATAAAAGAAGAGATCTATTAGAATCGTTAAATAAAGCGATCGAAAGTTTGAATAAAAGCCAATTAAATGCGACAATATCTGCATCAAAATACACATTAGATGATTTCACTGAGGGAATTTATCGTAATGAACCAACAACAGGTACTCAATATGAACTATATTTTAGACGTAAGGATATTGTAAACAAAAATGCGAATGAACCACATAATGAGCATAAATTAAATAATCATATGAATGGAGCTAATGGTGGTAATGGCAGTGGTAGTGGCAGTACTAGTATCAATAATAATGGATTTGTTAAAGTAGTTGTAATGAGACCTTTTGCACCGTTGCAGACAATCCAGATTGAAGTTTTTCCGAATGCTCATGAAAAAGAAATCATTCATATAATTCTCCCTTTATCTGGAAGAACAGCTACATTTCAAAGTTTTATGGATAAATTTGTTAAAATTGCTCTTAAAAATGATAGATGTGTTCATTTAACAGTCGTTTATTTTGGTGAAGATGGTCTATCTGAAGCAAGAGCTATTATGAGTAGAGTTTTAAAAATGAAAAATAATGGAGGAAATTCCTCCAATTTAAAGCTGTTAGCATTGAATGAAACTTTTTCTAGAGGTTAGAATGAACACAAAAATATTTTAGAACTGCAACTAAATTCAAAAATTAATTGATGAAAATGAAATTTTCTTATTTAATTTGTTTCTTTAGCGAAAGGATTAAGAGTAGGTGCTGAACGCGTCTGGGATAATGTAAATAATAATAAGGATATTTTGCTTTTTATGTGTGATGTAGATATTGTTTTTAGTGCCAAATTCCTCGATCGATGTCGTTGGAATTCTAAACCAGGAAAAAAAGTAAAATTAATAATTTTGAACTACATGATATACATTATAATATTATTATATGATCAATAATTTCTCATATTTTTTTAGGTATATTATCCTGTTGTTTTCAGTTTATATAATCCACATGTTGTTTATACATTACAAGGAAAAGATGTTCCTTCTGAAACTGATCAACTTTTAATTTCTCGAGATACTGGCTTTTGGAGAGATTTCGGTTATGGCATGACATGTCAATATAGGTAAAAATTTAAATTCAAATAAAATGTATAATAAAGTACAGAATAATGATGTATATATTTATCTATTCTATACATTTGATTTATACTCATACATACAATGTAGTATCTAATTTATAAAAATGACTGATTATAATTTGAATTAAATACACAAAAATGTTTAAAAAAATTTTATTTCATTTTTAGATCGGATTTTTTAAAAATACGTGGATTCGATGAAGAAATCGTCGGATGGGGTGGTGAAGATGTTATGCTTTATAGAAAATACGTTCGTTCTAATATTAAAATAATACGTGCTACTGATCCAGGAATATTTCATATTTGGCATCCAAAGGTAAAATTTATATTAACGAAATTTGATATTAATTATTATTTTTATTATTACGGAATATAACCGTGTAGTAAAAATTTATAATTTGATAAGCCAGTGATGGTATAAATTATTTCATGTATGTATACATAGGTTTGCACTGGAGTAGCAACTGGTCAACGTTTAACTGCTGATCAATATCGTGCATGTATCAGATCTAGAGCATTAAATGAAGCATCACATTCTCAGTTAGGTTTTTTGGCTTTTCGTGATGATATTGCAGCTCATTACCAAAATAATGGTAGCAATTTACATGTGAATGAAAATATATCATCATCAGCTAAAGTAACTACTTATTCTACCAGTAATAATAATAATAGTAGTAATGCAACAATAAAAACAGAAGAACATAAATTATTATTATCAACAAAAGTTTCTATTGTTAATATCGACAATAATAATAGTATTGAAAAAATCTCAGAGAATATTAAAAGTCCTCAAAATAACAACAGTAACAGTAGTAGCATTATATCAAAAAATGATGGTAAAATAATCGAAAAAATTCACACAAATGATTCAATTAATAAGATAAATAAAAAAACTTGATCGTATACGGAACTTAGAGATAGTATTTGGAAAATTGAATTTTAATTAATTCATATACATATATTTTTTTCTTTTTTAAATAAATTTTTTTTTTTTTTTTTCATTTTCTAATAAAAATAGAAAATTTTAACCTCATACAGCAAAAAAAAGAAAATATAATAAAATGTATAGGTAAATATAATGAATTTCCATACTAGTAAAATAAATAATACAATTATTGTATCTGCGTACACAAATTTAATATTAATAAAATTGCATAAAATTGAAAAAAAAAATATAACTATACAAGTACATATAATAGAGAATAATAAACATTGATAAATAATAGAATTATTCTACTTTACTTTCAAAATTTTGCAAATTATTATATAAAATTTTTCGATTAGCGATAAAACAATTAATATATAGTATATTGGAGCGTACAATCATTGACGATATTTTAACGTTTTTAATTTTTTTTATAATAACGATATTGTGAAAATTTTTTATCTTTTGTCAGACAGAATATAAAAAAAAAATTAAAAAATTTCAATATATTAGTATACCCTCGCGTAAGAGTGAAAAAATACATACATAAATACTTTTTTTTTTTGCGTATCAAATTATTGTTTTTATTTCTAAATACGACGAGTGTTTTGTAGGATTATATATTTTGAATATTTACTTAAAAAAAAAAAAAAACCAAATCTCTTCCATTTAGATGTAGTAGTACTAAATAGATTGAATTAAATTCCTTGTCAAATTATTTAAAATAAAAAATCAAGAAAATATTCTTCAAAATGATGATATTTTTTATTCAAAAATTTAATACGAATATGGATTGAGAATATTATGTATGTGTAGTGTTTATTTGATTTTTAAAAAATTACCATTCATAATACATAAAAAAAATTTCATTAAAAACAAATTAATTAGGTACTCGGCAACTAAAATAGAAAAAAAAAATATTATGTTATAAATTGGAATTAAAAAAAAAATTTTTTTTTTTTTTTTTGTTTTGATGTTAAAATCATAAAATTAATTTTTTTTTTTTTTTTTTATTTGCAAATAAATTACTTTAATTCCGCATTGCTGTATAATTTATTTATGAACTATGTAAATGAATATGAAATTAATACATAAGAATTGAATATGAAATTGAATTTTTAATTAATACTGAATGAAATTTAAAGACTTTTGTGCGAATTATTTATTACGTAATCATATATATTACATAAATGTAGGTGTATTGTGTATAATTAGCATGTGTGTACGTCGTATGTATATAGGTACTTATTGCTATAATAATTTACTTTCGAAAAATAAAGTAATATGATTTTTGGTAATAATTTTTATTTAAACATTTTTTCAAAGAACAAAAAAAAAAATAAATAAATAAAAAACAAACATATATTTATGTAAAAAAAAAAAAAAAAATAAAATAATTTTTGTACATATACATAGCATTAAAAATGATCTCTTGATACAACCATAAATACTATACATATATGTATATATGTATAAAAATAAAAGTACAGAGAATGTATATATACGTATAAATTATATATTATATACATATAAATAACGTATGTACATATACATATATATATAAAGTTATATATACATATACTAACATACGATGTGTATAAAATGCATTTGTATGAATGTGATTCATTTTTGATAAAATAAATCTTAAGGAAAAATAAAAAAACCAAAAATTTAAATACATACATATATACCTATATACAGAAATGAAATTTTTGTAAACATTAAAAATGAAATAAAATAAAAATTGTTGAATTTTTGAATTTAATAATCAAAAATAAAATTAAAACTTACTAAGAACTGAAAAACATATTATATAATACATATATGTATATAAATATTATAAAAATAAATATTTAAAGTAAATAAAAATTATATATGTATATGTACTTAGTATACTATAATAAATACAAGTATTTACATACTATATACATATATATACATATATATGAAATATGATCCGTTGTGAATGAAAGTAAAATCAAAAATAATAAAATTCATTACATATACATACATACATATATATTGTACATATTCTATACATATGTATGTATATATGTATGTATAATCTTATAATTTTATATCAAAATAATTTAATAGGTATTTAATTTATATATTGTATATTTATGAGCATCCAATGAAAAATTGAAATTATCATGTAACTCGATTATGATTTTAAACTAAGTTTTTTTTTTTTTTTTTTTAAACTTTATCATTTATTTATTTATTTATTTATTTTATGTATGGAACAAAAATAAATAATTATATAAATAGAAGCATTTTACTCATTATTATATATAATACATGCCAAAAAAAAAAAAAAACAAACTAGCTTTAATATTTCCAAATTAAATCAAAAGATTTTCAAAATTTGCTTTTCTTTTCTTTTTTTTTTTTCTATTTTCATATACAACGACTCAGTGAATTAATATTGAAAAATGTTATTAGTGAAAAATGACATTATTATTATTATTATTATTAGTATTATGATTATTATAATTACTGAATTAAATAAAATTTAATGAACTAAACGAGAAAAATTAAAAAATTATATTCATTAATTATTATTTTTTCCATAAATATATATTTTAAATTTTTTCACTTATAAGGGGCGATTATCATACAATAATTTACATGTTACAATGACTAGATATACGTATAGTAATAATAGGTATAGGTATACTTAAAAATCATTAATAACAGTTACAACTCAACTATACGATATAAGAACTTCTGTAGTTCCTCTCCTTTTTTTTTTTAATAATTAATTAATTATGAAATGTGATTATGTTTAAATATATAAATATCTGTGAGTATACATACTAATTCAGAAGAAAATATTATCATTGTATTATTCTATAATTTAAATTCATAAATGAGAAAAATATTGCGTTATAAACAAAGAGAAATTTTAGTATTTTTTTTTTTTCAAAAAGTGAATATTTCATTATTCCTTTGGGTGAACACATATTTTATTCAACTATTAAAAGGCCTTGAATAAAGATATCCGGTTAATATTACACATATTATGTATACATATATATATACCTACAAAATAAACGACTACCAACTAACAAATAATATCTACCATCATCATTAATTAGTTTAGTTCTCTTATTTTGAATATTTCAAATTATCTTATTTAAAAAATTTGTATATACGCGTACGTATTATAAGAATTATACATAATTTATAATTTTTTTATTATGCCTCTGTTATATCAATTAATACTGGTATATGTATTATGTATATTTCTATATACTTGAAAGAATGAAAGCCGTTTATGCTTGACAGATTGCGCATAAATTAACACGAAAAAATAACAGCAAATTTTAAGAAATTATAAAGACAAAAATTAAATTATAATATTTTTATAAATATACGATGTAATGTACATTTATTATTACCATTTAGCACTTACTACTTACATATAAATATTCTATAATAGAGGAAAAGGATATTCAATTTAATGAACAATTCATTTTTTTTTTTTAATTTCAGAATACATCAGACTTATCCATACTTTGTACACGAGTATGTTCTAACCAATTAAATTTCATTTTATCAGAAAATTTTATTATAAATTCAGTTTAAAATTTTTTGAATATTATTTTTAACAATTCTGTATTCACACAAATATAAAATTACATTAGTCTATTCTATAATATTCTTACACCTGTGCTTAATTATTATGAATCACATATTCGGATATGTAATCTACATATACTTACTACATACCTGTATTTAATACCTATTTAAATTCTTACATCAAATTGAACCAAAACCTTCATTCAGCGAAGATATATGCAACATTCATGTACTTACGTTTACGTACATATATATGACATTATGTATCTCTCTCTGATTATAATATTGAAATTGAATTTTACCAGATTTCAGACTGTATATACATATCATCAGAATTTCCAAAACATTCATGTTCACATACCCGACCCTTTTATAGGTTGAAATGATTCACAAAAGCCGGGCGCCAATATCGGAGGCGCGAATAAGGACAGAATGAAAGTCACATATCCGTTTTTAGAAAAATAATTTTATAAATCACTGTAAAGAAAAATATTCTCTGCGAAAATTTTCTCTTTAAATGCTCGCATGGTAAATACTTATATAAAGAAAATAATATATAGTTTACAACTTGAAAGTGCTTTATATACTCTGTCTATATATATGACTACAAAATACTAAAATAATACAACAAAAGAATATCGAATCAAGAACTTATTTTTATTACTTAAATGCTTTGCAAGTTGCAAAATTATGAAATTCTTCTTCGTATACACAGCTAATACAATTTAGTATATAATTTAAACAAGAAAAGGAGAAGAAAAACCTTTAAATGTTAAATGTTTCGACCTACGCTCCTACGCATTTTCATTTGTAAACAAACATGGTCATTGAACTCTTCAGTATTTGAGAAGTAAAAATCAAGAGATCAAAAAGTAGAAAGATACGCGAACAGTAGTTTCTCTTCTCCTTTTATTGTGTAAATTATTTACTGCACGTTAAAAAAACATAGAAATTGGAATTTTCTCCTGTTATAGAATAAAAAAAAATCAAATTAAAATTTAAATATGAAAGTTTCAATCTATATAGGGCGAAAAGTTTTGGAAGTGCACCGGGCACCCAAGAGACTAAAACTGGCGCTGCATGTACATATACAATATACAACAAAATTTTTTGAATATACACCTACACATATGTAATGTACTTATGTGAAAAGATAAAAAATTATTCTTTTCTGTTCTAATAATACAGTATATTGTATACATACAAATACATAAAATTTTTTGATAACGATATTAATTATAATAAAAATATCAAAATTTCTATAGAATTTATTTTTTTTTTTTTTATTTCACTTTTCGGTACAATGGTTACAGAGAAACAAAATGTTTTACGATGATCATCATTTTTTTTTTGTAGATATTTTTTGTATTTTAATAATTTCATCAAACAATTGAAATCAGGGTCATTTTAATTCGCATTTTTTGGAAATTTATATTTAAAATTATATACATGTATAAGTATATACATACATACATACCTATATATGCACGTAAATATATGCATATGTATATAGGTTTAGAAGACACAAATTGTATATTGGTGGTACATAATTATGTGATATATACATATATAACAACGATTTTATTTCAATAATATAAGATACGCAATCAAATCTAAAATACGAATATATTATATGTATATGATTGTATAAATAAAATTTTGTGTTTTAGATAAAAATTTGTATTTGTATATACATACACGAACTGTGCATATATCATGTATGTAATTTATATAAGCGTATATACATAATAAAGGAAATAATTTTATAATGTTCATCTATTAGGTAAGCATTAATTTTCTCTTATGTATGTAATTCAAAAAAATATGCACTAGTTTTATGTTAAAAATTGATTCTGATGACCTAAATATAAATTACAAAATAATTATGGTTACCTCATATACCATAAATATACCTATGTATTTGTACTTGTTTGATTGAAAAATTTGTTGAAAAGGTAAAATTTATAAATGATTATGATGAGATGATGAATTGATAATATGTAAATTATATACCTACACCTATAGTTAAAATTCTTTCAAAATATTTGTCTTGAAAATTCTTCATTAAATATATTAAGATTATTTTATGACATTTATTGTTAATATCGAGTATTATATATCAAAGATACTATATAATTGTAAATTATATGAATTTATATAGTATATGTATATCTTTGATTATATCAAGGTCCAAGGATTTTATATACGTATGTTGGTTAGTTATGATATGGTTATGGTTGGTTTATATATTATTTGTGTAATAAAATATATTAGATTTAGATAATATATTATACAGAAATTTTTTTACATTTTTCCTCAATAATTTACATCATGTATATATTATATTAATATAAAAATAAAAACATATAAATATTTTTATGTATATCAATTAAGAAGACCTTAATCAAATTTTTTTTATTTAGAAAATTATTCAACTTTCAATCTCTTCATCAAATATTCAATTTTTGTATATATGTAATTACTATATGTTATTTCCAAGAAATGATGACACCAATATATATGTGGATGTGTGCATGGATGGATTTATAATGTAAGTTTTCATAATATTACACCACCATTATTACTTCCTTTTGCTTGAATTTAAGATCAACAGGCCGTAAAATTGTACTGCAAATTATATTTTAAATTAAAAAAAAAAAATGTTAAAGATATAAAGATATATAATATAATAATAATTAATATATATGTATACCTATATATATATATTAGTAAATACATAATGGTACTATGTATTTAATATGTGCAATTTTATGATCAATTTTATTGTATTTTATTGTAAATATTTATTTTTTACTGAAAATATCCCTATTATAAAAATAATTATCCTTAATTACTTAATTAATTATTATTGATCCTATTGGATTGATCTCATTGAATCATTAATGTGTTACCTTACCGTATACATATATGTATTACTAATTTAAATTGATCATATGAAAATTTTTTCAATTTAAAAAGTAAATTGTTCTTATATGTTATTCAATAACTGACTGTGGCTATTTAGTAAATTTTATATACATATATGGAAAAAATGAAAATATGTAATTTTTTTTATTTTTATTTTTTTTTTTTTTTGGTTTTTAATTACCATATATGTATATTGGTTTGATATGAAAATACAATCAAATTATTTACAAATATATATATTACATACATAATTATGATTATGATATATGATTTAATTCAATAACAATGAGTAAAATCAAGGAAAAATTATTTTTTTCTTATATAAGTATAAATACATTTAAAGTATATGTATATGTATATACAAACGAATAAAAACGCATATACATAATATTGTGTATAGGCTTTTTTTTGTATGTGGAAGGAAAAAACCATCAAGCATCAACACTCATCATATCATCGCATATATCATATAGCAGAAGGTTCATATTTTAAATATGTACCCTTTAACCTGGTGTGTAACGTAAAAAAAAAAATTATAATAAATGTGTATGATATACATACATATTAATATAAATATTTGTATACATGTACATATATGCAAATGAATATTATTACGAATATTTATGTTGATCGTATAATGTACCTAATTATAACAATGCAAATAAAATTACAAAAAAAAAAAAAAATAGAAATCCATATATTGTATGTTATATATAGATGCTATCGTATATACTATATACTGTACTATTGTAGTATTTTATTTGATTTCACTTATGCATATGCATACAGCATACATATACATACTCGTACATACATTTATATTATAAATATCATATACACCTAGGTCATTCAGATTTGATATATGTATCTATTAAAAATAGTCAATTTCAGTTCAGAGATTATATGTATATGATATTTGGTAGTACCTGTATGATTAATGCATTATATTGATATATGATGATATATATGTACCTACATATATCTTTAATTTTGCATTATACATATACATAATTTTAATAAATGTGAAGTTTATAAGTAAGTACTTAGTATCTGCTATATCTGTACACTTTACGTCTGCACCTCTATATAATGTTCGTATCGTATGTAACACAACGACAAAATCAGATTATCATAAATCAAATTCATGTGTGGTACACACACACCACACTGTACACCTTAAAAAGCTAAATATTTATAATGGATATTTATTAATGGATATTTAGAAACGGTGGTCATGCTTCATGATAATGATGATATTATGATGACGATGATGAGGAGGATTATGATGATGATGATGATGATGATGACGATATAATAGTGGTTTGATGAATAAAAAATCATTTCGATATACATATATTTTTATTTATATAGTGGTTCATCTATATATATACAGTGTACATATAGATATATGTATGTATGTATATAGCAGAAAATATGTGTGAAGAAATAAAAAACCAAAAATAATTTTTAACTGCGAAACAAAATAAAACGAAATAATAAAAAAAAAAAAAAATTACATACCAGAATTTTACCAGAATGAAATCAAAACAAAAGAACAAAATTTATACATACAATTTTTTGCATTTTGTACAGATACATATATGTAGTATGTATGTATGTAGGTAGGCACTATATAATATGTACATCAGAATAACATCATAAAAGATATGAGACATTTATATGGGCAAACAAATACATGTATGTATGACATCAAGCATAAAATGTTTTTATTTTTTATTATTTTTTTTAATTGAAAAAAAAAAATTTTTTTTTTTTTTTTTGTTTCAATAATAAACAAATGTTGAAATATCTTGTTGGAGTTTATAAATAAGCAACAGGTTATAATGAAATATTCAGTTTGAACTTAGGCGCTTACGAGGAATATTCTATATACGCATATATCAAATATAATTTGAAAATTCTACGGAACTATTTTAATAAGTATGTACGTACATACATTACTCGTATGTATATCTAACATTATTTTAATTCAATAATAAATATATAATATGTATGAGTATATATAAATTAATTTATAAATGTAAATTAGAACAGAAAATATAAAGTGAATTTGAAATTAATAAAAAAAAAAAATAATAATAATTTATTTATGTATAGGTACTTTTAATTTAAAAAAAAAAAAAAAAATGTGAATGAAATATATGGTGTGTCGTGGTGAATAAGTTTAAAATTAAATTTATAATTTTTTCAAATAATAACCGTCCTGTTAAACCATATACATGTGTAGCTGTATGCATAACTAATTTCAAATGTATAAATATTAAAAAATATAACTTTATCTTTTACATTATACATATACATACTTTGTAGATTTTTAAAAAATTGCAAGCAAATCGTTACATTTTTTATTTAATATTATACAATATATATAAATACATATATTAAAATTTTAGTGAATGTGAAATAACAAATAACAAGCAATAATATATGTATATATTTACATATTATAAATAATAAATGTATATCTTTATATTAAATTAATAACTTAAATTAATAAATTAATTATATTACTCATTTCTTTGATTAAAATTTTCAAAAAAAAAAAATAATAGTAATAATAATAAAATAGAATATAACATATATAAAATCACGTACATTACATACATTACTACATAAATAACGAATACATTGAAATAAAATCAAATCATCAAATAAACAGTGCGATATAATTATTAAAAAAATCAAATTTTAAATAATCCATATTTGATTAATGTTTAATATTTGTGTGTATATATAAATTTATTACATATATACCTATAAGAAACATTTACATATAAATACAAATAAACGTTCTTATATATTTATATCGTTCTTTTTTTTTTAATTTTTTATTAGTTATTATACCATATAATAATTGATCAAAAATGAAAATATCAAAATTGGTATGTATCACTACTATACTATATAAATATATATACTCTTATTTTAATTTATTTCTTTGTTTTAAATCGGTATATTATGTAGGTATCTGTTAGCAGTTTATGAACTTTCTATTTCAAAAGTGTAAAAAAAAAAAATTCGTTCAGTCAACTAAATAAAAGTATAGTTCCTTTTTTTTATTGTTTCAAATGAAAAATTTATATTGAAATTAAGTACTATACTAATTTTTTTTCAAACGAAAATGATATTTGAAAAAATAAAATTTTTTTTTATAATAAATTTATATTATAATGTGATGTACACATATATGTAATGCTTTGTATAATGATCATATTAGAATATATGTATATATAGAATTTCATAAATATATGAATGGACTAGTGAATCTATAATAATTTATACTATTTAAAAAAAGAAGAAACATTTTTAATGATTTTCGATTCGAGAACATTTAGGGTATTCATTATATTTGTTTGTATTTTTTAAAATATTTTAAATTTTATGATAAAAAATTAATAAAAAAAAAATAAATATTTTTCAAAGATATCAAAAATTTTACAAAATCAAAAAAATTCTAAATAAGCATCATACATGATTGTTTCCATAATCTAATATGTACGAGGGTAATTCAAAAAATTCTCGGAAAATCTGCGTCAGTAAGTATAACTAGCAGGCAAACGGTCAAGATGTTTGATTATATTTTGAGGGTTTTGAAAGCCTAACAACTGCTGTGTATAAACAAAATAATTCATTTGTTTTTATTTAAAAGGATACAGATACATATACTTGAAAAATTATGTATTTTTAAAACTTAGTGTAAAGCGTTGCGCGAAGAACACACTGAAGGACGTGCCGAACTTTCACTGAGTTTTTGAACAAATAGGATTCAAATACTGAAGACTTTTCGCACCGTATAATGACTGGTGATCAAACTTGGTGGTTTATATACATAGAAAATTAAATCCATAAAAATCAACAACTAGTGTATTATTTCATTTTTTCAGAAAATTTTTGAATTACCCTCGTATTTCATTTTAAAAGCTTTAAATATAAATTCAAGGACAAAAAATTGAAAAAAAAAATGTTTCAATTAAGGACTATAGAACAATATTCTTGACGCTGCCTGTATTCAAAATTTCAAATTAAAAAAAAATTGATACCCTTAAAGTATTTAGTATTTAAGTATAATGTTTCAAATTTCATTGAAATCAGTTGAGTAACTTCGTAGGTATGTATGATGTGGTGCAAAAGAAAGCCTATATTTTGGTGATAGCTGCTCTTAAAATTGCAATTCACTTGTAATTTGTATTTTAATTTGATTTATTTATTTTATTCAAGTATATATTAGATTAATATTTTTAATATGTGATAGTTAGAAAAAAATTCCTTTATATACCCAAGTACATATGTTTTGATTGTATGTACATTGTATAATATATAGATATGTACGAAATAATACAATATCGTCGTCGTTTTCACGTAAAATGTGATACATTTTAAATTATGCGAATTTATTAAATTGTGTATGAACACATTTTATATAAGAATATGAATACCCTTTTTTCTAATTATTTTATTTATATTAAAAACAAATTATACTTTAAAATAAATTCTGAATTATAATTTTCATATTAAATTTAAATATTTTAGATTATAATTATTAAATAATTGCCAAAATTATCGCAATTATAATATTTTAGTGTATAGTTAATGAATAAAATATAAATTTATTTTGAATTTAACGAACATTATTCAAAATGTAGAGAATTTTAGAAATTACAAATGAATTTTATAGTTTGTTTCAAATTATTATTTATATAAATATACTCGCCATGCATTAATTAATTTTTACTATTTTAGAATTTTTCTTATTCGTTTATTTTTTATTATTTATATACATATGTATAATATGATTATTTTTTATATTATTCATATAAATCAATTTAATTTTTTCAATTTTAAATAAAATTTTATTGTTCATTTTTCAGATAATCAATTTAGTAGTTATAATTCAATTTTTTATTACTCTGCCATTCGTGAAATCTGTTGAAGATTCTGACAGATTGTTATCAAGATTAAAAAATGTAGCTGAAAATGTATCACCAGCAACATTTGAATACGATAAATTATTAAGAAAATCTCGACAATCAAATTGTATTCGATGTTATGGTAACAGGTAACGTAAATAATGTTATGTAAATATTCATACATTTACGAATACATACCTATACATACTCGTGGAATATTAAATTAAATTATTTTAAATTTTCAAAATAAAATAAAATATTGTATAAAATACTTTTATTATATGCAGATACTTGGATAATGACAGAGGAGGATATTACAATTATAGACCACCACATAATTATGCCAGTAGTACTGAACAAGGTGGTAGAAGTGATGGTGGCAGATATGATAGTGGCAGATACGATGGTGGCAGATACGATGGTGGCAGATACGATGGTGGCAGGTATGATGGTGGCAGATATGATGGTGGCAAATATGATGGTGGCAAATATGATGGTGGCAAATATGATGAACGTTATCCCTCTTCTTGGTATTATTATCCAGATAGATATGAAGGATACAGTGGTCAAGCGAAATATGATAGATATCCAGATCCATACAGAAGCAGGTATAACTCACATGTATATTGCTAAATAATTTTTAAACGTATACATAATTAACATTTTAATTTAATTAATTATATTATATATATACATATACATTTGCATATATAATCGCATATAGATATGATGATCGGTATAGTCCACGTGGTTATGATAACTATAACAGTCCTCACAATTATTATGATAATTACAATAGTAAACCACCTGTTGATTCTCGTGGTTATGGATATCGCAATAGAGATCGGTATTATGAACAATCACCGCCAAGAGCTGGTGAAGGATATTTGCCAAGAGGTATATACGTGTATATATTCGTATTAAAGTAAAAAAAAAAAAAAATGTATGCTTTTGATCATTTAAAAATTTTAATAATGATTATTCTTTAGATCGCTTCTATGATAGATTCCGAGGAGAATATAACGGAAGAGATAATTATTATGATAGGGATCAATATGATAGATACCTTTATAGAGGAAGTGGAGGTGGTAATATAGGATATGACTATAAAAATTATCGTCCATGGGATGAGACATACAGGTAATGTATTAAATCGGTTATAATTATCAGTTTCTTCTTTTCCCATTTTATTTTACAAAAAAGCAAAAAATCATTGAAGAAAAAAATGTTTCATTCGATATCAGTTTTCATGTATTACAATATAATTTTGATTTCAAGTTTGTTATGCATTCTCTATACACGTACAATTATTATTCTGCATAATTTTCATATTTAATTTAAAACATTCTAGATTTATATACATTTATTTACAAAACTAATTAAAAACTAATTAATTTTTTACATTAAATTGTATATTTTTACGGGTTTAATACATACATGGGTTTAATATATACATAATACAATATCTACATAAAATTATCAACTATATACACATATTGATGCATTAAATTCATACAAAATCATATCGTTTTTGTCTTAAACACGATTAATACATAAAATATGTACATACAAACATTACTGCTTCATTTATATTCACAACAATACATACATACAGAGGAACATCTGGATTTGATAATTCTGGTAGAGGATACTATTTTGCCAGTAAACCAGATGAACAATCAACACCATCAAACTATAGACCCGGTTCTGGACAACCATATTTACCACATTCAAAAATACCATCACAATCAGTTCAATCATATTCACCATATTCACCAAATAATTATAACAACAATATACCACCACCACCCCCATCATCATCATCATCTTCATCTTCACAAACATCATCACATTCTACGCCAACTGGACCTTCATCATATTATCATTATCAACAAAACTATAATAATAATAGGCCACCAAGACCGATCGATGATTCTTCAAAAGGATACGCAGGAGGTTGGAGTTATGCGAATAACAGAGACAAAACTCCTATCCATGATGATAAAAATAAAGATATTCAGAAGTAAGTTACACACGAAATGATAATGATTCAGGTAATAAGTAATACTAATACACTGTACGTACATAATACAATACAAAAATGAAGCATTACACGTACAAGAATCAAATGTAAAAAATTTTTTAAAAAAAATTCTATGTTCTTTCTGTTATACGTTATACATACCATTCATTATTTTTCAAATTAACCCATGCTTATTTACATGGTACGATATTTTTTTTTAGCGTAAAAGACTTTATCAATATTCATTTATTTGAAAATAAATGATTTTTAATTAAAAAATATTATTTTGAAAGTAGTATAGCAACACTAATATTAGGTTATTACTTTCTCCTTTAATAGCCCTCAGTACGGTATACGGCCACGACCAATAGGTGGAAGCTATTTACATGATCGCGATTCAAATTTACCATCATCACATCCTACCGACAATACAGATGTTAAAAAACAACAACCGAACAATATCAAAGATTCTGAATCACAAAATTCTGATTCTGGACAAAAATCAAATACAATAAACGATGACAATACTAAACATTGAATAATAATAATACATGATGTCAATTAAATTATACAATTTATATAGATTATACACATAAGAACATATTCAAATATTATAATTATTATGAAATAAAAATATTTTAATGAAAAAATTTATAATTTTATGCTAGTATTTTTTTTCTTTGATTAAAAACAAAACCATCGATATAGTTTTGTAAAAGACCGACATAATTCAACTCAATATGAGCACGAGTGAAATACCTATATATATACGTATATATTAAAAATTAAAAATTTATGTAAAAATTGCATTTATTTAAAAATTTTATAAAACATACATAAACATATATTTTTCATTTTGTTTTCTTTATTTTTATAAAACTATAAATGAATATATTTACTCTATATATAGCCATTTTTGTGTGTTGTTTTTAAATCTATGAGCTTGGATCAAATTATTTTTATCCAAATTTAATTAATATGGCATTTTCGAAAAAAAAATATATATATTATATATATATAATACATAATAGATAATACCGTAATACAGTGAACACAATTTGGATAGACGCATTTGTATTTTTGTGAATACGAAGAAGAAGAAGATAATGTGGACATAAAAAAATATTATTTAAAAAACAGTTACGTTCGTTAACCCGTCTATGACAATTTTTTTTATGAAAATTCAAACTAATTTTTCTGATCTCGATAGTTTTTCTCTATTTTTCTTATTGAAAGTCCCGCTTCTAAAAAAAATAATTTTTCCACGTCTTTCTAGAGATAACAATTTTTCATTATCAATTGTACTAATTTAATAACTTCCTTTATTTTCCTCGAATCTTAAAACAATTCAGTTAAAAATTGATTGAAACATTTTTATTTCATGTAATATTTTGACAAAATAAAGTGTGTCTAACCAAATTGAGCATCTAATTTTTAAAAAATTTAAAATAATTCATTTGAATTTATTGTTACAAAAAATATATACATACATATATACAAATACACATATACATATCTTAATAATATTGTTATTTAATTACATTTTTTTTTTTAAATGAAGACTTTTTTTATTTTATGCCGACATTTTTTTTATCCACAAAAATATGACTACGCGTCTATACAAATTGTGTTCACTGTAGTGATGATAGTATGAGAACATTCTACATTCAATCAATAAAAATAGTCATAAGAATCGTATAAAAAATGTTCATTACCTACAAATTACATAAAATCAGTATAGACAAAAATTGAATGAATAATAGAATGTTAACTTTATCAATTTTAAATTTGAAAAAAAAAAAAAAAATTATAAAAATACATACAGTGCCGCAAAAAAAATTTTTTTTTAACAAACATAAGTATTTGACAATATGCATTTTAATGATTTGTTTAATTAAATTCAACATTTATCGTTTTTTATTTATTTTCATGTTTGATATCATTTTTACCCATACTATTCAATTTACTTTAATTTTTCATCTACAAATAATATGTAGAATTTTCAAAAAATCTATATTTTTCATTTTATATTTTATTATTATGTAACATCATTCGTTTTCTGTTGAATCCGTTATCTAAATATTATGTATAAAGAATATTTTTTAAATTTAAATATGTCATTTTATGAAAATTATTTTTGTTCCAAGCACTTTTCCACAGCACTGTAATCAATCTAATTTATTAAAAAAAAAAAAAATTCTATAAAATACATATTGCTTAACAGATTTACAATAAATTTTTAATATACATACATATAAAAATATTAATTGGTTTCAAATAAACAGTTATCAGTAATTAGGTAACATTTACAATGTGATGCAGTTTATAACGGCAAATACTTAACTACATTTATATCATTATAATAAAGGCACATAACAATCATATATGAACATGATAATAATAAAATTACAATAAAATTGTTTTCTTATTTATATAAAAAAAAAGTCTACCTATAAATTTCACTAATTTGTGCAGGGTGACCAGATGTACTCTTTTGATTTTTTTACTCTTTTACTCTTTTATTATAAAAATATAAAAAACTATAAGACATTACTTAAGTTTACAAATAAAAAATTATTTGTAGATTACTATTTTTTCTTTGAATTTTAAAATGATATGATCTAAGGCTGTGTGCGCACACCAACAGCAGAGCGGAGCTGATTCTATTCGATTATTTTTGTTCGCTTACAAAAGCGCTGATAAAGGAAACGACGGAATTTATATGACACCATTTTAATTTATAAAAAAATTTAATATCTTTTTGATTTTAAACGAATTAATTAATTAATTTCACTGAAAAATTTAACATCTTCAGCTACAATCAGCTCTGCTTTCTGTTTGCGCACTATAAGCATTTTCGCTTAACTGATCAGCGCTGACATTATAAGCTCAGCTCCGTTCGCGTTCAACTCAACTCCACTCCACTTTATGTGTGCGCACAGCCTAAAAGTTTTTAATATATTTTTAGTACATACATTTTTTTCTAAAATATACATCTATTACATTTGAGAATGTAATGAAAATTATAAAACTAAATGCTAAATGTAGGAATGTCTTCTTTGAAATTCATCAAATTTTATAATTTATGAATTAATTATGTTAATTTTTTTTTAATATTGCACATAATATTAAGTATACATATTTGGTTTTTAATGTTCCGTTATTTAATTATTAATCTTAATTTACGTTTTTTTTTTTTTTTTTAGAAAAAATATTTTTTAATTAAATTTTCGATTAATGAAATAGCGATATTGTAGAATCTTAACATATTGTCATTGTACATGTATAAGTGAAGAGACTCATTTAGTCAAATTTTTGAATGTTTTAAAAGAAATCTTTGAATAAAAATAATAAAACATATCCTGATTAGATCCTGTTTGAAATTATGGTGAAATTAATGCTTATGATGTAAGTTGGATTAATAAATTATTTTACTTCTACCACAAAAATATATTCTTTTTTGTTTTGAAAATTTTGTCTGATCACCCTTAATTTGTGTTGCTTACCGTTTCATTTATATTTTTCTTAATGATTTCATTTGTTAAAATTTTCAATTTGTAGTAGAACCCAACTTTTATTAGTTTTTGTTGGTGTTGTTGTGGTTGTAGTTGTGGTCGTGGTTGTAGTTGTTACACAAGTATTCGATTCGATTGTCTTAGATGGTAATTTCAAATGACTATTAGAATTTTTATTTTTATCGCAGTTATGAGTATTATCTACTTTATTTTTGATATTGATTTTAAAATTTTTAGAATTTGATAAATTTGGTTTAACAGGAATCGGTGGAGGTGATCCTATATCTTGTGACTCCATTAATTTTGCAACATTTTTCACATTTTTAATTGAATTTCCAATTTCAAATCGTTTTGAAGACGGAGGTGGTGATGGAGGACTTTTTGAATACCGAATTTTAGTTGTTTCATTATAATGATTTTCAAAATTATCTAAACGTCTTTCATTATCATCACTGTAAACAGCTGAATCTCTAAAATCCTTTTCTAAACATGCTTCAACATTGTCCTCATAAATGAATGATGTGATTTCAGTCTGCTGGTGAGATTGTTTATTACGTTTTGAATCACATACGCTATCGTTTGATGATGTTAAAGAGAAAACTGAATCATGTTGTGGATTTACTGACATCGTCGAACAATTTATAAAATTACTAAACAAAGATTTCGGATCAACATAATCTAAATTTGCCATTCTTTCACCAACGGCTTCACTTCCTTGACGATGTATTATACTTTGACGATATATTTCTGTTGTATCAGATACTCTACGTTCAGGTGGCTTATTTGTTTTACCAAAAGTAAAATTTGCAATGTCATCGCATTTCTTTGTTCGAGGTAAAAGTGAATTTTCAGATGTTGATACGTTTTCAACTTTTGGACTGATTGGATGTTGTTGGATAATATGTTTTGCTGGTTTTAAATTTAATATTTGATTTTGAATATCAATTTCAGATATAGTACTTAATCTCTCATTAATATTTTTAGTTTCAGTGACATTATCATAATTTATATTCGAATCACTCTTTCTAAATACTTTTGTCGATGTAACTGTCTCAACTACGGAATTATTTACACTATGTAGATTTCCATTCTCTCTATAAACTAATGTAACATAATCAGGTTCTGATTTGGCTTCGCTCTTGGAATTTTGTAATTCGATAGATTTATTTGTGTAATACTGTTGTGACTTTGATTTATTTAACATTAATGCAAATTTATATGGAACATGAACATTTCGCAAGAGTGTTTCATAGATTGGTTCTGAATTTTGAACGTCATTTTTTGGTGAATTTGAAACGATCTCTATATCGTCCTCTATATTAAGAGGAGGCGGAGAATTAGATGGCAATGGTGGTGGAGTAGTTGAATTTAATTCACCATCATTATATAGTTCTGGACTTGAAAGAAGGCGACCATTATCGAATAATCTTTTTTTCGGTGTCTTTTTTAGGACACTTTTAAATCCTTTAGTTTTAAGAAGTTCAGATACAATTTCAGCATCTTTCTTGAATTTTTCTTGTATTTGAATTCCACTAAATTCATTTTTATTTTCTATATTGCACTTAGTTTTACTATTTTTTGTATTTTTTGTTCGTTGTTCACTTTCATCATTCGACTCTGATACAATCGACATGAAATATTCTTCATTTTTTCTTTCCTCATCTGATTTTTCTGTGATCTTTAAATTTTCTGAAGATTCCGTTATCTTTAAAACTGTATCTTCAAAGTTATTCAAATCTAAATCCAATTTTGATGTCTCCTTTCTTTGTTGAGATCTCTTTAAATTTACAAATTTTTTTTGGATTGGTTTAGTTGTGTGTGTTTTTACTTCAATTGATTTTGGAGGCTTTGTTTTACTTCGATTTGAAATTGAAGTTTCTGCATCCATTTCTATATTTGAATTAGAATTTTTTCTCGTTGGTATTTTAGATAATGCAGAACACGTCCAGTACTCTTCATCACTGTCATCATTATTATTATTTGTAGATGATAATATTTTTGGTACTGATTTACTTTGTTCCTTAATTGAATTATCATCCGAAAATTTCAAATTTATTTTTTCTTCATTATTTTGTTGTTCATTTTCAGTTAAACTGTAATTATTTTCATGTTGTTCGTAGTCATCATGATTTAAATGATACTTTGATAAAGAAATATCTGTATCATCAGCAATTTGCCTCTTTGTTAATTGTTCACATTTAATCGAATTCGGTGAGGAATTATTGTCGTTACTTTTATTATCTGTAAGCTCTTCGATTGATGATGAGCTCATCAACATTTTACCTTTAGTTTTTGAAACATTTCTTTCGCTACGTCTAAATTGATTACGTCGATCTAAGTAAATGGGCTTTGATGAATTCAAATTCCATTTCCACAGATTTTTATCAGGTGTACGATCTATAGAAAAATATAGTAAAACAAAACAAAAATAAATAAATAAATTGAAATTTATATTTATTCTTTACCTAAATCATCTCCAAACTTATAAACAAGCTCTTTAGCTCTGATTGGTATATCGAACTGTTCAAGTATTACACCCTTAATATTTTGTGCCCATAATCTTTTTTGATCACGATTTTTGGCAGTTAATTTTATTTGATTTCTTGGTTCATCGTACGGTATTATATGAAAACTAGTTGGTTCACCAGGTAAATGCTCACGAAGCATCAATTTATTTCGCTAAAAATTAAAAAATATATTGTCGATCGATATATGTATATAAAATTTTCAATTGAAAAAATTTATGATCATAAAAAGAATATTAAAGCATTCATACTTACATAAATAACAGATTTAAATTGTAATCTATTATCTTCCTTTGGTTTTGTTATTAATAACATCATTTGAAATAAAAACACCAGACGTGGTTTGTTATTTTCCATTAATAAACCTTCTTGTATTAATTCTCCCAGAACAGTTAATTCTGTATAAATTTAAATAATAAAAAAAAAATTTTAATAATCAAGTTATAAAAATTATTTTGATTATCAAGAAAATATTTCAAATAATGAGAAAATAATGTAAATTACCTGGTCCTAGCCATCCATCAAGCATATTTGATAATTCTTTAACACGATTCTGTTGTTCTAATTTTGTTTTAACTTGATCAATATTTCTAGCAACTTGACGCATTATATCGTATGCCTGAACTACTTCTTCAATATCACAATGTTTACGTAGATTCTAAAAAAAAATTTGATAAATTATTTGAAATTTTATATACTCGAATAAATTGTGTAAATAAATGCAAATGTATTTTTTTTTTTTTTTTGTATTTATTTTTATTTTTATTTTGTATTCATTTAAATTAATAAAATTAATGTCTTACGTCTAATAGTAAATGATATTTTAAAATACGTTGTACAGGTTTCAGTAAATAAGATCCCAGAGGTAAGGTGTGTTGAAGGGTTTTTTGGGTTAACGTTAGCAATTCACTTGTATGAGTTTGCTGAAGTAGAGATGTAAGTAAAGATATTGCTCCAGGATAGCTTGTACTATACAGGGTTAAAAAAAAATTAAGTTAATAATTCGAAAAGTTAATTTTTATTTGTATATGATATTATTAAGTTTACATATACATTACATTATGTAGGTACATATGTAATACATATGTAATTTTCTTACCAATACGTTGTATATACATTAAATTCATCTTTAAGTTCTATAAAGCTTTCAGATATTTTAATTGGATCTAATCCAGAAGTAGTTAACTTTTTGAGCAGTAATGAATTAAAATCGTAAATTTCCTGAATATTACTAAATAAAACTCTTAATTGGTTAGTTTTTAAACATGCTTTATCTTTCCAATCTTCAAGATATCTATAACACAAAAAATAAAATAGAAGACATCTTAAAATTGCGATTTGTAAAACATTTCACATACCTAAGTATCTTTAAATATTTAAACAAATTTTTAATTATTTATTTATTAATTTTTAAAAGTGATTCTCTGATTTATCTGATTTAAATTGAAAATTTTGTCGAGTATCAAATTTATGCAAAGATACAAGAAATAAAATATGAAAATATAAAAAAAAATGACTTACCCCGTAATAACTTGACGTAAATCTTCTACATAATTTCGTTCTGAATCAATAATTTCCATACATGCTCGTTCAAATACTGTTAAACTATTTTCATGACTAAGATTATCTGATAGTTCATATTCACTTTGATCAGCTAAACTTTCAACGCTTGCCAAATATGAAACACCTAGTTTTCCATTCAATAAACTTTCTGATCCAGAACTTGAACTTGAAGACATAGAGCATATTGATGATGATGATAATGGACGATGTTTCGATTTTGAAATATCGGATTTTTTATCATTTTTTGGTAATGTTGTCAACTTATCAAGACTTTCTTCTGATAATTTAAGTGATAACTTATTGTTTGTTGCCAAACTTTTAAATCGTGCATATGTTAAGAATGGTAATGAAGTAAGACCGCGTTTTTCAGATATTGAACTGGTCGTTATTGGTGACGATGTTGTTAATTTTATCATTGATATTTGTTCATCAATTGGCATATCATTTGTGGTAGCTGTATCTGCTGTATGCACAATCGAAAATGAATCTTCTGGCAGCTCATCATTTGTTCCCACTATGTCTAAATTATATGTTGCATTTTCCTCCAATAATGAGTTGTATTTTTGTTTCATATCATTAATAGTACAATTTTGAGATAGATTATTAGTTAAAGGTGATGAAAAGAGTTTTTTATCGATTTCTATGTGATCTTTCTCAGATAGCGTTCCATTTTTATCAGCAATAGAAATTGAATTATCTGATTCGATTACAGAAGAATCATTAACTTCAGTTTTATCATCTTGAATTTTTTTTTTTGGCACTTCTGATTCAAATGTTTCAATTAATTCATTACCAGCTTTTGCAAGTTTACAAGTGTTTCGTGATAACGGTATATTCGAAAATTTATATTTATTAGTGATTTTTCGAAGAAGTCGATAAGAGTTATTAGTAGCTGGTAAACAACGTTTCGGACTATCATTATTAATTACAATAGGGCAATCGGTTTGTAAGGACTCAGTTACTGATTTATTTTCATCAGCTACTGCTGTAGTATTCGAATGTAAAATAATTCGTTCAACATTATTTGGTGAGAGAGCATGAACATTTTGATTTTTCAAATTATTATTATTCGCATGACTAACAGAATTATCTGTTTTTGTATTTACAGAATCAGACCATAAATTATTTGATTTCTTTTTATCATCAGAAATATAATTATCTAATGATACAATAGAATCTGCTTTAGTCATGGACTGTTTCAAATCATTTTTGGGATGTTGCTTTTGCAATGGAACATTAATACTATCTTCTTCGGTATCATTTTTACAAGTCGAATCCGAATCTAAATTGCCTGTCAAAGAATCGCATAAGCCCATTAACGAGGACGTTAAATCTGTTGTGCTACCTGTAAGAATAAATTATTATCGATTCAATATTATCAAATAAATATTTATTAGTAAGTTCAACTTAAAAGATTTAATGTTAAAAAATTCTACTTGAAATGTATGTATACACAAATGCATTATACACATTTAAATGTAATTTACTCTTAATTATTACAATAATATTTTTAAGTATAACTATAATTGTGTATTGCACAGATATTTAGAATTTGAAACATCTGAATGTTTTTATTTATTTTTAAATCTGAACGTACTATACTGTTTTATTTAATTGTATTTTATAGCTGTAACAAAAAAAATAAACATTTTTTTTCTCTATGCAATGAGACGCCAGATATTTAATTAAGTCAGATATTAATTTAACTTAAAGTATAAACGATATCATTGTTTTATATACGTATGCATATAAGTATACATATATACATATATATTGGGTTATTCGACTGTAACATTAAATTGTGTTACGTTATACATTATTTTAAAATAAGTATATAATATAGTAACGTATTAAATTATGTCTGGAATATTAAATATGCTAATATGTATTTTTAAGTATATATATGTACGTAAGTATGTAAAAATATTATGTAGGTATATCGAATTCATGTGAAACAAATTTATTGATGAATATAAATAAACAAAATTTAACTGACAAAATTTAATAATAATAATAACAAATTTGGTATATAAAGCCTACCTCTAAGATTTAAGTATATATATATTACATATATTATATATATCGCTAAGCCTAAACACTAGCATGATAAATTTTTGTAAGACTGCTCAAGTCTCAGACTTTTCTTAGTTTTATCACGTTTTATCTTTTCAGCTACATTTTTAGTCGGTTTTAATAATGAAAATAAATTAATGAAAATATTAATAAAAAGTTAGAAGAAAAAATAAAGATTTGAAATGAAATATGAATGGATAGATATTCAAAGTAATTTTATTATGTAATGGTAATAGAGTATCTTGGTATATCTATACCAAGATAAAAAAGACGAAAAATAGTATTTTAATTTAGAATTCTTATTATTTTTATATATTCTAAAAATGAAATAAAATCATTTATCGTAGTAATATACATACACACATGTAAAATGTATTTGTAAAATATTATTAAAGAGAAAAAAAAATCGCATTAAAGTCACAGAATATATGCATATGTACTTATGTATGTAATATCCTTTAGAAATTTATATTTTCGAAGATTCAGGAAGTGTTTTTAAAGTTTAACATAACATTTAAACATTTTTTAAAATCAAGTGTAGTATGTAAACAGGCCAAGAAGACAAAGACCTACTTAAAATTAATTACACTATCATATACACATATATATATATTATATATATACATATATATTTGTAGATATGTAGACATGTATCATTGAGAAATTGATTAAATGAAAATACATCAAATTCACGGGTGCATGTATGTTATATTGTGAGCTGATTCATTCATAATTGTATCTGTAAATTATTGTCATTTAAGTTCAAGTAAATTATTTAGTAAATATAAATTATGATAGGTATATATATATATATATATATACATTTTGCGATATAACTATATGTATGTATAGATATGAACATTACATTTGTTCGATAATAATGACTCACAAAAGGTTAAATAAATTTAAAAATTATATATATATATATATATGACACTACATTTATAATGTATAGATAGATACGGTAGTTGTTATGTTTTTACATATGCGATACGTAGCATCCTGTCATTAATTTCATATTGTACAAAATAACTACAAGCTACAAGCAACTGTAACAGATAAAAATTTGATAATAAAAAAGTAAAATAATAATAATTGTTATCTGTTACAGTTGTTTTTACTTATGTGTAAAAAATGATACAAACGATAAAATTGTCATAAAATACAAAAACCACCAGTACTGAATCATATCATATACTGAATCATAACGATTTATAATTATTATAATAATCTCTATCTATTCTATAGTAATTCATTATAAAAGTATACGACTGTATGTATGTATGTACATTACATATAGGTATTATTATTATAAAAAAAAAAAAAAATATTAATAATAAAAACACACATATGGAGTAAACATGATAAAGAAAATGTAGAAAATAAACATTCTGTTTTTATATCGTTTTTGGAGTATCTACAGATAGTTAAACTTATCAATTACTTGAAAACTTGGCTGACTTTCAAAATAAAATATAAATATATAAAATATATATATACATATATATATATATCATTATGCGATAATACAAAGTCATATGGCAAATGCAAAAAACTGATATATAAATATGTACGTACGTATGTATGTCTATAATGTATATCTATAATAGTACAGGTACATTTATATAATAAATGTAATATATTGCAACTTTTATATGACTATATGAGCCTAAGAAATTCTCGTACATAATTTATTTGTGTAATGTATTTTAAATAATATATAGTATAGGTAGGTATACATGTATGTAGATATATTATGAAATTGTGATGCAATATAGAATATAATGTAACATATTGTATATATATATTTATGTATGTACATAATACACATATATATAGTCAAATTTTACACTTCAATATAATTTTCAATTATATATCTATAACATATGAATACTCTATATGTAAAATGTACATAAAATTGTTAGTTTTCTAATGTATTTCGGAACTGAATTGTTTTCACTTGATTTGGTAAGAGACAATGGATTACATATTATGCGTATAACAAATGAAGGGTGGTGTGGTAATTAACAGCAGGAATTCTAATTTTTCGTTTGAAGCCTAACAATATAATACTATATGGGCATATTAATATGTAATACAGAAAGAAAAGGAAGGTAAAAAGACATTTCTGGTATGATAATTACATAAACAGATATACATATGTAATATTGGTAAAATTTACTGGATATATATTTATATACATATATGTATACATATATGTATATAATGATAATTTTCTTGACTTTTTCTACTTCCTTACATCAGAAAATACCTGAGTAATAGTTTCAAAGGAATATTTTTGAAATGTTTTCTAAGTTTTATTTATTTTCAGATATTTAATATTAATATTAATATGATTTTAGAATACATGCATATTTATGTATAGGTACATATTTTGAATATTTATTATACCTTATAACATTTTATTAGGATAAAAATAGAAGAAAATGCATTATTATGCAAGATAATTATCGTCAATTGAACTACCTATCTTGATTATATTTTAATTATGTACATTTCATGTACCATATTAGATACATCTACATCAATTTATATATATGTATTTATCTTTATAGGTATATGATATTAAATTAAAAATTTGATATTGATTTATTTATACTTCTTTGATAATTATAGGTAAGTATTATATATTAGACGAAATTTTTGAAAATAAATATGTATATAATATAAGTATAAATTGTATTATGAGATAAATAACCTGAATAGATTTATCTAAGTAGGTATAATATATGAAATTTTTAAAGAGAATTTAATTAAGTACATATGTAGTTTGAATATACAATAATTGTATTTCCTATATGTATATATGTATGTACATATAATATACATAATCATATAAAAATTTCTTTTTAATTTAAAATTTTTAATTTTTTTTTTCTATCATTTATATGTAAATTATAATTTTTTTTACATAAGTAAATTTTGGATATAGATATGCTTATAACGTATACATTATTATGTTTTTACAATCAAATGACTCACATAAAAATGTCATACATATATCACATTATAACGATAATTTTAGTTTTTCATATATTTTGGATGCGCATCATATCTTATACAATATAAAAATGATACATATATCTTTCTTCCTTCCTTTATGTATAATACCTGTTTGTTAATTTTTATCTGAAAATGAAAACTCAATACAACAGTTCAAAATTTATATTAAGTATTGGTAGGTACGAGTTATTAATTGTTTAAAGTGTGAACTAAAAATTTCAAATTGAATATTTTTCTTACTTCAATAATACAATGATTATTTAAATAAACTTGTGTTGTATGTTGTACATTATATATATATGTATTTACATATTATCAAGACCACCTTCTGTGAAAATTTTGTTTATCAGTCACTATACCATCCTACCTACGAACAAACCAACACAATCCGTCTATATATATATGTATATATATACAAGTAAATTTCCAACCAAATCAATATACAGATAGATAGATAGATAGATTATTATATCAGCAGTTTGACACTACAAAGTAATCAAAATTTTGGTCTGATATGATACAGACCAAGGCTAATAAAATATATAAGGTTAGCTGTAGCGATACTAATAACCTACAAATTAAGTTGTGACGTCACAATGTAAGATTTCTTGAAGCATTCATAAGACCGTATTATGTTAGTCGAAATTTCGATGTTAAAAAGATGAATTAAAAGTTAAAAAATTACTAAAGATTACTAAACAAAACAAATTAAGTTATTTTTAATAGTTGATAAAATATAGATTTAGTGCTCTAATTCTAAAATACATTCGTGTTTTAAAAAACAACAATAACAATTTAACATTTCTTACAATATGACGTCAGAATCGGTTGAAAATCTGATTGTAAAAAAAGCAAAAAGTTTTCCTATATACGGCTACAGCTAACCTTATATATTCTATTAGCCTTGATACAGACTACCTATCTATAGAGTATTTTTTTAATTTAAAAAAAAAAAAAAAAGACAAAACTAAATCTGCAATTTTGTATATAATTTATGACTTTATATTTGGGTATAGTTTATACATAGTTGAAGATGTCATAGATATACTCCATCTAGGCATATTATATATTATAATACATAAAACATAAAATTTGATGTTATATGTATAGAGATTTGATATACCTACATATATGTAACTGTTTTGGAAATGTTTGAATTTGTTTAATTATTGTTTTTGATTTGGTTTTCATTTGAATCGTTAAATGAACTATTTATAATTTTCAATAATTGCAGTGCAGCAAGAATATGACGATGACATAAAAATGCTATTTATGCATACATATATGTATTGCAGTCTAATGCATTAAAGAAACGTTACATTAATTGTTTATTTTTTTTAAATATTTATTATAGTATCAGATTATCAAAAATTTACGATATCACGTTTATATACACTTCTTGTATTCTTGTATATCAAATCAATACAATAAACATAAGGTATAAAATAATTATGAAATAGGTATATAATAGGTGTTTTCGATTTGGCAATTTCAAGTATGTACTTGCGAGTAGGAAAGGTAAATGTCTCTGCTAAACCATCTACTCGCAGCTACTCATGGAAAATTTTTCAAGTAGCTGGAAGTAGATGCAAGTAGTTATGAATAATTTTTGTGTCGTTCGTTTTAACAATTTATCCTAGACAGATTTTAGTACTCGCAATTACTTGAAATTGCCAAATCGAAAGCACCTAATATAACATTCAAAAATTAGTATCGTCGATATGATGATTGGATTATACTGTAATGAAACGATAAAATAAATTTGAAAATTTATCTGTGTAATGGTGCAACGAATTTTACTGTATATTATTTGATTTCACAGTTCACACCATTTATGATGAACATGTTTATTGCTAAATAATTTTACTGCAAGTGCAATCTCTAGAGATCTCGGTCTAAATGAGAATTAATAAGAGAAAAATCAAACAGAACACAGAATAATATATAATAGATATATATTAGATATACACATAAATTTAAATATAATACAACTTAAATCACTTCTATTATGCTTTATATTATGAAAATTTTACTCTTTTCCTTTATAAATTAAAAAAATTATATACTAGTCCTATAAATGTGAATACAACATACTCATATAATGTACAAAAATAAACATTTTTTAACTCCTATAACTCTTGTCACAGTATAAATAAAATATTTAATATTAACATGCAATGTACCAAATATGCTGAAGGGAAATGAACTTTTATAGTTTGAAATTAAGCATCAGACACTAGCAGCTTTGCAGCTATCTGCTGGCTATACATTGCATGCATCCAATAATTCAATACAAACAAATGTAACATATTTCATATGTACATAAATGTTGTTTTAAATATAAATATGTATGTAAGTACTAAAAATAAAACTGGAACTAAAACTAAACATACCAAAAAAGTCCTCCCATTGTTCCGAGTCATCCGATTCTGCGTCCATATTAGAAGTAGAAGTAATAGAGTTATAATTGTATAGTTCCTTATTCAGAAAGATATTATTGAAAATTCTTAGAAATGTACATGTACAAATGGCAAAAAAAAATATTTCATTTATTGGAAACAATTTCTTTTATTATTTTTATTTTTAATTTAATGGATATTTAGCCTGGCCATTATTGTGTAATATATTATTTGTGTTATACACTTGAGTTTCAGGTTTGAACCATTAATTGAAGTAGTCATAATTTGAAAATAATACTACAAATACAAAATAAATACGATATAGACATATTTTTTTTAAATTAAGTAAATTTAAAAATATGTATATAATATATATGTAGGTACATAAATATATGTATATATATTATATATTATCTAAATGTAACTTAAATATTAAAAAAAAATACATAGGTATATCACAAAGTTGATTCGTAATTTATTGTTAAATAAAATTGAAAGCATTATAATAAAATATATCGTGTTATGTGTTTGTTGATGATGATGATGTTGATGATGATCTATGGCTTGCAACATATAGGTGTATTCAATCAAATAAGAATAAGAAAAAAAAAAAAAAAAAAAAAAACAATTTTCTTGTAAAGGTGAATGATTCAGCGCACTGAATATTTTATTAAATTGATATTGTACGTTAATCGATTCATCAAAACTTTAATTAATTTTCTCTTTTTTGTTATTTACAGTGTATAAACTTAATTTAAATTATTATTTTTATTGACATAATTTTTTAGTTTTTTATATACTTTTCTATGAACATAAAATAATAATATTATGACTGATACATATAATATGCACTTTTTACATAATACAATATTATACATGTACTACCTATATTTTTATTTTTTCAAAAACAATCTATAGTAAAATAAATTGATACTAAAACTGAAAAAAAAATCAATGTAAATTTTAAATAAAAGTTAACTATAACACTCACTGTCACTATCTCATGAATAAGATATTTTTTAATTTCCAATCAAATTTTTGTAATATTTTTTTAAAAATACTCACTAACTTAATACTATACTATACGTACTATAACCAAAACCGAACGCACGCATCGCATCGCATCTATGTAATTAAATAACAAAATAGCATCAACTTCAACTAAACTCTTCTCAACAACAGTCAACAGCAACACATTCACATTAATTGCATTACATTACATTGCAATTGCAATTCAATACAAGCACAATATAATAAACAAATACAAAATAAAATGCGAATGCATATGCAATACAATTACAATACAATTCTATATTCTATTCTCTATAGTCTGTCTATGTCTATCCCTATTCCCCATTGATTCTATCTTCTGTATTAATGAATATGAATGATGAGATATGAATATACATATTATGAATATGATATGATATGATATGCATATAATATGCATTATGATATGATGCATATGAATGAGTCAATTCAGTAATCATTTCGCCTCTTCTTCTTCTTTTTAACTTCACTAATCACCACACAGCACACAATACGCAATCAAATTCAATACACATTTCACAGCACTGATCAACCACTATAATAAGATGTGACACTGAACACGTGTTAGCAAAAATTTCTCATGACCTTTGTCCCGTTATTCATTCGGCCTTAACGGTTTTGCTAAAAGTCGATAGTAATTAACAGCCTTTGTACGAAAAAGGGACAAAAAAATGGAATTGAAACACCAACCGTTTTAAAAAATGTAACATTATTACAGGGTATACCCATTAAAAAAGTACAAATTTTGTTATTAAAATTTTTTTATCTAAAATAAACAAAATTAATTGTAAATGCATTACACTTAAAATTTTGTGTTTGCTATCAAATGTTTTTACATTTTTGTTAAATTTCTTAATTATAAAATAAATTCTTACTCTAATATATAGCGTAACAAAATAAACTTTTTCTTGTCTTCAAAATTCTCAGAAATTATATGAATCACCCTATATCTTGATATAATGACGCGTCAGGTAGTCAAAAAAAAAGTTCCAGATCGCCTTTAAAAATACATTATGAAAAAATGTAAGCATCTGCGTATCAGTTTCAATTTTCCCTATGATTTACATTGTCTACCTAACCAGTACTAACACAGTGAAAAAGTTCCAGATCGCCTTTAAAAATGCATTGTGAAAAAATCGTATACATGTACAATATGATTGTATTGCTCACATTTATATATTGTTTTGTATCTTTTCTTCATTACGGTGGCTTATAAGGAAATATGGATTTGAAATAAGTACATTAATTCTGTACTGTTTTTGTAAATTGAATTTTGATTTTTTTTATTATTTTTAAATATTTATGTGTGTTGGTAAATTTAAAAAAAAAAAGAGTGTCACATCTTGTTAGTTGTTGATCAATGTTTCACAGTCACATCACATTTCACATCATCACGATCACACTATTTCTTTTCTCTTCACTCCTACACTGATTTCATTCATTTTTCATTTCTAGTTCCTTTCCAAAAATTCCTATTCTAAGTTAATCCTGGTTAATCCTATGTCTATTGTCTTTATCTATCATGTTCATGATAATGAATGAAATAATCAAATCAACCTCTGTCGCTGTCATTGTCTCAGTCTCTCGCGTCTCTTGTCTATAGTGTTGGTTTTGTTTAATGCGAATGCGAAATGCGATGCTGGCTGATTCGATTCCACTTTAATCCAATTGGAATCGCTTTGCTCAACAATGACAAATTAAATATGAGCTGTATCTGTTCTGTTTTCTGTATCTTATATGAATTCAGCCAGCCAGAAATCAGAATTGATAAATAATATAATAAAAATATGCAAGATATACTATACACAATACACACTATCTTGATAAATATGTATGAATCATATAAGATAAAATAAAATCAATCAAAATATATAATAAATTAAATTATAATGAATTCCACCATTCCACTTATACGTTATACAACTTGTACCATTAAACTTATCTATCTTCTCTTCTAGCTACACCCTACACCACAGAGCTCAGAACATAACATATTATACAGAAATAACACTGTATAAAAAATAATTTTCAATTTTCAATGACCTTGTTCCGTAGCTTATCACGTGACGTTCATGTTTTCAAGTTTTAAGATAAATGTAAACGCAAAGCAAGGAATTAATGCAATTCAAATTCAAACCATTAAAAAAAGTGAGTAAATGATTCATTCACAAGGAATTTAAAAAAAATTGTAACACTGATGCCTCAGTCAGATAACAGACAGCTCAATCTAGCAAAAATTTCAAAATGTAGTTGAAGATCTGACAGAAAATAATGATAATAATAGGGTGGCTAATAGTACATTTTTATCATTCAAACTTCTACCGCAGATAATGCAATCGCAATTACATATATGTATCTATATATGATTCTTACATATGTAATGCACTATAATTCTGCTTTTTAGACTAAAAGGGCCAATAACACTACACAGTACACATGCATGTGTCATCATTGTGTCATTGTGCATGCTGACTGACAGTGTATGTCGAAAATTACTCATTTTTTAAAGACTTTCAAAGCGGATGGATGAGGCTAAAAATAAAATGGCTTGTTCAAATAGAAAATTTTGGAGTGAATTTTTAGAACTTTATAGTGTTTTAAACCACCCATTCATGTTTCATCCATATTCTTTTTTGTCTCTTTTGTTTATTTGTTTTTTCTTTTTAATTGACATCGCCTTTAAAATTACAGCACACGTGTCTTCCATCCTTTTATTTTGACAAATTAATGAAAAACGATAATTGTGCAATATTCATGCGTAGTGCCGTGCCGTAGTGCGTAGTTTGTGGAGACAGCATGATTGCGCATTTATATAATTATACATGCATGCATGTGTGTGTAGTGTATGTATTTGACCCTTAAAGCGAATTATCTGTTTATGTAGTTCAATCAACCGCTTTAAAACGGGTTAAACCATTTGAATCGATTAATTTAAAATCGATTATTAATTTCGAAAAAATGTAATAATAAAAAATAGTAAGAATTTATGAATTTGGAGCAGCGTATGATATAAGGAAATGAAAATATGAAAATATTTTGACCACTCTCTTCATCGTCTTGAGTGTTTTTTTAAATAGATTTTAAATGGAGAGAAAAATATTTTCGTGGAGAATCTGAGCTTTAGAAAATAAATAAAATTAATAAAAATTATCATGAAAATACTATATAAACATCTTATTTTAACATGATCATCTCTTTCTTTAATTGCTTCAATTCGTGTGGTTAAAACGAGCAAATTTTTTCCCTTTTTAAAGATATTTATATGTCAATCATTAATATAAATATTAAATAAATAAAAATAAATATTTCACTGCGTTGCATTGCATGTTAATGTATTCAGGCTTTATTTTTCATCGTAATTCGTATATTGTATACGAAAAACGCAACGCACGGCGCACGTAATGTTGTACGTCGTAGTACATACGTTGTATACGTAGCATCAGCGGCATTGTGAAATTGTCAATTTCATTTAAATTTTTCTTGAATTTGTCGGAATTTGTCTATTTGGCTTATTTGCTCACGGCACGGCACGGCAATCGGCATACATATGTTCTGTCACATTGAGCTATTCAATTATTTAACTTCATTCCACCATTCCCATTGTCATTTTTTCATTCGATTCATTCGAGTTAACATTGAAATTAAAATTAACATTTAATTTAACATTAGTTTGGCTTGTCAAATTACTTTTTTTTTCAGAATATATCTGGTAATTTTTTAATCATTTCGTTTTTAAAGTTTTTTATATAGAAAAATTTTGAGAATTTGTGTATAGTAGGGTAGCATAAATTAACATTCGAAAAATATAACAATTTAATAAATACAAATAACTTACAATTTAGGAAGTTTAGTTTTTTGTTCAAGTTGAGAATAAATTACAAAAAGAAGAAAAAGAAGCAATTACAAATTTATCTTTTACTTGGAAAGTATTCTGCACCACTGGTCATCATTGATCATCATCAAAAAGAAGAATCATATAAATTAAATATGGAGGATAATCGTGAAGCTGCAAATGAAAGTTCAGAAAATTTGTGTGTAGTATGCTTTAAAAATGTTGAAATTTATTCCATTGGAGAATGCGACCATCCTGTTTGTTACGAATGTTCAACCAGGATGAGAGTTTTATGCGAGCAAAATGAATGCCCAATTTGCAGAAAAACTTTATTTAAGGTAAGATAATAAAAATGTTAAGTTAGCAAAAATATCAAATAGAAATTAATATAATATGCTTGTGTGTGAGTAAATTATAGTCTCAAGGTTAATCTATAAAAGTAAACAAGTACTAGTGAAGTTAAAGCAAAAGTATATTTAAATGTATTTTATTACTTATACAATTACATTTTACAGATAATTTAATGTTAGATTCATTTAATATATCATTTATGCAATTTTTAATAAAATGATTATTGATGGATTTCGATTAACTTAAAAATTTCCAGGTCATATTCACAAATGAAATTCAACCGTATCAGGTGTTACAAGAGAATAATAAATCTGAGTATTATCATAAGAAATACAAAATTTGTTTTAGCAATCCACTTATCAAGAAAGCATTTTATGATTTATTGGATCATCCATGTCCAAAGTAATTACTTATAAAATTTCATTTTCATATACATAAGTATATGTATAAAAAATTATTCATGTCAATCATGTAGTTCGAGTCGAGTTTTCGAATATGTTGATCACGTAGTTCGAGTTTATAAAAATAATCATTCGAGTACTCGAATAACACTTCGAGTCGAGTTTCAGTGTATAATTTCATGACCAGTTTGTTATAATTTATAAAATTCTGCGATTGGTTAGCTGTGGTAAAAAGTGATAAAAATGAGTCGGAAAGATAAATTGTAAGTTTTTAAAAATTATTTTTATGTATGGAAGACTTGTATTTCATAATGCCTTATTATACAGCTAAATGCAGGTTTTTTTTTAAATGAAATAAACTTTGTAAATCTGAAATACATTTAGCGGAAAAATCCAGTCAAATAAGTTTGTACTTATGTTATATCCAGCAGATTAAATAAGTTGAAGAAATTTCTAAAAATTCTTCTTTCATATTTAATATCCCATATACTTTCTTCTTAATTTTCATTACTATCTGAATTAAAAAATTCCAACGATAACACCCTAAAAATTTATATTTTTATCAAAAATCAAAATCTTAATTTACAATCTCAATTTCACAATTAAATTAACCAATCTTAATACAAAACGATAAAAAAAATTCCATACAAAAAAAATTTTTTTTTTTTAACAGTTGGTACAACATTCGAGTAAAATTTTTCGAACTACGTGATCGGGAGAAAATTTCCATTCGAATTCGACTTGATCCGACATAATTAATTAAATTAAATATGAAATTAATCTATTTAATTATTTTTTGTAGATGTAATATAAATAGAAAAACATTTTATAGTTTTGATGAATTAAAAGATCACGTAAGAAAAGTACATGAATTGTTTTATTGTGACATATGTTCCGCAAATTTAAAAATATTTTCATTTGAGAAAAAATGTTATAATCGGCAAGAATTGGCATTACATAGAAGAAAAGGTGATCCCGATAATACTTCGCATAGAGGACATCCTCTTTGTCAATATTGTGATGTACGTTTCTTGGATAGAGAAGAGCTATTTCGTCATTTAAGACTTAAACATTTTTATTGTCATATTTGTGACGCTGACGGAGCGCATCAGTATTACGCGTAAATACACCTAGTTTATTTTTTTAAACTTAATAAAAATAGAAATTAATATATTTATATAATATATATTAGGGATTATGAATCGTTATGTGATCATTTTCGTTCGGATCATTATCTTTGCGAGGAAGGTGAATGTGCATCAAATCGTCTTACGGCAGTTTTCCGTACGGAAATTGACTTGAAAGGACATATTACAAGTGTGCACAGCAAATCATTGGGGAAGCAGCAAGCTAAGCAAGCTAGAACTCTTCAACTTGAAATAACGCTTGGTCCTCGCCCTGGTCGAACTATTAGTAGTGTTAACAACAATCTAGATCTCCCAATGAATGAGTCTATGTTACGTTCAAAAAGGTAATATAGAAAATTGATTTATATTAACTTTTGATAAAATATATAAAGGAATGGTGTTAACAGTAATAACAAAATGGAATCATTTCGTTCTATGAATGGTACTAATCATAATCCAACAAGAATTATTGATGCTAATGATGATCAGGAATTTCCTTCTTTGGAAAGTGCTAACTCATCTTCAGCAGTGCATCCAAAAATGTCAGTAAGAACTAAGGCTTTCGGTCCGCCCAATCTAACAAGATCACAAGACTTTCCTACATTGGGTGATGCAAACGGCGGTGGAGTAAACGGCAATAATTATGATACAGGTTAATACTGAGGATATTTTTAATTTTTGCACTTTAATTTTGCAAATCAATTAATTTTCTTTATATAAATGCAGGTCCTAATATAAATCAAAATTCAAAACGTAATCCTTCAATAGTATCAGTTAAAAAAAAACCTAGTGCTCAACAACAAGCAAATATAAACTCAGGTGGTAATAGCATGGTTATTCATGTTTCTAATAGACCAAATGTTAACAATAACAATGTAACAAATTTTCTTTCTGATGGAAATAAAACGAGAACACCAATAACAACAACAAAAGCTGCGACAACAACAATAAAAAAGCTCTCAAATCAAGAAGACTTTTCTGCTTTGACTAACAATAATCCAGCAGTGTCTAATATAAATATAAGTTCTGTAGTTTCTGCAAAACATAGATCTTTGATAAAGGATCATATATCAGCTACTAACTGTCCTCAGTCTAGTTCTAAAATAACTGTAGTTCAAAAAGCATTACCTTCATTGTCATCACCAGTATCGACATCATCGAAAAAAAGCGAAACAAAAAATTCATCTACTTCTGTGCCTTCTTTAACGAAAAATGATTTTCCAGAACTAAGTGGTGGTAATCGTAAACCAAGACGTACATCTACACCAACATCACCTGGCTCTGTTTCAAATTCAAGTTCTACTACCTCACAAAATTTTGAAATGAAACAAAAGCGTCAAGATCAAGTTAAAGATATTTGCTTGAAATCTGATAATAAAGAAAAAAAGAGTAAAAAACAATCAAATAAAAGCAATAGTAAAAAAACAGATCAGATAGGAAAATCAGCAAGTAATGATAAAGAAAATAAAAATCAAAATATAATTACCACTAACAAAAATATATTCAATGGAAGGAATTATAGTGATTTTCAACAACACAATTCAAATGTTGTTGGTTCAAATATTAATTGGATACCACCACCGGGTTTTGATCAAATACCATACAGTCGTAAAAATTCTTCGATTGGATCTCCACCACCAGGTTTTAAATCGGTTACATTGAATTCAGTCGTAAAACCTCCGAATGATTTAACATTTACAAATTCGTTGGGAGAAGCATTCAGTATTGTTCCAAGCCATACATTTATTCAACCACCTGATTCAGACAAACGAAACCAAGTAAGTAAGATATTAATCCATACATACAAGAGTATATTCATGTGAATTTATAAAATTTATTATGAAATTTTACAATAATTGAATTCATTTTTCTTTTATATGAGAAAAACATAGATAATCTATAAATTATAGAAATCTAAAAGTATTAGAAAATATTTAAAAAAAAAAAAAGATGCGATCTAAGAAAATTCATTAAATTATTGCAATAAATTATCTTTTACTTTTACTACTAGGAATTAGTGAGAAACTTTCAAAACACATTATTACATCCAGCCATCTTTGAAGAATTTAAACATATATCTAAGAAATTTCGTGAAGGACAATATAAAACATTACCATATTATGAACATTGTCAAGCAGCATTAAAAGATAAATTTGATGAATATTTTCCAGAATTACTTGCACTTTTACCAGACATTAATAAGCAGCAGGTAATATATATATATATATATATTTTTTTTTTTTTTTTCAAATAAAACATATTTACATATATAATTATAATTCTTATTTAATTTATTTTGAATTTTATATTTTTTTTAGGAACTGTATTTAGTGCACTGCCAAAACACAAAAAATAAAAAACAAAAAAAGTTGGAAGTATGTCCACAATGTAAACAAGTTTTACTAATAAAGGATATGCAATATCATTTGAAATCTCATTCATTAGAAAATAATTTTCCAACATTAATTGGTGCCATGAAAAAATTATCAATTACTTCAGGAAAGAATAGAAAATAACAATTTGTAAAAAATACCATGATTCATATACAAAATTAAAATTATATTGTATTTATGTAAATATATACATTTTGCATGTATGTATATAAATTAAATTTTGGTACTATTGTTAAAAACATAAACAATTTTGACAAAAAAAAAATATATATGTATATATATATATATAAAAAAAAAATAGAATAAAAAAAATATATTATAGATATCAAAACCAGAGCATTTGCATGAAAATTTCAATAATAATAAACACTACTACATGCAAGATAATAATAGTAAATTGTACAAGAAGCTGAAAAATGTAATTTAAATTTACATTTTTTTTTTTTTTTTAAAAACAAAATTTGTATAAAATCGAATTTTCAATCTAAATTCAATATGAAATCATACTTTATTTCATTTCGTTTTGTTTTAAAAATAAAATTGTTCACAATTCATTACTCATATTGAACTTCTGGTATACGTAAAAATAAACTTATTTTTTTTTGCAATTTGAAAATGAATATGATAAACTTTTTTTCATAAATTACAAATGAATTAAAAAAAGGAAAAGAAAAATATATACATATATTATTATTATTTAAAAATACGTTTTATATACATACTATATGCATATTGTATTTCATTATTAAAAGTAAAAAGTGATAATAATGAAGTAAAATGTATTTCATTAAAAATAGAGACATAATGTATGTATATTGTTCAACATTTGACTATTATTTAAATTGTAAATATTTTGTATTTAATCTTTGGTTTATTTGTCAAAAACATTAAAATTTATTTAATTTTTCAAGAAAAAAAAAAAAAAAAAATTCTAGATACTTTGGCAATTTGTTATTTTCAAAAAATGTCCTTATTGTAAAAGCACAATGAAATGAATAAGTTTTACTTGGTTCAGCTACTTCATTACGATCATTTTTTACTTTATAATAATTAGATACAATATGAATACAATGCTATTTTATTTTTTATTTCTTTGTGTAAATTAAAAACTAATAAAACATACTTTGTAACATGTATTACATTTAATTTTAATATCATTGAAATAAATATTTTTATTTAAACAAAATTTAATAAAAAAAAAAAATTTTTTTTTTTGTCTTTCCTACAATGCAATTAAAGGGATATGAATATTACCATATTTGATTTTACTTTAAAATTATTGTACAATATACCTAATTGAAACAGTTCATCTGAAAAAGCTAACCAATTCACAATTGCATTGCCTCCAGTCACTATTTTAATAATACAATATATACATAATATTGTCATGTATGTATTGTCATATTTCTTTTAACACAAGATACACAAAAAATATACATACTTACCATGTTTTTTCTTTCTTTTTTCATTTCTAAAAGATTATTACTAACATTATATGTACTTACATTAAAGAATTTTTGATTTCAGGTTTTAATCGTAACATGTTTTGTAAAGAACATCAAAAAATATTTGAAAAAAATAAATAAATAAAAAAAAAAAAAACATTACAAACTGCATATTTTCATTTTATTTTTAAATATATATTTATTGAATAATTGAATATTACATTTAAAATCATTAACCAAAAAATAAAATTTAAAATTAATTTTTAATATAGGTACTGAATAGTAATGAATATTTTTATACATATTTTTATCATACGATGAATTCCAAAGTAAATATTATAATAATACTTTTTTTTTTACATTTTTATATTGATTTGAAAAATGTTATATTTTTCAATAATTTCATTTTTATAATTTTCAAAAATACAAAGGTCTGTATGTTTATCAAAAATTTATATATGTATGTATGTATTTATTAAAATTTATTATTTCTGAATGATTCAAATATTTTTTAGTAGATTTTTATTATATTTTTGGATAGGTATCTTTTTAAAATGGGTGTATAATTTTTTTTATTTTTTATTTTTCATAACTTATTTCCTGTGATTTCATGCTTTTCGTTTATTTCTACAATCAATATTTTTAGACATTAAGCACACAGACCAATATTTATTTACATTTCACTGTATTAAAACTAAAGAAAAAAAAAAAAAAAAAAAAACGAAGAATTCAAGAAAAATAAATAAAATAAAATAACTAACAATAAAAAACAAACAACCTTATCTTTAAAACAAGATTGTGCAAGTGCAAAGCAAAAAAACAAAAAACAAAAAACAAAAACAAAAAAACAACATTTGTTGAAATTTATACATTTTTTGTAATGTAATGTATTTATAAAACTCTTTCGTATAGTAATTCTAATTTAAAGGTCTAATCATGTCCATTTTGTATCATAAAATTTCATATTTTTCTACAGGTTTGATTATTTTTTTTGTCAGGATATGTTTATTGTCATGGCGTGAATCAAATGTATGTAGAAATTATGTTTCGTAATGCATATTTTCGATACTCTGAGACGTTCATTATCTGATGTAAATGCAAGCCGAGAGCCGACTAATCTGAATTTCTGACAATTATCACGTTGATAAATTAATTTTATTAAGATTTTACGTGTTATAAAATTTTTGAATTCAATTAAAATTTTTAAAAATTAAATTTAAAATTCAAATGTTGATCAATTAAAATTAAATTAATGACACAATATTTATTTATTAATCGGCTATCAATTTCATTAAAAGTTCTATAAAATGCTCTTGGTTCTTGTATCATAATTATAATAATGTTGAGTACACAAAATAATTTCCATCAGAACAATTATTCATATTTAAAAATAAAAATATTAACGTCTAACGTCTCAATTAATGTGATTATATAAAATAATTTTTGATGAATCAAAAACATTTATGTCATACATTATTTTATAATATATATATGTACTTACTTGCTTAGTTGCTTGCACATTCTTGTTGTAAAGATTACACTTAACACTATATAGTAGTATATATTTGATTTTTCAAATCTATTCTTAGACAGTGATAAATATTAATTATTATTATTATTATTATGCATTACTATTCGATATTATTATGCTTGAAAATATTTTTCATGATGCAGAAATTTAATGGTATATTTACTCATACAGTGTGATGCAAAATTTAAATTTTACTTTTAATAAAGTACTCATACTTTATTTATTTATTTATATTATATGTATGATAAATTAATTTTGAAAAATAAATGAAAAAAAAAAATGTACATATGTGTATGAATAGCTTCATGAAAAATATGAAAATGATTTTCATTTTTACATTAATTTATTATAATAATTATAAATATATGTGTTTGAAAATTTTTATTTTTTATTTGAAATTGATTGATTAGATCTTGTTATTATTTTGCGAGAACTATTATCATTATTACTATCAGAAATAGCATCACTATTTTTATTTTTTATTATCATGGCACCATCTTTAAGTTCAATTTTACCTTCTTTTGTCATTAATTCAACTTGAGCTTTGGTCATTACAATTTTCTGTACTTTCACTTTACGATCTCCAATCACCATGTCAACAATATTTTTATTGTTGTAAACTTTCAAATTGTCTGATGCTGATGATGAATCATGTAAGTGTAAGACAGAACTATCACTAGAACGTTTCTCCTTATTTTCTGATGCTTTACTACTGTTACCATTGTTTTTTTCATTTTGCGAAATTTTCGAATATTCCTTTGTTGTATTCGAATTTGTTGATAAATTCCTTTTAGATTTTTTCTCTGTTTTGATATTTACTTCACTCTGTTGCTTTTTTATTGTTTTTTCTTGTAGATTTATGACTGGTTTCTTTGCTTCAATTTTATTTAAAGGCAAAATTTTCATGGAATTTAGTATATTTGTCGACCTTTTATTTGATGATTCTTGTTCTTGTAGTGGTGATGATGATGTTGATGGCATCTCTTTAAATTTATCTGGAGCTGAATAGATCGTCTTTGTGAATACTGCAAATTTTGGGATATGCTTCATTGCTGGATTCGTGGTGGCTGATTGTCTTGATGAATAAGTTTTGAGTTGTTGTGGTTGTTGCTGTTGTTGTTTTTTTCCTTCTGGCACTTTTCGACCTTGCTGATTTGATGATGATGTAGATGCAATTTCTCTTATTTTATGTGTTTCCATGTTATATATCATTTTTGAATTTTCCTTTGGATTTAATTTAATAATTTTTTGTGGTGGCGACTCATCAATCGATTCTTCCAATATAAATTCTTCAGATTCATCCCTAGTTAAAGATTCTATTTCCATAGCAATTTCATCATTGTATTCTTTAAAAGTCTGTTGTTTTGTATTTTCATGATCATTTTCATAAGTCTTATATGTAATATCTTTTTCCACCACAACTACATTTTCTTTTTTAATGTTTGAATCATCAACTGCATGTTGCTGCTGATCATCATCTTCCTGATGATATTCTTCTATTATGAATTCCTCAATAATTCCATCATCATTATTCGTACTCTCTTGTGAATCTTCAGTAAATTGCTGAACTTCATTTTTAACATTTTTGTCATGTTCCTCGTAAACAGCTAAATCATCTATGTGCTCCGTATCGCTATGATTTTGAAGCTTTTCAGCAGTCATAAATATTAGATCACAAAATTCACACGCATATTGTTCACCTTCAGAATGATTCCTTATGTGCTCAGTAACTAAATCCAAATTCTGAAAACTTTCTTTACATAATGGACAAATTAGCGTTTGTGTAGCATGAACAGCAGAGTGATAAATTAAATCATCTCTAGTTGTGAAAACTTTTTCGCAATCGAAACATTTATATGAACCAGAACCTTGTTTGTGAGAGCGTAAATGTCTTGTTAAATGATGGCTTAACAAATATGATTTTGGACATAATTTACATGGGAAAGGACGATCACCAGCATGTGCAGTAAGATGACGTGCTAATTTACTCGATGTTGAAAAACTACAATCACAATATTGGCAACGATATGGTTGATCTTTAGCATGAATTGTTTCATGACGTTCAAGACCTTGTTTGAAAGCAAATGCTTTATTACATATTTGACAAACAAAAGGTCGATGTTTTCTGTGTCGCTCTGTATGCTTATCCAATTCCTCTATTGATAAAAATGCTTTTTCACAATAAACGCACAGATATTTTGGCTGATCAGTATGAATTTTTTCATGTCTATGTAATAATGTTGATCTGGTAAATGCTTTTTTGCAGACAACACATTCAAATGGTTTCTCTCCAGTATGAATTAACATGTGTTTTCCTAAATCATATTTACTGAAAAAACTTTTTGAGCAAATATTACATTTAAAACTACGTTCACGATTATGGTTAACCATATGAATATCAAGAAGTTGACGTAGTGGAAATGAACGCTCACAATGTGGACATGGAAAAACATTTGTTTCAACTGGAGCAACATTTTTAGTTGGATCAGTTTCTTCATCGGGAATTTGCTCAAGAATTTCAGTAATAATTTCTACATTACCAGCACTATCTCTTGTTACTCTCGGTTGACTTAAAATTGGTTCAGGATTTTTTTGCGCAACTTTATTCAATATTTTCATTGAATTTTTATTCAATAATCTTGGTGGTTGATTTTGCTGCTTTTGACGTGCTGCTGCTAATTTATGTTGAGATATTGCCGCCAACAATTGACGATTACTATTTATGACTACAGGAGCAGATTTAGATGATTTTGGTTTTGGTGGTGGTAAATTATACGTTTTAACAGTTATTTTGTCATCTTTATCAGTTTGTGTAGAAGCAATAATTTTTTTTGTTTGACAAAAATCTGGATACATTTTTAAAATTACTTCTTTACTCAATTTTGGTATCTGTAATGCCTGTGGCCATGTTCCAGTTAATGGATACTGTCTTAATAAATTATCAGATTTTTTACACATTTGCTTAAATCGATAACAGTGTTCCATCCACATTCTACAATCATCACAGATTGTACATGGCATTCCATCATTTGAGAAAGTCTATTTTCATTAAAAAAAATAAAGTTAATTTATATTAAAATTTTAATTAAGATGTAAGAAATGAAGAATATCAGATAAATATAATATAAATAAAGTGATTTTGTCTGATCCTGTAATTTGTTTAATTATGATATTTCTTTAATTTTGAAGAGGTTTTAGGAAAATGTTAGTTTATCATTTATTTTAAACAAAATTCGCCGGTACGGCTAGAAATGTGTTTCGTTTCATTAAAAGTAGATGTTTATTGTTTTTTATATTCTAAACTAAATTATATCTCCATATACCTACGCCCTATGCTATGCATTCAGGGCAAGGCAAAGACAGTTTGATTTGAGTAGCCATTTTAAGATAAATGCGTTTTTATGGATAAGCTTCGGTTAAATTTTAATTGGCTTCTAAGTTCTAATTCGAACTCTTCAAAAACTGAATAAAATGAATTTGAATTGAAATGAAACTATATGTTCGTGAAATATAATTCATAAAAAATTTTTATACATATATATTGTTGTAAAATTTTGATGATTTAATTTCAATTGCATACATGTGCGTTTCCATAAAATTGATAAACTGAACTATTTTCAAATTTTGATTAATAACATACATATGTACATAATTTTAATATTTTGATAATTAAACTATTAAACATATAAAGTCTATGGGATTAGCTCTATTATATGGTTTATGCGTTTATCTTATAATATGGCCCACAGATTTAAAAAAACAAATTTATATCAGAACTTCGAACCGAAATTTGGCGATATTCACAATTTAAGAAACAAACCAAACATTTTATTAACAAATAAACAAACAAATTTCTATTATAATAAAAATTTATAAACTAGACGTTGGAAAATAGTAATTTATAATGTGAAAATTTAAACTTACCTCAATAGATACACAAGACATTATTTGTAATGGAAGTGGAGCTGAACTTTTTAATCTATTTTCAATCGAATAAATATTTGTAAGAGGCTCATTTTGTGTCATACAAAAGCGACAAATACGCTTGTTTTTCAATTCTAATGAAAGACTTCCTTCACTCATTTTCTTTTTTTTTTTTTTAACTTTTGTATTTTATTAAATTTAATGATTTTTCAAATTTCACAGTTGGATTTTATATTATATAGATAAAATGTAATTCTTTGAAATCACAATATTTAATAATAATAATAATCAATTTAATACACAATTACCAAGTAAACATATTTTTTTATTGAACAATTGAATTGTTAACATGCAATTTTGTAAAATTGTAAAATGCTAATATGATATATTATGCAGTATGCTAAATGCTAATGCGACGCGATGTGAAAATGAAAGAAATTTAAAAATGGCACCTCCTACTTCTTCTGCTTTCATTTCAATTATAGTTCATTACATTTTTATAGCAAATTAGCAAAGCATTGAATTATTCGTGTAGCTGGTGTAGCATAGCATGATGTAGGGATGTATGTAGTTATAGTATGTACCAATTAACACAAAACTTAACGACTTCACTACTATTTCACATGAAATAAAATATGAGTTATGTCAAATTATGTGTAGATTGGTGTAGACTTGGTGGATTAGGAATGGTATGGTTGATAGACTAAACGACTAAACAAACATCTATATCTATAGCTAAAATATTTAATATTTATATCAAATAGATGAAATAATTTTCCATTTACCATTTATATGATAATAAAATAATATATGATTATGAAATAGGATAATAATAAATTTAATTTTATTTTGATTTTTGAATTTGTTGATGAATCGAAATTGAAAATTATGGAAATAAAAATTACCAAATTAATAAAAAATTGGGGTAAATCCATAATTTTTTTATATTCAAATTTCAGATGTCTCTGCTTCTCAAAGTGTGCAGAATGCATTTCAATATCTATTTCCATTAAGGTCACAGTGATATTCAATTCACAATCACAATTCACATACTTTGACATTTGAGTTCAGATTGAGACTTGAGACAGCAAATTAAATTCGTAATTTGGATTGGTAAAATTATCATATATCATTTTAATTATTTTCTCTGTATCAACACATAGCTAGGGACACCGCAATTTGCGAAAGTATCGATACTTGGTATCGGTATCGTTGGAGAGGTATCGATTCCGGTATAGGTATCGACTTCCCAGTATCGATACTGCGAGATATCGAAAGGTATCGGTATCACCAACATTAGTATTTTATAAATAAAAAACAATAATCGTATTCAATTTTGTTTTGAATGTATTTTTTTCATTTCTTTATTTAACTTTTTATAAGGATTTAAAACACACATAAAAATTTAAAGACATTTGCAATTTTTTTTTAATTTATATTTTTTTACCTTTTAAATTTTGTAATCTACAGTTAACAATTAATTTATTTTCGAGTACAAGGTATCGTGGTATCGGTGGAAAAGTATCGATACTACTCAGGTATCGAAAGTATCGTGGTATCCCTACACATAGCACATATCACATCACATGGAGTAAAGCAAAGAGAAATATTATGAAGCGGTGGTAACAAAACAATGCATTCGTTTCGTTTCGTTTCGGCTAACTGTCAAATTTAATTATTCATAAAACAAATGAGAGCGATTACAATGTCAAGGCTAATAAAATATATAAGGTTAGCTGTAGCGATATTAATAACCTACAAATTAAGTTGTGACGTCACAATGTAAGATTTCTTTAAGCATTCATAAGACCGTATTATGTTAGTCGAAATTTCGATGTTGAAAAGATGAATTAAAAGTTAAAAAATTACTAAAGATTACTAAACAAAACAAATTAAGTTATTTTTAATAGTTGATAAAATATAGATTTAGTGCTCTAATTCTAAAATACATTCGTGTTTTAAAAAACAACAATAACAATTTAACATTTCTTACAATATGACGTCAGAATCGGTTGAAAATCTGATTGTAAAAAAAGCAAAAAGTTTTCCTATATACGGCTACAGCTAACCTTATATATTCTATTAGCCTTGTACAATGTGCTAAACCGAGACGAAACGAAACGAAAAGTTCAGTTGAATTTTAATATTATTAGAATCGAATCGAAATGACATAACCTATAATTTCATTGAGTTGAGTACCCACCATCATCTACTTTGTTTTTATTTTTCATACAATATATAAATTTATATAATTGTATCAACATTTTTAACAATTTTATTTTTTTTTAATAATTTTTCACTTTTTGATTTCTCATAAAAATTCTACATAAAACTTTGAATATCAAAAAGACGAAAAGAATACATTGTAATCGTTACTTACACTTCCACTTCTTTTCGTTTCAGCTTGATGAAACGAAACGAAAACATTGTAATATTGTAACACCGTTTAAAGTATAGCAAAGCAAATGCAATAATTAGCCGTTAGCTATCAATTCCAGTAAAAATAAATAAAATTAAAAACGTCAAAATACCACATACACGGTTTAATGAATATGGTTCGCTTAACGCTTTACTAAAGTAATTAATATGCTTATGCATACAAACATACATACATACTATATATTCAGAAAAAGTCTAAACTAAACTAATCTAATATAACGTACAACTTATTTAATTTTTGATAAGTTATTATATATAAAGCGATTTTTACAAATAAAAACATTTAATAATTAATTACAATCAAGTTTAAAATAATTAAAAAATATATAGATATATTTAAATCAAATATTTAATATTTATGTTTCTCAGTTTATTTTTTTAGTTAGATATGGTGAACCCAAATTTAATTGAAGTTAATCAAATAGTTGGTTTTTGGACATTTTTAATGAGTGTAAATAAAATTAAATGAATAAAATAAATTCAATTTATTTTCCTTGTGTACTTACATTCATAAAATTATTTATAATTTTTTAGATCGATTGGCATGATCCATGGTTAATTGGATTAATAATTTTACATTTATTAACAACAACAACAGCTCTATTAACTAGGAATTATACAAATTTTCAAATATTTTTATTTCTAGTTTTATGTATGTATTCAAATTTAATTAGTGTTTAAAATTTCTTTGGTTTCATAAATTAAAATAAAATATTTTTATTTTAGTACTTATGGCATATTTTTCTGAAAGTATAAATGAATATGCAGCAATTAATTGGAGGTCATTTTCAAAACAACAATATTTTGATAGTAATGGACTTTTTATATCAACAGTTTTTTCAATTCCAATTTTATTGAATTGTATGTTATTAATTGTAAGTTTATTTTTGCATCATGCAACATGCACTCATATGATTTGAATCAATTTGATGAATACAGAAATTTAATGTGAATAATTAACTTTTAAATTTTTGTATTCATCAATCTAATTTAGATAATAAATTTGAAAATAAGATTTATTTATTCATGATTTGTTTTTTATTTTCATATTATACAACATAAGGGAGCCTGGTTATACAATTCCACTGAATTAATGACGAAATTAAAACGAGCTCAACTAAAAGAAAGAATACGAAGAGAAAATAGAAAATCTTTAAAATTATCCGATAAAGAAAAATAATCGTATACCTACATACTTAAAAATTTTGAAATTGGTTAAAGTGGTGATTGATATTTCTAAATTTTCTCAAGAATAATGTTTAATAATGTGTATATGTTTATAACAAATAAAATAATTATTTAAAAATTAAGATTTTCTAATTATTATTATTATTATAAAGATAATTAAGTACATACATAATTAGCGTTTTTATTTAATTCAAAAATATATTGGTAATATAACAATAGTTTTATTAACAATATTTCCATATTAATTATTTACATTGAAAAATATACTTATATACAATTTCAATTATTGATTATTTTCATTATTTTAGTTACAAAATATACAAAATTTATGAAGGTTTTAGTTTAGCCAATCGTGCTTCGATATCTTTTTGAGTACGTACGGTATCTGATGATAAACTTGATCCAGTAGATGGAAGACCAGAAAGCTAAAAAATAATGAATAAATAAATATACAATTTTCCTCTTAAATTATAATAGGTATATTACTTTTCCAGATATTTCAATTCCAATTTCATCAAGAACTTTATTAATAATGGTATTGCTTTCTTCCTCGTCACCAGATTCAGTTAGCATATCATCTAATGTTTCATCAACTAAAAAATTGGAAGAAAATTAAAAAAAAGGTGTGTATTTGAATTTTCTGAAATTTATAGGATGATATGTTTATAATGTTACTCATTTCTTCCGTCATTTCCATTTTCATATTTGCTTGCTGGAATTCTCTAATATCCTTAGCTACATTTTCTGGACGAATAATATTATTTATATCAGCCATCGTTTTTGATGTAACCGATAATGCATTTGTTAAAGCAATATTAGATCCAATTGCTTTATTTTGAAATCCAACTGAAGTTATCTACAACAAGCGAAATTTGAGAAATTTTTTTATATATTATATGTATATTTCTGTTTCTGGTTTTAAAAATGTTCGTATTATTATGACAGATAATATACTTTACCTTACTTGTTGCAGCATGCGTTCGAGTTTTTTGTTTTCTTAATTGAATTAATTGTTTTGCTAGCATTTTACAAGCATCCTCGTTTCCTTCTTTAGCATTTTTTTTAATTTCAAACTCCTTGATAATATATATTAAGTAAATATAAAATATATTTCAAAATTAATTGGATATTAATAATTTTTTTTATATGAATACAAATAAATAAATATGAATATAATAATGATAATTATTTTGAATTTATTTGAATATTAATTATAAGTATATAATTAAAATAATGTCTCAAATTTATATTTTAGTACGAATTTTTGTGAAATTAATAGATTAATTAACAAAAGTATTTAAAAGAAATCAAAAACGCACAAACCAATTTTTTTTCCTCTTCTTCTAATTTTCGTTTCTCCCTTTCAATATCTCTGGTAGCTTTTCTTAAATTTCTATCATTTTCTCTTTGCTGTTCTAGAAATATAAAATAAAATAATATAAATTTATCAGAATTTCAATTTATATTGTGGTAAGATTGAATTATGTAGTAAAATATCAATATATTAATTTAATGAAATATACATGTACATATATACCTTTAACCGTTGGCTTTTTACCAAAAATATTATTAAACATTTTAATGTTTAGTTTTTGTTTAATCTTTTAATTTTATTGAATAAAATTTAAATTTAAAATAAATGCAAAAATTTATCTAAATTATAAAACATCTATATAATTTTCTTATAAATAAAAAACACTCAATTCAGCTTCAGCAGTCAGCCACTAGCCACTAGCCAGCAGTATGAATATGAATGACTCATAAAAATAAGTCATAATTCATAAATTATAAATTATTTAAAAAGTAAATGGCAATAGGCAATAGCATATAGCATAATATAAATATACATAATTATAAGCCATTATACACTATACATTTTATCAACATTTTTATCTTTGCTCTCAAGTCTTCACATAAACAACCAACAACGTCAACGAAAACGAATACAAAAATGAAAAATGACAGCAATGAAATGTCATTTTAATCGAAGCCTTTATCTACCATACCATAACAAGATGCAATGCAAGTTACAAACTGTGCCTGTGCCAGTGCCACTGAAATTCGAAAAGTTTTCTTATTAGAAATATAAAAAAAAAATACAAAAATATGTTTTGATTACAATACATATTATACAATATATGTACATATTGATATTGCATATTTACAATAATGACAGCAACAAAAAAGGCAAACGATATTCAATTAAAATTTTTATATGCATCTAATTCTAATTATGTATATTTAATATTACAGAATAGAGATAGCATAGATCCCCTTGTATTAGGAAAAATCTTGTGCCTGTCCTGTAGTACCTAACATATGGTTTCGATTCCGAAATTCAAAAACTCCGAACGTACCGAACTATTTCTTTCTATCATCACATCAATATGTAATTTATAGTGATATAGATAATAGATATAGTATTTAAATTAGCATTAGATTGTGTACTGTGTAGTCTGTATACCCCGTTGGAGAAGCATGTATTTAGAATACATTAATAATGGGCTCTATTGTGTAACCATTCTGTTAACTAACAGAATTTCCTGTTAATTATTTAACAGATTGACTTTTTAACACACTTTTTAAAATTCGTATTCTGGCCGTAACAGAATTCCGAAATCTTTAAGAAGTTGTCAAATTGAACCCGAAATCTGTTAATTTTTAATTTGACAGCTGTTTGTTTACATTTTGAATTTTTATTTATATTTAAAGTATGTATATGTATTATGTATATAAATGTATATGCATGTATATAAATAAAGTTATATAAAAGTGAGGATTTTTTGAAAATTTATTTTTTTAAAGCAATTTAAATTTTAAAAAAATATAAATTCTCGTATAATTCTCCATAATTTCAATTACTTTTTTTTCTTATATTTATTTATTTTATTTAAAAACAAATTTGCAACTGTCATGTTTGTGTATGCGCTCTCTTTCTTTTATCGTCCGAGTTCGTAAGAAATATTTTTTATTTATTTGGTTGAATCGTGTTTATTTGTGCTATAGAAAAGGATAGGTTTTAAAAATGTGTGACAATAGCAGTAATATGGATTTGAGAACATTTTCATGATTATCTCATTTTCACTTAATACTCCAAAGACCCAATTTTGATTCTAATAGAATAGAATAGACACATATGCTAGAATGCGTTCTCTGATACATTCAGATTCAGAATCTATTTTAAATGCATGAATTTATAGACCATGTCCGCTTTTTTCCGGAAAAAAACTGGGGAAACTCATTCTTGAATCTTGAAAAATGTTTCGAACGTATTCTGAATATTTTTGCAGAATATATTCTGAATATTTTCTCAAAATATATATAGGCTCTTCTTACTAAAATTTGTTTTAAATCATTTCATAATTTTCGTTAGACAATAAATTGAACCCATATTGAAAGCAAAATCTACTTCAAATATGGATTGAATTTATTGCCTGATAAAAAATTATAAAATTATTTAAAACAATTTTTAGAATTATAAACATATATGAACATATTTTATGCCACTTACATAATAGTATTGATAAAAAATAGTTAACTTAAAAATGCGTTGTGTTTTTGTTATACAAACGGTCTATCATTCAACGTGAACAGAGATGATCAAATGCATTCCATATTCCATCCAAGATATAATTCAATGCATTTTTCGCATGTAATCCGAACGGTTACGATATACGATTACGATTAAAAATATTCCAAGTAGAATGTATAGAATGGAATGCATTTTGTATTTTGTCTGACTGGGTAATATAACTGAATCTATCTATAGTGTGTTAGTATTTTTATTTTTTATGTTGGTTTTCTAATAATAATTTTAAATTAAATAAAATATTATAAATAAACAAAATAGTATACATTATGTATATACATACGTGGATAGTATTTATTTATTTACGTGTATATACTACATAATTTATTATATTATTCACTTCGAATTTAAAATAATATAAAAAATGTAAATATATATATGTACTCATATTATGTATATCAAAAAATCATTTGAACATGAACATACATTATACATAAAATAAAAAATAGTATAAAAATTTTGTTAGTGCATACATTACATTATATTAATGTGTAGATATGTGTGTGTAAATTTATAGTTTTAAAAGAATATAATATGTATATTATATTTACATGAAAATTATACATATATGTACATATATATTTACATTTATACAGTGGTTACAAAAATTATTTGTGAGTAAAAACGTTTTTTCTTTTCTTTTTGTCCTCTTCCTGTTCTATTTTGTACAATTCCTTAATTTTTTTTCTTCAGGACTTAATATAGAATGGTATTTTTTTTAATTTTACATTTTTTAACTATAAATCCTTTAAACAGTAACAGGAATACCATGTATTATATTCAGCAATCAATAATGACAGCTTTCTTTTCAATCGATAATTCACTTTTTTGTGGCATTTTTACTTCCAATACTCACTAAAAATGCACTTGAAAATTAAATGAAATGAATTATTTATCATCTTAGAATTCGTATTATTGATCAAAATCAATAAATAAATAAGTAATGTTACTCATCAGAACACTTGATCCATATACAAATAATTTTTGTAAAAAACAAATTACGTTTTTTTTTTTTTGTTCTAAGAATAATTTTGAATTTTTTTTTTTTTTTTTTTTTGATTATATTGTAAGTGTTTGAAAAAATAAATGTAAAAATTTCAAAGTAGGTACATATTACAACTATTTAAATCCAAGTTACGGTATTTTATTTATGAACAAATAATTTTTGTAAGCACTGTATATATTTCTAACACCATATCCATTCGTATCGTATCGTATTCGTATGTATGTATATATATATACATATATGCATAGGCGTAGCTACGGGGGGTGCACTGGGTGCACGTGCACCCCCTAATGTTTATAAAAAAATTTTTATTTTTAATAAAGACACATGGGTTAATTTGCATATTAATTGTTAAAATAGTTGTTGTAATAGATTACACTTATACCAAAGAATTTATAATAATATATATCATTCTTTATTTGTAGAAAATAAAATCGTCTGAATTGATTTTATCAACAGGTATAAAACAATGAAGTACACGCACATTAAAAAGGTCCTAATTACTACCTTTTTGTATTTAAATATGATCTTATATCTTTTTGTACTTCTTTCTTTTTAGTTTCTTTATAAATTTCGTAATAAATATTTATTAGCTTTCCATCTAGGTAGAAAGATATGCCTTCTATGTACTAAGTCCTACACACAATCGTAGTTACATAGGTAGCATATAATGTATCTATCGTATAGAGTGTACGATATAGCATATGCATATGTACAACTAGATATGTATTTCTTTCATATGTATCATATACCACATCATATACATACATACTACACATTCGTCGCATTGTTTTGATGGGCTACTTAGTCGGACTATGTTATCAATATTTATTACCAAAATGTAATAAACAACAAAGTACCGACTATCAAAAAACTCAATGCATTGTATCCCTTACCTAACACATGTGTTCGCAAAAAAGAATTCAAAAATAGATACAGAAACAGAATTTTCTATATAATATTTAACACTTTAAAAAATAAAAACGATGCAACTTCGAATTGAATCGATGCAAAACATAAAAATAATAATATTTACTTAAAATAATTACTGTTTTACCTGCCTTAAAAAAAGGTTGTTTTTAAAAAATAATGAAGCCATATGTCTATTGTCTATGCTATATTATATCTAATCCTACCATATAATATTTAATTTCTAAATTTCTAAAGAAACTGAAATGAAAATAACGTGTTTTTATCCTCTTTTAGATCAATTTATTTCACGCTTAAATACCGGATTTAGTCAAGAAACTATGGAGATTGTGGAGGCCATGGCAAGTTTATTAAATTTAGATATGAGTGAAAAAAATGTTAATATTTTAGCTCGTAAGTTTGATATAAAATCAGACAAATTACTGTGTGAAGTGAGACTTTTGAAAGGTTTTCCTGAAGTTCCAAAAGCACATCTGTCTGCTCCTTACAGGAGTGGCGTAAATATCTTCTAGGCTCAGACAAATTTAAAATATTTACTCAATTTTTCCAAGTCGTAAAAAGTTTTGCTCTTATTCCAATCTCTACTTGCACTTGCGAGAGAACCTTTTCCGAGTTAGCGAGAATAAATAAATTACGGACAACGCAAAAACAAGAACGATTAGAGGCTTTGATATTGTTAAATATAGAAAAAGAAATTCTAATGTCACTTTCAATTGATGAAGTTATTAATGAATTTAAGAATATTGTCAATTTCGATAGACGAATGTTATTATAGTTAATGTATTTGCGTATAATAATAATAAAAAAACAATTATTATAAATATCTATAAAGAAATGTTACGTGCGTGCAATAATAATGTATGTACATATATACATATATATATGTATATTCATATTCTTATAATATAGTAAGTTTATTGTAACATTTTTTTACTTGCGTTTTTATCGAACTACATAACCCTCCTATCAAATTCAAATTTGATTTTCCGCAATAAATATTTCTATGGAAAACAGGGGTGGTGGGGGGACTGGTAAGAAAAATTTTTTCAATAGTGCACCCCTTAATAGTTGTGCTGGCTACGCCTATGCATATATGTATGTACATTCATAAATTTATGTGTAGTATATATATGTATGTAGATGTACAACAGTACAGATTAGTTTATTTCAAAATCAGTTTATTGTTAGAAATTCTTCTATATCTATAACTAGCTACTCTATATAGCTGGATAGCTAAATATTTCTTTTATATTTTTCAAATGATTAATTTAAAATAAGTACATATATATATTATATTATTAATTACAAACAATTTATAAATTATTAAAAAAGTTTTGAAATGTAAAAAATTTTTTCATAAATTTTTCGATCATAACCATAAGTAATAGGTAATATTATTATAATTTTGTAATTTACATTATATTTATAATATGTAGGTATATTATTCTTGTTTGAAATTTTTTAAATTTTTTGAACAGACAAAAAAATAAAGTTAAGTGAATGAAAATATGTATAAGAATATTCAAAATAATTGAAAATTAATTTTTTAAAAAAGAATAATAAATTTGATTTAATTTATTATTATGTAAAGATAGTATAAATTATTTTGTGTAAAATGTGTATTTAGAAATGAGAGAAAATAATTAAGGAAAAAAGTCTAGTTGATAAATTCTTAAGAAGTACATTTTACATTACACATTAAATAACAAAAGTGAAATATTTTTTAAATTTTACATATACCTAACTATATACCTACATATATGTATTTACATATTATTTATATTTCTCATTATAATTTATTTTGATTACCTATCATTTAGGTACATTTTTACATTATAATTTAGAAATTCTAATTAATAAAATTTGTGATTTTTTGATACATTATTATATTAGTTTAGTTAACAGTAATAATACAACAAAAACAACAATATGTATATATATAATTAAAAAAGGTTAGTATACTTTTAAATACATATAATATATATAATAATATGTTATAAAATAATATATTATATGAATAAATAATACATATGCATACATATATATTATTATTTTCATTTCATTTTCATTGATAAATAATTATTCATAGTACCTACATATTGTTTATCTGATAAGAAATGATTTTATTATTTTCAATTCTTTGCAAACAAAAAAAATAAAAGTAACCGAAATGGTGTGTAGAGTGTAGGCATTATAAAATAATATAAGTACTATAAATAGTAGATAACAAAAAATTTACCTGTTGGTATACCTACATATGTGTAAATAAACATATGAATAAAATTTATATTCCTAAAATATGTGAAAAAAAATTCAGAGAAATTTTTGAAGAATTTTAAATTTTTCTATAAACTAAAACCCTAAAACTGAGAAGATACGTTTTCAATTTAATGAAAATAGGTATCTACATATATATGTATATGAAATGTTTTAATTTTCATTTAATTTTTATGCTATTTTCGGTAGATCCATAAATTTTGTTTAATTTTTTTTTTTTTTTATTAATTTGAGGATTTATATAGAATTAATTATGATTTGAACCGGTCATGTATTATATACATATACTGTGTGTATTAAAGTGTTGATTGATATCCTTATAACAAAATTCATCACCTTCCTTACACATTCATTGCATCACACTACTATGTGAAAAATTTTTGTGACCTTACGACCTTGATTTATTATTTTATTATTATTCATTAGGCAGTAGTTTTGGAAAAAATTATTTGAGAGAAAAAAATCGATAATCGAAACCATATAATAAACATTTCGAATTACATACTTTTGTGCATATTACATACATATAATTGTTATGTATATATGTGAGTAGTAGGAGTATTAGGTAGGTTAAAATATCAAAAATCTGATAACATTTTTATTTTTTACATACGAAATTTTGAAGTTTCATATACATAATATTATATCAACATGTGAAACGCGTGCGTATTATGCGAATTATGTACTACTTATATACATATATGTACACATAATAAAATCAAACAAAGAAAATACACTACATCATACAAACAACCATTCAAATTACAAACAATTTTATATTTACTTTTCTATATTTGGTGCTGTTATTATCAATATTACCTACCTTTTTTTAAAACATTTAAAATACATATACATACCCTATGTTCTATGCACACCGCAACAACGTACGTAATGTAGGTACATACATAAAAATATTCCAATTTTTCAACAATGAAATTTGCTTTTTTTTTTAAATAATTTTGAAAATAATTTATATTATGATCAGACTCACCTAATAATTTTCAAATAACATTACAATTGTTATGGGTAACATGACCCCAGTTACAAGAAGAAATATTATTCGTATTCGTATTCAATAAAAGCAATATAATTCTATATATAATGTCTATTTTTTTTTTTTTTTGTAAGATAATTTTCTTCTATGTGTGTATTACATATTGAAAAAAACATGTACCTATGTACCAAAAGCAAAAATTTAAAATTAATTACATAGTATTGGTATATACATACATATAAGCATTTCAACATTATTATTTCGGGATTAACAATATGTATAGAAATAGAGAATTCAATCTGTGCTGTAAATTATTATTATTTGTTTTGTTTTTATCTTATTTTTTAATTTTTTTTAATAAAGTAATGAAAGTGTTGAAAAAATTATATACATGATTGAATGATAATATCATAAATAGTATGTAACATATAAAGTATATACACATACATAGCAGCAGTATAAATATGCACATATGGGTTGAACTATAAAAAATTTGCTTCACGTGAATTAGGACAAAGTATATAAAAAGGGATGCATGAAATTAATGTATTTTTGATTATTATTTTTCATCAGGATTCTACCTTATTATTCTGTCTTGCCTTTTATCATTAAAATATATATACATATAACATACGTATATACCTATACATATGTTTATATTTTGTAATGCAGTAATGCGTTTATATTTTTGCGTAATTATATAAATACGAGTATATTATATATAATACATACACTGTATGTCTATTTAATTAAAATCTAATGTTATTAAATATTTTCCCTATACCTGATGTCTTTTATGCAAATTAAAGTTGTGTTCACGTGATCGATAATTTTTTTTTTTAAATAATTACACAATAATAATAAATTATGTACTTATAACTTTCCTCTTTCTTATGTAGATATGTTAACGTTAAGGTAATAATGATAATGATGGTAATATAGGTATGGTTGGAAACTAAATTAAATCAGGACATTATAAATATATGGTATACCATGTATTTGTATTTTCTCTTGTTGTTGAAATTCATATTTTTTCAATTCAATTCGATTTTTTGTGTATTTTTTTCTTTAAGAATTTTTAATTTTATAATTTTTCAAAATTGTTATTCGTTACTTATTCTTTTTATACTTTCCTTTTTATTTTTTAAATGATCGAAAATAGTTTTTAATTATAAATTACTTGTAGGTAGGTAAATACATTTATATGTATGCACGCATATAAAAGCAATATATAGCAATAATTATATTATGAAAATTAATAAATTTACTAAATTAAAAAAAAAAAAAAAACTGTGACATATACACGTTGTAAGTTTACTTATAATAATCTACAATATTATTAAAAACATGATAAAAATTATCTTTTTACACATGTAGTACCCATGTTTCTTTTAATTTATTTTTTTAATGTTTAAATTATTTAAAAATTCTTCGTACCGAGCGGGTAAATAAAATTTCGATTAAATTTTTAATATTATATCCGATAAATTGTATGAGTATATGATTATGAATAAAATGTAATGAAATTTTTTAATTTAAAAATACAAAAATGTACGAATATTTTCATATAATATTGCATATATTCGGGTCCGACAGAGGAATAATCTAAAAAATAAAAACTGATTTGAAACAAAATAAAAAATTTCAAATTTCTAATACTTACGTCATTTTATTAATAATATAATAAAATGTGTACATTGTATTGTTATCCATACATATCATAAAATCATAAAATCAGATTAGATAACATTTGCTAAAAATATTAATGAGATGGGTCTAAGTATAACTAGTTGCGACACTGTGACTAAATGTGGCTTGCTTTATCCCTTATCTGTACAGTGTATATAGAATCGAATCTACATAAATATACTTATGTACATGAAATTAAATAAATTATTTTTTGTTAATTGTGGACTATAATATTATGTAATTCATTATGTTATATAGGTTATAAATATTTATATTTTTATTTTTGAATTTTTCTCTTCTAAAAACTCAATTTTATGCTCGTGTATATGTGTATTTCAATTTCAAGTATAATTTCTTATATGGCTAGGTATATAGCAGTAGCCATTCCATCCCCATCGCTGAATTACGAAGATAACTAATAATTTATCAGTACCTAGGTATATTAAAATACCATAAATTTCGATACCATCAACTAATTCGTGAATTGACGAATTTTACATGTATCGGTATCATCATGAGTCATAATCATCTCGAGTTAGTCAACTTAAGCTTGACTTAAGTTAAGGCATTGAATGTCTCAGTTCCCAGACTATGCCTAAAATTCTTTATCATATTCCCATTTTTATAATAAAAATTAATGTGATTAAATATTTATTTAATGTTTAAATTGTTCGTTCAATTCAAACTACATATAATATGTATATGTATATGTACTCATTTAAAATGTATTGTTTTTTATTTTTCTTAATTTCGTATTTTATTTTTAGACATTTTTTTTAAAGAACAGTTTATAGTTTAGTAAGTCTGTTATAAATATCTATACATATATACTTACGAATATATTGTATACATCAGACGTAAAAGTTTAATTGAACAAAAAATATCTTAATTATTTATTTTAAACATTATATATCTTTTTATTTTATTTTTTTATTTTTTCTACTATCGTATGAACAGTAATATTTACGTGTGTACATATTCTAAAAGTTTGTATAAAAATATGAAAATAATAATTTGATACAAGAAAACTATAGCATTTCGTTATTATTTACCATATATAGAAATGAATTGCTATCAAAAGTCTCTTCATATATTTTTGTATATATATACATACATAATATCTGGTATGTAAATTTTATGTTTTAGAAAATATGTAAATTTTAATATAATGTTTACAAAAAAGATATATAAATGTATAAAATAAGTACAATATTTTTGTGATAAAATTGTAGTAATTTTTCTAAAAAAGAAAAAGAAAAAATTTAATAAATTACAAAATTTAAATAATAAATACTAATGTTTCAAACAAGCAGAGTACCCAAAATAGAGTTATTATCAAATCGTAAGTACATACGTATATATAGCAATTATTCATAAACTTTCATATTTCGTTGTGTATATATCGTATTTTTCGTATACTATACAATTATATTGCAGATATATCTAATTTAAATTTTCGTAAAAGTTGTAATATAAATAATCAACAATTTTGACGTAGTAGTATTTGACATTTTCATATAAATTACCAAAATTCAAAGGTTATCACGTTTTCGATAATGAAATAGATGAACTCATGATGCTTGTGTATAAGATAAGTGTTTATTTAAAATGCTTAGTAGAAAATTTTAGCGCGAAAGTGATAAATTATTGTGCAGAGATGTCATAGATATAAAGATTTGGTGGCTCTGAGATAGAAGAATGCGGTCTGGTCTATATACTAATAAACAAAGTCTCTTAAGTTCGATTCTCACGTGATAACCAAAAGTAAGAAAAATAATTTTCATTAAAATTAAATTTCATATTTTATTTAACTTTCCAATAATATTGGCCATATCTGTACACCTTACACGTACTTGCATTTGTTCTGTATCATAAAATGATTAAAGTTGAAATTATTCAAATTATTATATGTACATAACTAACATTTTTAATAATAATAATAATAAAAAAAAAGAATAGCTCTTATATTTAAACCTAACAAGAAATTTCTATTAAATTTTTTTACTTTATATGCTGATACAACATTTATGCGTACATTGCAATTATGTAAGTGTCATCGAAGAAATTGATTATTATTTTTCATATTATAAATTATTATTTTATTATCTTGAAATTAATTTTTTACGAATATATGATCGTTATGTATGTGCTATGTATTGTGTTTTCTAATATACTAGATATAATTTATTAAGGTGCCTTAATATGTAATATATCGTAATATATCTAGGCATTTATTTATTTTATTCAAATATTTCAGAGTCAGCAATATTGTTCGAATTAAAGACGATAGATTATTCAAAAGATACATAATATATGTATGTAAGTATATGAATATGTGTACCTGCATCTAAACATTTAAGTTCATTGATTTGCATACGTACAATTGATTCAACACTTTTCTTTCATTCGTTGAACAACGAAATAACACAGCAACACAGCACAACAACAACACAGCAACAAAGTATAACAAAAAATATTTATTGATTATGTCAAGTACTAATTTGTATTTATTTTTTATAAATGTTAAAATACAACAATATTCTTTGGCTGTTCTGTATATAACGATTTTGCCTATTAATTTATTCATTTTTATTTAAATACTATATCCAAAATACATATGTAGAAGAAATAAATCGATAGTACAATTCATATTTTAAAATCCACGTGTAAGAAAAACACGTAAAACGTCTAAAAATAGTTACGTTACTGTTACAACGGTTACGGTACATATTTAAAATGTGAAACCACGTGAAATATGTATACATATATCATAATTTAGGGGGAGTACTAAAAAATTAAAAAAATAAAAAAACTTAAGAGTATTACATTATGTACTTACGTTTATAATTTTAATTCATATGCAAATCGATAATTTTATTACTTGAAAACTAAAAATAACATAATAAGTATGTGTACAGTGGACGACAAAAGTCTCTTCCTAATAAACTTTTGATAAGTAAAGAAGTGTTTTACATTGTTGTTGTTTGTTAGGGGGGAGGTATGAAACCAGAGCACTCATACATATCTATAGTGTTTTACATTAATGTAGTAGAAAAGATCATTATTCTTCAAATAAAATAAATATTTGATTTCACTATGTTAACGTTATCAGTTGTGAAAAAATGTTGGTGTCAAAAATCATCTAAGATTCATTTTTAATATAGGTATGTATATAGATTTAATTTTTGTGAACGAAGATAGAATCATAAATTAAATATTGTATATTAAAGACTAAAGTGTGTTTCTTAATTATGCTAATTATCATCAAAATTGAAAATATAGTTTTTACAAGAAATATATTTTTTTAACATTATCCAGAAAAAACAGTATATAAAAAATTATATGGTTTATAATAAATAATTTTTACTCATAATTTTGAGACTTTGTTTTAATTATTTTTCTATAATTTGAGAATGAACAGAGGTATGAAAATGAAATTTCGGAATAATAATATTAAGAATATATCAGGATATAATTTATACAAAATGGGAGAAATGTGTTCATTTAATTTTGACTTAAATGTGTCCAAAGTTTAATTTTGGAGGTGCATAAAGATTTTTGCTGTCCACTGTACATATGTATATCTAGTTAATGTTTTAATTTAAACTAATAAATTCAATTTATAATAGATCCATTTTAAGTAAGTGTATATAATATATAGATATACATATATGTATATAGATACTAATGTACTTATTTTACAATAATTTATGTTAATAAGCGTATGTATATGTGTATATTAAATCTTTTCCATAAATACATGAATAAAAATAAAGTGAAGTCCAGTAAATAAGTAAGTATGTAAGTAAGTAAGTAGTATGACCTTGTTCGTGAACTTGTAATTTGAGAATAAGGTAAAACTCTCGATCATTTACAAAAAATAAAATATAATCTTTGTGTAATGAAAATGTATTTTTGATTTTTTATTTTATTTTTCAATTCTAATCGAATTACTTACATATATGTATGTATATATATATATGTATATATATAATTAAAACAAATATTTTATTCTATATAAAGCAATTACATACTTAAACTTAGAGGATAAATTGAAACTATACTTATATACATTCAACGAATAAATTGTATGAATGGATGTATAATTGTATAAATAAATGTATATATAGAAAATAATAATAATATTATAGAGGCTTAGCTTAATTAATTTTATTCAAATTGAAAAAAAATTCACGTTTCACCAGAGATGTAAAACGAACATTTTTGTATTTAAACGAATTTAAGTATACTCATAAATATGTCTATTAGAATAATGTAAATTCAAAAAAAAAATTTTATTTTAATTAAAAGTTCAAATATTTTCTTTTTATATATTTACAGAAATACACCAGTCAATAATACAGTAATTGATGATCAGAAACTTTAGAATTTATATTTATAAATCAAAGGAAAAAAATAAAACGGGAAAAAATTAAAAAATTCACAACGAAAAATGCAAAACATAATATTTAAAGCATCAAAATAATTCGAAATCGAAACATTTTTATTACAATCAATTTTAATGTGAAAAATTTCCTTATAAATTTTGCCTTAAATTATAAAACAAAAAACACATTCATAAAATCGACGATTTTCATACAAATACTCTACTTAATTCATTTTAATTATAATAAAGAAGACAAATAATTCAATTATAGAATATATATGTGTATTCGATAAAAAATAAATAAGTCACAAATACGATTATTATAATATAATATATATATATGTATATACGAGTATATGCCGTGTAATATCGAAATAATAAAAATATTATTTAAAAGATAACATTTTGGTAATATAATAATAACATTATTGTGATTTGATTTCGAGATAAAGGATAAAATTTGTCGTTTAAATTTTTTATTTTATATTTTTTTTTTCAAATATTATTTTGTACTTATATTTTTTATATACATTATGAGTACTTGTACATATAATATGGCATAAATGGCGATATACTATTAAGATTTATTTATGTCGTATATTAAGTAGTAATGTGTAATAATAAATTTTTGTGATAAAAATAAAATCAACTGTTGACAGTTATCAATGCACGGCACGTCATCTAAATAATAATAATAATTAATATAATTAATTAAGGCTCATTAAATGAAACAGTAAGACTATAATATGTACTATGTAGTGTAGTGTACATTATATTAAAATGTTAAAATATATAGCGCATAAGAGATTCTAGACTGAAAGAAAGTATATTGTTTTACTTTAATTAGATGAAAAATTAATACACACAAAATACGAAACATATAAAACACAAAAGTTAATAAAATTACATATACATATATGTATGTATATATACTACCGTACTTATGTATATACATGTATCATAGAATAATACTAGTCTATGTATGTATAATATTTAGTTGAATTATTATATTAAACTATACTAAAATAAATCTACTATGATGAATTAATATAATGAAGAAAAGTATTAATTGATGATAAATATTCCTATAACAGAATATTCGAATATTAATTAAAATTTATTTTTTTATATTAAAGTTAATTGAAATAAATTACATAAATTAATAAATATATAAATTAACAATAATAAACAAATTAAGTTATAAATTAATGCGGATTAAAATTCACTTATTAAAATGTGAATTTAAAAGTCAATTGAATAAAGATTATGTCCGAATATTTTAAATTATATAATTTTTAGTTAAACAAAAAAAAAAGGTGAAATCTGTATGAAAATAATAATTTGAATGACAATAAAAAAAATTGAAATTACAATCTGTGAAAAAAGATATTGAAAGAAAAACTATTTGCCGTGTGTAATTTTTTAAAAATTATAAGTGTAACGATTTAAAAAAAAAAATATACTTATGTGGTAGATATATATATATATATATACGAATTTACAAAAGCAATACCAACCATATATATATATATATATATATAAATGTAATGTATCTTTGATTATGTATTTTGTTTTTGCATGAACATTTATTCAGATAAATTTTGTCACGTGCATAAAGGAAAAATAAAAAAAAATAAAAAAGTCGAAATACATAGTTTTGCTGAATTTTGTGTACATGTAAAGTAAAGTGATGAATTTATATGAACATTCTAATATTCTGTATGCAATGTAATATTTAATATAAATTATTATTATACAAATTTAGAGCATTATATAGAAATGTAAAATTAGAACATATAACATAAATAGTATACTCGTATATAGGTATACTATCGTACTTATTAAAACGACATTACATTTTGTCAAACAAAAAAATTTTTTTTTTTTTTACGTAAGTATAATGTACTTATTAGTTTTTTTTATATTGTTGTCAGAGAATATATAGTCAAATTCAACAACAAGAGAATTTATTATTGTAATTAATTATATTTTATAAAAATATAAATAAAAATATTTTATTTTTCTTAATTCCACTATTTATATAAAGAAAGAAATATTGCTAATTATAATATGTATGTATAGCTATACAGAATTCTAAATTATTTTTAAAAAAAATTGTTCGTTTAACATCGTTCGTATAGAAGAGAAAATTAATTTCAACACCTTTTTTGGCCTTTAAATATATACTTATACACACACATAAACATACACATATATATAGATAATTGTTTATGTATGTACATAAAATTTTGGGAATTGAAAAAGAAAATTATTTTCAATAAAAAAAAAACAAAAAATGTAACAACAACTTTATATAAAAAAAAAAATTAACTGAAATGTAAATGTGATTTTAAAACTTCTAAAACTATAAGTACTTTACTTACATAAGTATAACTCATACCTACCATTTATTTGAAAGTGTATTTATTAAAATTGTATAACAAGAATTGTGTATAATAGAAGTGTCTTTCAAAATTATGAATTCTAATGTCGTGTAATTATATTGCGCTTATTCAATAACTTACAAAATGTATTTGTATAATTAAACAAAAAAAAAAAAAAAAAAAAAAATTCAGTTATTCTTTTTTGTTTTGATACGATTGGTAAAAAATACAAATATTAAAAAATAAACAAAAACTAAGGATCGAAATATGATTGGAAGACTAAATATTGAAATGAATATATAATAAGTTTAAGTTTTTTTTTTTTGGAATCTTGCCAAGAAAAGAAGGAAAAAATAAAAGGTAAATGAACATATTTACAAAAAATATATTGATCAAAAAGATATTTGTATGAATTTATTCTATAATTATTAGCCGAAAAGCAAGAAAAAGCTAAGAAAGAGATCGTTTGTAAATAAACATACCACATAAAATATTTTCAAGATCAAATTGGTATTGTTGCATATTTATATGTATGTATATTAATATGTTAAAAATAAACGAAAAAAAAAAACAAAACGAAACATGTACATATACGACATAAATTTTTATTGTGTATACATATTTAAACAGATTTATTATAGTTACATTTTTACGTCATAATTTTCGTCAACAATAATATTTTAATAATAAATAAAAAATTTTCATTTTGATCTTAAAAAATCAAATTAAAAAAGAGACTCAAACAAAATACAAAAACGATAAAAAAAATAAAAGAAACATATTTTTTCTTAAATTAATTTATGTACTTAAATAATATTATAATTTATATGTATATTTTTAAATTTTGCGATTTGTGTTTAATTAATTGTGTATAAAATTTACGAGTAATATTCGCGTATTAATTAAGAGAAAAAAAAATATACAAATGCAATAAACATTACGTGTATATAAAAGAGAAAAGAATAAGATAGAAATTAAAAATAACAGAAACGGTCAATTTTATAAATAGAAAAAAAAAAAACCAAATTAAAAAACATTAATTTTTATTTCTTTAATTTTTGGTTTTTATATAATAAATAAAATATTAAAAATGGTAGCAGATATTCCACCAATTCCAAATTCAAAATTTAATAGTGTTACAGTACCAAATAATAATTACAGTAACAGTAATAATAATAACAATAATCATAATAATAGTAGTAGTAATGATCGTAATGATCGTAATGATCGTATAATAAAACCATTTAAAGAACAATGTCCGCAATTGATTAGAACAAATTTTCAAGAAGTAACATTTTGTAATTTATCGGATAATAATACGAGTAGTACTATTGGTGCCTTATCATTATCTACGACAAATAATGATGATTCAAAATTGAACGGTAGCAATCATAATAACAAAAATAATAGCTATTATGATAGTCATTATGGTATCAATGAAATAAAAAATGATACTGGTCCCGGTGCCGGTGGTGGTAACAATAATAACAATGTTAAAAAGCAAAATCGTAAAAGATTAACATCGAATGGATCAGCTGATTCGTTAACGACATTATCAGCTGAGAAAAAGAAACCGGAAATACCAGATGGTGGTTTTGGATGGGTCGTTGTATTTGCATCATTATGTGTATCCTTAGTTGCTGATGGTGTATCATTTTCATTCGGTTTAATTTATACAGAATTGAATGCATATTTTCAAGAAAGCAAATCTAAAACTGCATGGGTCGGTTCATTATTTTTAGCTGTACCATTATTAGTTGGACCAATAATGTCTAATTTAGTTGATAAATATGGTTGCCGTAAAATGACAATTATTGGCGGGATAATATCATCATCAGGATTTGCATTAGGTTCAATATGTAATTCAATTGAAATGTTGTATTTAACATTTGGAGTTATATCGGGATTAGGTTTAGGTAAGTATTTATAGAAATGGTAATATGATATATAATTTAATTTAAATTTAAAAATACTTGTGCTACATAAGTAAATTTGTATATTGGCTGCGTTTAAAATGCAGACCATTAATATGATGATGCATGTATAATGATATGATAACTTGTATACTTTTGTTATAAATTTTGTCAAAAATGAAAATAATTTCAATTACTTACGAATATTTTCAATTTTCATTACCCCCAAAGTTCATTCAGCTTTGAATGAGTACCAACGCCCAACGTATCAACTTATTAGGAAAAAAAAAATTAAATATGTATACTAATTTCAGTTGAGACTAATAGTACTTGCTAACATCAAGATCAAGCCATTCAAATATTTTATCAGATTTTTTTTAAAATGGCTCAATTTAATGTGAGCCATAATCATCTATCATGTAATTTAGTTTGTTAGGTTCTCTTCCAAAAACTCTGTGATTCCCAAACCTAATCCATACAACAATAAACTGTAGGTAACGTACTGCATGATAAGAAATAGCATAAATCACTTCGGTAGGATTAGGCCAAGGTCCATATATTAAATGGACTGTCATACCACCAAATAAAAACAACGTGTGTTATGCATAATATTTATGTATATAATTTGGTGGTGTCATTTGGAATTTTAGATAAGCACCTTATCTAAGCAGGTATCAAATTTATTTTTATAATTTATTTATCTTTTTATTGTAAATCGTAATAATACAACACAAATATTTTTACTTTTCATTTTTACATATGTTATTAGTGTATTACATTTTATTTAATATTTTATTTTCTTACATTATGAATTGATACAATGAAAATGAACAAAAAAAAAATATATTTTTATTAATAATATCGCCACTAGAAAATTAATATCTTTTTATTAGAGTATAACAGTCTCATGATGGGGTATTTCTCCTTCAAGTAAAATAGGTCAATAATTAAAGTATCATATTTAATCAATTCATTCACTCATTCATTCAATCAATTAATAATGTACATTACATTTTATTTTATATAGTGTTTTCAGTTATGCCATACGATAATGATAGTAAATAGATTGAAAGATTGTTCAGTTATTATTTTTATCGAATATCTGATGAATATTAATATTTTATATTTAAACGTATATATAAGTAACATAGAACTTTATTTTCTACATACATTTTATTTTATTTCATTTTTTTTTTATTATTTTACACAATATGATAGTACAGTTGCAATAAGGTCATTTCAAATTAATTTATTTAATGAAAAACAAAATAAAAAATTTGAAATTGAAAAAATTACAAATGTATAGCATAGTATGTATAATAATTCCAAATTAAATTTTCTGTTATCCATCTTCTGATATTATGTAATGTAATTCGCGTTTTCACTAATCAGCTAACAGCTTTTGATTATAATCGCTTTTTAGGTTAACCAAATAAATTTTTACCAACTAAGTTAAAAAAAAAATTATTTAATTTTACGAGTATTTTTGTTATTAACTTAATTTATATTTGGATGCGTTGTTTGATTTTACATGTATTCGTATATATTCGTATATACTACCATTTAGGTAGATATACATACATATATTTTCATAATGGTATTGATTGTTGTAAAATAATAACTTTTGTAATTTTGTATATATTTTCGTTAAGGTATTGGATACGTAACTGCTGTTGTTTCAATAGCATTTTGGTTTGATAAGAAACGTACATTTGCGACTGGAATTGGTGCATCTGGTACCGGTATTGGTACATTTTTATATGCACCATTCACACAATTTTTAATTGATTATTATGGTTGGCGTGGTGCTACATTAATATTGGCTGGTACAATGTTAAATACATGTGTGTTTGGTGCATTAATGAGAGATCCAGATTGGTTAATTGAAGAGAATCGTCTTGAATCACGATCACAAAGTGTTACAACATTCTCAAATTCAAGTGTATGTTTAGATGAAATTAGAAAATTATTAGAGACTGGTGCACCGAAAGAGGCTGTTTTAGATACGTTGGTAACTAATTATAATACTGAAGCAAACACACAAATTTCTGATCCAGATGATTCAAGAGCTGCTAAAAAATATCGTAGCGAAATATTTTTACCAACATATTTATGCTCTCATGATCTATTAAGTGTCGATGAATTAAAACGTGAGAGTAGGAGATCGTTAAGACATAAAAATGAACGTGATACAATTTCTCGTGAAAATTTACTTTCTTTATCGTCAGATAGAGAAGATGGTGGTAATAATACAACTACTGCTGTTGATACTGTTCAATTAACAACAGATACACATGAAAATAAGAAATATTTAGCAAGTATTGAGACATTATCACCATCCGAAAAAATGACAACTATACCGAATACACCACTTCGATCATCATTTGGTGGATCACTTCAAACTGATGATGAAAATATGGATTATATGATGAATAAAACATTTTTTGATAGCAACAGACAAAACAGAATATTTAATGGTAGTCGATTTTCTTTAAATGAAAATTTAATCAGTAGAACAAATGAAGATGAATCGTTTAGTAGTGCTCGAAACAAATATCGCGGTACATCTTTAGATATACTTCGAGATAATGATATTTTTAATCAACATAAATTAACTCATAATAATCATAAAGATCATAATTATCAAAAGGATACAACTGAACCGAATGGTGGAATTGATGAAGAAACAGAACGAATGATAAAACGTACTAACATAAGAAAATTTGAACCGGTCACAATTTCATTGACAGCTGGTAAAAAGAAACAAAAATCAAGTTTAAAAAGAAATACATCATTAAAAAATGCAAATTATTTAAAAAATATGAGAATTCATAGAAATTCAATACATTATCGTGGTGCTATGTTAAATACACATAGATATCGATTGAGAGCGTCATCTTGCCCTAATATATACAGAAATTCAATGACAACAATTGCTAGAGAAGAAGAAGATGTAAGTTTTAAATACATTACATAAATGTTTGTACTCGTATGTATGTAGTAAAAATTGTTTATTTTATTTAATTTTTAATAGGTTTTTTTTTTTTTTTTTTTATTTTATTATTATTATTATTATTGTTTTAAATAAGTAAATGTGTAAATTAAGTATGTAAAAAATGTATTTAATTTAATATACATATTTATATGAGCATTTATAATGTATATTTATTGTTATTTATTTGCTGTATTTGTTGTAGAGTTGGTATGACAGTTTTGTGGACATTATAAAATCGATGTTTGATTTTTCATTATTTTTGGATTTAAAATTTGCAATATTGAATTTATCAACATTATTGCTGTTTATTTGGTAAGTGTATAATTAAATTGGAAAAACAATTTTTTCTTATATGTATGTACGTATGTATGTATATGTGAAAAATTTTTTTTAATGAAAATCAGAAAAATGATTTGATCTTGAAAAATCTTTGATCTACTGTATGTTTATTTTTTGAAATAAGTTATATCCGTACAAGTACGAGTAAATTAATTGTCTTATATCTTATATACATCATTATCTTTCATGTACTTATGAAAATTTTCTCTTTGGAGATAAAAATGAAAATTAATTTCTCATTCTATATTCGAGATTTACTGATCATAAACTGTAAAAATTCATTTAGTCCATTGAACTTTATGTTTTTATTTTAAAAATTATATATATTATTATATATACATGCTCATTGTATATTCTGTATATCGTAAACATTATGCGTGTAATTCCAATGAATGAGTTCAAACTAGATTTATTCAGAATATCTAATTCTTATTGAATTCAATTTTTTCAACAATTAATTTAAGTTATTAAAACAATTATATACAATAAACAACTGTACTTTGATCAATAATAATAATAATAATAATATGTACTAATATTGAATGGTTTTTAACTTATACGAGAATCTATATTACATTTGTAAATGTTATAGGGATGTATCTATTTTTTTTTTTTTAACCATTGAATGATGAATGAATAAATGGAATTTATATTAATTATTTTTGTTTTGAATGTTTCAAAATTTTGAAATATAAATAAAACAAAACTAAATTAATTTATTCACTTATTTATTTATTAATTTATTTATATGTATATTTTGTTTTGTTTAATAAAACATTTTTATGAGATGATTGCTAAAAGCACATTCTTTTTAATTTGTTAACGATGTAAACATTTATTTTACAGTCTGTCTGATTTGATGATGATGATGATGATGATAATAATAATAATAATAATAATAATGATTCTTTTTGTATAAGTGCGTTTATGTATATGAACATAAATAATATACATTACTCTTTGGAACATAATTTAATATTTTTTTTTTTTAATTTTTTAATAAACAAATTCATTAAAATTATTTCTCATAATTTTTTTCGTTATTTTTTTTTTTTTTTTTTATATTATTACTCTTAAAAGTTATATTTGAATTTCGGCACTGAATACTACCTAAATACATACATAAATATATTATTCACATGAAAAATATATCAACTTATGGTTAGTACTTATATGTATCTGATAATATCTGTATTTAGATTAAAAAAAAATAATAATGTAACATGTAAAAATGTATTGTATTATATAGGAACACAACACATATGTATGTAAAGATTTTCAAATATGTATGCACATAAAATAAAACAGTCGATAGATTTTGTTGAGAATACTAATAAAAAAAAAATAAATTTTACGAATATGATAGGAAGGAGAATTTTTATATATAATTCCTTTTGTAGAGATTTTCAACGTTAAAAGTTTGTTTTAAATAAAACGCAATCGTACTACGAGAACGTACTGTTCATTTAATGTACGATATTTATAAAAATTTGCACAATTTGAAAAGAAAATTTTTGTATGGAAGTATTTAAAACTACACTATATACTTATAGTATGTACATATTCGTACAATATCATAACATTCATAAACTAAATATTTTAATCTGATTGTATATAAAAAAAAAATGATAAATTTTTACTCAAGGTTACATATTTATCCCAGAATTTTATCCAATTTTCTTTCATATATTTTTATTACTTAAGAAGTATCAATTTTTCCTTTATAAATTTAATTGTATTCGTATTTTTAAAGTTCTACTTATATAAATTTTATATAGTTATTCAAGATTTGTCGACTGTTTAATTTTTCTCGTTTTATCTGAGAAACACTCTGTATACCAATCATCCATCGCATATGTGTATTGTATGTATAATGAACCATATAGATATAATTAATGATTTAATTTGCATTATCCCCATCATATATTTTAATTAAAAAGTATTGATAAACAAAAACTTAGTTAATTTATGTGTAAATTAAGTATTTATCATGTAAAAGTGATTCAGTAGAATCAGTAGTAGTCCTATAAATTAATTTACGGTTTTTTTTTTTTTGTTGTCACAATTAATGTGTTGTAAACAAAAAAAAAAAAAAAATATATATATTTTATTATTATATGCTTAAACAAATTCTATAAAAATAAATGGAAAAAATAAAGTACATTTAAAGTAGTTTTATGAAATGTTTGAAAGTCCGATAATTAATTATATATTTTTTATGTACATATTTGAACAAATTTGACTCTTGTAGAAAAAATTAACGTGTAAATGTAGTTTTGAAATTCTAAATAAATTTAAATTAAAAAAAAAAAGATTTTTTTCCAAATATTAATATTATATTTTCTTCAATATATTCACGTAATTAGGTACATAATTCCGTATCTTTATATAACTGAACACATGCTTAAGTATGACTATAAAGAGGATGATAGTGCACTTGTTATATCAACGATCGGAATATTTAGTACCATTGGAATGGTTGGCTTGGGATTTATTGGTGATCGACCATGGTTAAATGTGAATATATCGTATGCGATTTGTATGATTTGTGAGTATATAATATAGATACTGTACATAAGTATATTTTTTAGAATATTAATAATGTTTAAAATATTATTTTCAGTTAATTTGAAAAAAAAAAATAATTTTTTCCCTATCTTTCAATTTACATTTTTATTATTATTATTATTTTTTTAATTTGTTCATATAGTATGCGGACTATCTGTTGCCTTAATGCCGCTTGTTGTTAAAAATTTCGTATTCTTATTACTCGCTAATGCATTATTTGGTATTACATTTGCAAGTACCTTTTCATTTACACCTAGCATTATAGTGAATTTAGTAGATTTAGACGATTTTACTATCGCTTATGGTCTGGTATTATTAGTACAAGGAGTTGGAAGTTTGATTGGACCACCTTTAGCCGGTCTCATTTATGAAATAACCTTGAGGTAAATTACATATTAAATTATGCTGCAATAATTTTCAGTTTATTTTAATTAAATTTTTATTATTATTTTTTTTTTTTTTTAGATGGGATGATGCATTTTACGCTTCCGGTCTGTTTATTGCAATATCTGGTGTTTTAGCTTACATTATAGATATATTGGAAAATCGTGATAAAATGAAGAAAAAAGCAAAAACTGGTTATGATACAGATTCTTAAAAATGGATGATAATTACAAGTATATTCTTCAATAATAAATTAACTAGAATTTCACGAATTAGTTAATGATTTCATAAAACAGAAAACTGAAAAGAATTTCTTTTTTTTTTTTTTATTTTTTTTAAAAAAAAAGGGAAACAAGAAAAAATTTTTCAATTCTCACCACCTCACTGCCTTTACATTTTAAATGTTGTGAATTTTTTCTGTAAAATAAACATATGGAAACGAAAATTACAAAAACAAAACAAAAAAATAACAATTTCCGATCAATCAAATTTAAATCGAATTTACGGATTTTCAGTTTACATACAATAAATGTACATCAAACTATAAAATAAAAAATTTTTATATACATACCTATGCACCACCAGATTTATATGTATTTAAAAACAAACACGACGTTTTGAAGATCTAGAAAAAAAAAAAAAAAAACAAAAAACAAAAATAAAAAAAACATAGTGATGAAATAATTACTTTCAAAATATAAAATATTATTAAAAACCAAGTAAAATGATTTTGTATTTATTATTGTCATACTTTTCACAGAAGCGCATATTTTTATAATTCTATATTTAATAAGTTATTAGATCATCATTAGAGCATTTGTAATTATAAGATATATGATATAGGTAAGGAATAATTATTATTTATTTTTTTATTCTCTACATTTAAGTCTTGTTTCTTAACTTACGTGCTTTTGTAATTAATTTAGGTGTATTTTTTTGATTTTTTAAAAAGATTTTCAAGGTAATTTTTAACTAGAAAAATTTCGTTTAAATGTTACGTTAAATTCTTAAAATGTAATTTATTCTTATATCATCACATAATGACTTTATTTTAGTTATACTATTATATTTACATAAATTTTGAATTTTTTATTATAAATACTTAATAAACATTCAATTCTAAAAGAAAAGAAATACTTATCGGTATTTACTTAATTCAATGCCAAATTTTATTTGCCTTTCGAACATTCTCTAGTTCTAAAAGTATACTAGGCGAGATTAGTAAAAGATGTAATGAAATTATAAATCAAATTTATTGATGATATCCGAGTTTAATAGATAAAGAACTCAATTTCGAATGTTTGAAGTTCAACAAAGATTTTAATATTGATGTGGCTGGTTGCGATTTCTTTATATGGTGAAAATTTATTTCTAGATATTTTAAGGAGATGCAATGTTGCTATCAAAGCATATAATCTAATTGAACCTTTTATTTTCCTTCATGGTATTCCATTTTTTATGTAAGAACCATTTTATAGCACACTTTATGTACATATGTACATCAAGGATTCATTAAAAAAGAATCAAAATCAAAATCAAAAATGAATTGATAAATTATACATATATCCATATGTAATTAGTGAATACATAGTGATAATGTTCTTTTTTCTTTATTTATTATTGAATACATAATATAACAAAATAACGTATTCGTAAGTATTTAAATAGAATATAAGATAAGTTTTTTTTTACATGAAATATCTAAATGAAAGGACTAATTAAAACACAAAATAACATGTTGTAATGCACATTATAAATTAATATTTTTCTTATTTTATGTACGTATAAAAAGTTTTTTTATTTATACGCATTTTCAGATGAATTTATATTTTGTTAATAATAATTAGTTGTAAATAGTATATACATATGAGCAGCTATTTATATATTGCATTAGCTATAATAATGCATTTCATTTTGTAAATTTCATACTAAATAATATGATTTTAGTTACCTAGCTTATTAAATTTTTTTGAAAAATCAAAAAGTTTAATGATGTAGCTTTGTTTGCAATGGTCAATGGTTGCACCGTTTGCAAGGATGCACCCCCCTTTTTTGCCTTCTTATTGTTGTGAAACTACTATTATCTTTGCCTTCTTATATAATCTATGAAAAAATTTTTCATTTCCAAAGTTCCAAAAGTTTCATGAATTCTCAGTCAAAGATAACGCAGATTTTCAATGAACTGCTTTATCTTTAAATTTTAATAATAAAACCACTCTAACTTCCACTTCAACCAATCATCTTTTAAATTTAAATAATTTTCAGATTAAAAAATAGCCTGATTGAAATATTAAATGCATATATGTATATATATACTCGTGCCTACATTTTAAAAATTGCATTTTTATTTAGTTTTTAGATGTATTTTTCTATATTTTATATTTAAAAAATTTAATAAAAAATTTACATTTATTTCTATTATTTTTGTATTTCTCATTATATACATCATATACATAATACATGTAAGAGATAATGTATATTTCTATTTCTATTGGATGGATAATACATATATGTAAGTTTTTGAATGCTCGATGAGTCAGCTCTCATGTTTTGGTGGTAATACAATACGCTGCTCTCGTAATAATGAAGTAGCTGGTTCGATTCCAGTAAATAAGCAAAAAAATAAGGATTTATTTTATTATTGAAACATTTCAATGGTTATTATAATAGAAAGCATAATTTATAAAAAAAAAATTTTTCCAAATGGAAAAACTCATTAACGCTATTACTGTATTCTCTTTTTAGATTCAATATTTCATATTTTTATGAAAATAATTTATGAAAATACATTTTTCCATTATAATATAAATTTATGTAAAAACCAAAAAGTAAAAACAGTTTGTGTGATTTAATAATGTCTACTTTTGTATTTGTAATACTAATACATACCTAAATGAAAAATATTTAAAAGAAATAATTTTTTCCACATTTAAATATTATATAAATGATAATGTCTTTTTCATCATTTTTATCTAAATGCATAATGTTGGTAGGTACCCTTTAATGTTTTAGTGAATTAAAGTGTCTTGGATTTGATAATTACAAGTATGTGTATGTACATACATATGTGTTGTTAAAAATATTATACTTAAACCAAACACAAATAAAAAGTGATGAAAAATGAGTAAATTTTTTAAACTTTATTATCATTCATTACCTATTATTACTTCGCATTATGATTATGTATTATTTTCTTTTATTTATATATATTTTTTTTATTTGGGATTTGTATGAAATGTTAAATTAAAAACAATTGCAGAGAACATACATTATATTTCATAATGGAAAATTCATTAATAAAACATACACTTTAATGTACTTGATATTTTATAAGTGTATTTTTATGAATATATATATATGAGTACTTCTATTGTATATTATATGTATGTATGTATAGTTCTTCTATACATACACACACATAAATATGTACATATAAATAAATGTTTATTTCTGTGTTTACACATACATATATTATGTATTTAATATTTAGAAAATGTTTTTGAATTGAATTGATTGAATGTAACATTTTTTACAAGTACATATAAGAGTATACGTACATCTACATATACTAATTTCTTGTTTCATACAAATATACATGTCATGTTATATAGGATTATATACGCATATAATATGAACATGAAGATGAAAGCATTTTTTTGTATTACTTATGTATGTATGCATGTGTAAAACACAAGAAAAAATTCTGTACTTAAGAGGATTTATTTTTATATTTGTAATTTTTTTTAATTTTTTTATTTTATTATAAATGTTAACTTTATTTCGATATGAAAAGTAATATGATAATATGTATAACAAAACTGATGAAAATTAATAATTAAAATATGTACGAGTATAGAAACCATTTATACAGAAAATTTCAAACGTAATATTCTTATTAATTTTCAATGAAAAATAGCCTTTTTTTTTGAAAAGAAAAGTGTATTTTTAAAAAGGATAATTCTTGTTGTTTCATTTTTATACATAGTATTAAATACATTAAAAACGATTTGATGTACTGGTAATTCTGCATAAACATAGCTAAGTATTTATATATACATTTACATTAAATTGTCATTGTCATATACTTATCTATATGTACATATAAAAGCTAAATAAAGCAAATTCATGAAATTCATTCATATCTTGTTTAAATGTAGATGCATATATGTATTATATGTAGAACACATATTCATTTATATATATGTATATTTTACTAAATACATACATACATATGTATATATATAATATATATACTAAAATGCGTATAGAATAATAAAATAAATAGTTATTCTTAAAAGCCTTATAATTTATTTGCACAGAAAAATAATGTATTGTAAATAAAATTAGAATCCTTTATAAAAACCCATGCATATACATAAACTATATTCATTATATTATTTATGTAAATGTATTTGTATGAAGTTAACACTGATGAACAAAATAATTATATATGAAAATGACAAGAAATTCTTATATAAAAAAATTTTTTTTTTCAAATTATAATATCGAAAACATAATATTTCTTAAATCTTTTTATTTATCATTTATTTTGTCATTATAATTAAAATGAATGCGATCTTTAATAGTTTTATGCTTCATTTTGCTCATTTTATTTTTTAAGATAAGTAATTAAAATCTCAAACATAATAAAAATATTACAAATTTTCATGATCATTTTAAATTTTTTTTTTTTTAAATTATTTGATATTTTGTTCACCACTGTACATAATATGCATAAATTAATTTTTAAACTTATATTCATATATTGTCTACACGTAAAATAAATAAAAATCTCTTTATACGAGTATATGTATAAATATATATTATACTTTTTATAATAAGGACGTTTAGATATTCATACATATACATATATGTATGGACATGTGTGGGTGTTACGTATACGTGTTCATTTTATCGTAAATTTTCATTTTATATTTATTATTATGTACGTCATCTCTTGGTTAAATTTCTTTTTTATTTTTTCGTTTTCTTTCAGTCCCGATTTTATGTGCATCATTCCAAATTTTGATTTTCATATGTTTTTAGACCTTATTATATACAAATATTTATATATACAAACATGTGAAAATTAATGTACATATTATATGTATATACAAAAAATAATCCTTACTCTATTTATTGAGAATAAAATAAGATAACCGAAAAAAAAAAATGTGATTAAAATGAACCGAAAAATATAATGCATACATACATATACTCGTATACGAATATATTTATACACAACATATTATAAATATATTTACGTGTATGTAGTTCCTACCATACGAGTTTTGTGTGTGGATAATTCATTCGTTTTTTAAATAAAAAAATATCAAAATTTATAACTTTTAATTTTAAATGTAAAAACTTTTTATGATGTTTTCTCTATATGCATACATAAGTAAGTATAGATACACACACATATATAAATATAGAGGGTTGTTGTAAATAGTAAATTTTTTCCAATACCTATAAAATAATAACAATATAACATATAGACATTCACATACATATAAAATAAACCTAACGATATATAAATGATTTCAGATTCAACAGTTTTTTTTCATCATAGTTTAAATTATAACATGCAGTCTATTATGTACTTACTACTTATATATATATATACATACTAACAAACAAAATTTGTTATGAAATAAAGTGTAAATTATATTTTTTTTTAGCGGTAAACGATAATGCGATAATAATTTTCATATACAAAGGAAGATTTTTTAAATGCATGTATAGGAGGTATATAAAATGCGCGAACGTATTATTAAACTAATACCCATACTCGTATATGTAAATGAATATTGATTCAATTTGTATTCAAAAATTTAAAACTTTAATTTGTGTTTTTCATTGTTTTATTGGTTATGTATCCTATCCTCGTAAACATCTACATAAATGAAATGTACGTAATGTTTAAACATATAATTAAAGAAAAAAATTCATTTTTTTTTTAAGAATTACGTTTTCATGCATATTTAATGTCTATATTGTATATGAGAAAAATAATTATATATATATAGTATGTATATAATATACAGACAAATGGATTAGAGTACATATATGAATTTTTAAGGTACAATAATTAAATTTTATTTTTATCTTGTACAATTATTCACTGCGTCAGGATAACTGATAAATAATTATGCACGTATTTTTTCATCCTATGACTAAAAATATTATATTTATTGTATTTTTTTTCATCAAATTATTTTATGTATATGTATTTTTATATTTATATACATATATATTATAAGGTCGAAAACCTTAAGATTGATCCATATAATGATAATGATGTTTTTTTTTTGCTTTTTTTTTTTTTTCATTTCATACTTTCAGCTAAATTTTAATTAAATTCATTACATACTAATGAGATGAGGTAGCTTAATATATGTATACATATTTACAATTTATGTACGCTCGTATTAGTAAAAGTATCAGTATTTGATTCATTTACGAGTACGATTATATAATTTTCGATCAGATTTTTAATATTTCATAGATGAATGTGAATTTCTAATATACTAACAACAACAACACACATACATACTACCTATATATACATACGTATATATTTTATTCTTGACATAAATTCCATTTTATTTACTCTGCTTTGCTCAATTACTTTTGATTTTATTTTTTCCTTATTCCTTTATCCTACTTTCTTCTTTCTATATTTCTATTTACTTCCATTGTGTTTTTATTTTTTTTTTTTTTTTTTTTTTTTGATTTTTACAACCCTTGCAACTTGAACCGAAAGTCTGAAAGGTATATTTTTAATAATTGATCACGACAACGAAATTACATTATATTCTGTATATATTGTACATATATACATTGTACATATTATTTATATACATTTATATGTACATATACTACATTGTATCACAGACAATATTTATTGTCTGTGATTATTTTAGTATATTATATATTATTTGTGATCGATATATAAATGTTGTATATGATGTAAATTTATACGAGTATGTATATACAATATACAATTTAAATACATGAATTTCAAATTTTCGAAACTTTTCATTGCTTTTACATATTATATATGTATGTATGTACATACTATATTTTTATGAAGATTTTATTTATATGTACATACATGTATAAATATGTATACATATATGAATTTGTCCCTATAAATGTATGTATCTATATGTTACAAACAAAAATTTACACTAAATTATAGTGGAATGACAATTTTATTTTACATATACACACAAACATATATATAATATATATGTATATACATACTCATTCATATAAATTCAAACATATACTTACGTATATTTCGTATACGAAATTTATTTTTAGAGAAATTGATTTTTGTCTCATATAAAGTATATTACACTTTTTTCATATAATAAATATGTTTTATATACATTTATGTCTACAGAAAAGATATACAAAAAATTTATATATATTATATACATTTATGTACACGTATATAACTGAATATAAATAAAAAACACAACTGTTACAAATCTCATAGAATTTTTCATTTTTTATATATACATTTGTATGATATTAGTTATTGAAAATAAAATATTATAATAACTAAAAAAATTTATATTAAAGATACGTGTATTGTATGTACATATGTATATGTATATACGTAAAATACAACATACATGTGTTGTATGTTACCATTTTGATTTTGAATTATTTAATAAACGTCGTTTTATTCTGTATTGTGTACGAGTATGTTCATATAATTTTTTAGAGTTTCTTTAATGACCTTCTTCAAATCCTTCCGACTCTAAAGCACTTTATTAAGATAAAAAAATTTAAGAAAATATTAGTGCTTGTTCTAAAATATGTTGCTTTATTCTGATCATACTCATATGCACATAATTACCATCCATTCAATTTTTTATTTCTTTATTTTATTTTTCTACAATATTTTCCTTTATTCTTACAAAAATTATAAAAATCACAAAATAATTTTATGTATGTATTTCAATAAAAAATATTAGTTTCCTTGAAATTAATTTTTTAAAAGAATCTTTTCCTTAAAAAAAAAAAATGAAAATATAATAAACTGAAATAAAAGTTTTGAGATATCTTGCGATTACATTATTGAATATACAGTTTGATTAGAATTTTTTTTTGTTTTTAATAAAATTTGATGAAACATTACATTGTAACACTTTGTATGTATATAGTATAGACACACAATATGTATAATGAAATTGAAAATAATTAAATAAATTATAAACATATACTTGAGAAATATTTTTTCAAATGAAAAATAAATTGTAATATACTACATATGTACATAGGTAACAATTAAATTTTAATGATATGACCAAAACATGCAAAGTAATTTGTATAAAAATACATAGAAAATTTATTTTCTTTTACTACATTGTATTAATGTTTTTCTGTGAATTTATAAATTTATAAATTATCAGAATGAAAAATATGTAGAATTATCAGAAAAAATTAATGAATTTATAAAATACTCGTATACGTATTACGTATACATGAATACATTTTAAGATAGAAAAAAAAAATAGAACTGTAATTAAGTATATTTTTACATAAAATTTTCAATTAGAAATTATAAACGTAAATTAAGAATCATTGCTGAAAGACATAAAATTTTATATAATCGATAATATTTATTTATTGTTAATTTGATATGAATATGAAAAATTTATTTTAATTACTTTTACTCGTATACAAATATGAGTTCATGAATTAATTTTTCAACGTGAATATAGATATAATAATAGAAAATGATAATACATATAATATTAATAATAATTGTAAGTATACACAAATACTTAAGAATACGTATTATTACATCTAAGATTAAAAATAAAATAAAATATTTCTGATGATTAAATCAAAATTACCTAAACGTGTAATGATAATTATATACATATGTATTATATTTTTTAAATCCCTCAAAAATGTTCTTTAAATTTTTTCAAAAAACAAAAAGTTCTTACATTCACAACATACATTATATGTGATTATATGTAGATAGGTATACACATTATCTGCGGTAAGATACATTAGTCAGATTCTTTAAAATTTAAATATCTTCATCATGTAATTCCACACATGCATTATATATATACATACCTACATACATACTTTTTTTGCAAATTACATAATAATACTTCGAATACTTAATAATTATTGTACTAATGTACGAGTGCAAATATGAATTTTACATGTGCACTATGTACTATATGGTGCAAAAAGAAAAGAAATTTGAAAAGTATACATTATATGCGTGAAAAATTAATGATTAATAAAAATAACAATGAAAAGTCAATGTTATATGTATATGTATACGTATACGTAGGTCACTCTATAAATTTTGAGATACAAAAAAACAGCTAATGATTTTGAAAAAAGAACTTTATTTATGTTCAAAGTACTCTCCTCCAACATCAATACACTTTTGCATTCTAATTTTCCATGAGTGGAATGCCTCTAGCCAATCGTTCTTCGGGATCTCGTCAAAAATTTGATCAATTTCATCTTCTGATACAAATCTTCGTCCGCGTATGCTTTTTTGAGCTTGTTGAAAAGCCAGAAGTCACACATAGCCAAATCAGGCGAGTATGGTGGATGTTCAAGTATTTTGACTCTATTTTGGCGCAAATATTGAACGGTTTGCTGAGCGGTGTGAGCCGAAGCTTTATCTTGATGGAGAATCAAGCCTCTAATTTTCACGCGACAACTCCATTATTCACTGTAAATAATTTATTATGACTTTGGTTGTAACAAGTTCAGACAAGAACTGAACATGAAAAACGTGTTGACAAAGAGTAATGTTTCTATTTATGCAGCGTAACCAGTTGTAAGTACTGTTAGTTTTCCGTATCTCAAAATTTATAGAGTGACCTACGTATAAGTATTTTTTCCAATAAGTAAATACAAAGATAAAAAATTATTTATTTCATTTTTTTTTTTCATATTTTTCTAGATATATTCATTATATATACATTCATATTAACATATAAATATGTACATTCATATAAATTTTTATTTATCCTAATATTTTATATAATATATCATATATAGGTACTTTTGTATATACACAATATACTATTCAAGCTTATAAGTATATAAAAATGTTACGCAAGGATAATATTATATACATATATGATATTTATGTATCATGTATAAAATATATATTTATATCTAGATATATTTACATATACTATATGTGAATACATAAGTAATACATATATGAAAAAACATTAACATTTTTTTTTTTGTGGTATTCTTTAATACATTAATTTTAATGGTATATTATATAGTACATTATATAGTATATGTTTTTTACTTATATGATTGTAGATGTATATTTATGTATATTAATATGTGTAACCATATATATATATATATATATATATGCACATGTATGTATGTATAATAAATATTTATTATATGTTATATACACTATGAAGATTACTCAAAATGACCCTATTATATGTACATGTGTACATTTATATATGCACAAAAGTATAATAGATGAATAAATAGCGAAAATATTTATACTATATGTACATACATAGAAATATACTCGTGTACTAAAATACTGATATAAAATACATATACATATATGGTACATTATAAAATATCTATATACTTTACATTTATGCAATAAAAAAAATAATAGAGTATCCGCAACAAATTTAATATAATTGTTATATTATATCATTTATATAAATGAACATATATGTATATAAATTTAAATGTATTTCATAAATATTTATACATACAAATACATACATATGTAGTATATGCACATATGTATATGTAAGGTTCTATAATATAAAATATATACAAATATGAATATTGTACAAATTCGTACATAATTCAATAGTAGTATACATTCGTACCTTCGTATATACGTTACATACATATGTACATATAAATATATTACAATAAAAGCACATATAGATATATAATATGATTCTACATATGTAGAATAATAAAAATAAAAATCATTTTATAAAAAGAATTTAAAAAAGAAAAATATATTACTCTCTTGGTTAAAATTATATATGAAATTATTAATACATGTCTGTAGCTATAAACGAGTATACACATATTATTATGTTTTTCGTATATTATACAGTAAATACGTACATATAAATGTACGTATGCATATTTTTCACATACCCACTACTACTATAGTATATTTATTATGATATGTATTCATAGTAAAGTGTACAGGTAGAGTAAAACATTTATAATTTCCGTTTATATCATTTGCAATACACATATATATATATATATATATATATATATATATATATATATATATATATATATACACGCAAATTCAAATATGTGTACAGTATACATACAAATATGACTGAATATGAAAATAGATTTTTACAGATATTATAAAGTTAAATTTAAGTGCTTCAAAATTTATTTATTATTATTATTATTATTTATTAATTATGTAAATTAATTTACATAATTAAAATTAAGAAAGGAAGCGCTGGTAGCTGAGACCTTCGGCTTCTTACAATATTGGTTTAAATTGCTTAATATGTATCATATATATATATATAAATATATAATATATATTTTTTTTTTTTTTTTTTTTTTTTTTTTTTTTTTTTTTTTTTTTTTTTTTTTTTTTTATATCTGATTACTTATATTTATATTATAGTTAAGTTGGTTAGTTATTAGGAAAAAAACAATGTTATATGTTTACTTATTCTTAAATGTGTTTGTAAAGTTTGGATAATTTTAGGAAGGTGATTAAGTTTTGAAGATTTTGTATATTAGTATCTATGAATGTAGGTATTTTATTATTATCTAAAATAATATTTCTTAAATTATTATACTTCGTGCAGTGAAATAATATATGTGGTATATCTAATTTGGAGTTACAATGCGTACATTTTGGAGGGAGGGATTTGTTGATTAGGTGTTGATGTGTCATTAGAGTATGCCCTAATCTAATGCGGCAGATTTTTATGGAGTGTAATCGAGAGAGAACAGGCGGATAATTTGAATTGAGTGTGTTAGTCTTAATAAATTTGAAATAGAAGTTATTGTACTTCAAACGGTTGGCGTGTTGTTTTTCTATAATAGCTTTAGATATATAAAGGTTAAGGTCTTTTAAGGATTTATTTTTTTTAAAGAGAAGGGGGAATTGGTTTGAACGTGAAGCTGTTAGGTCTGCAAAATGGTTACCTTGAATGCCTATATGGCTGGGAACCCAGATTAATTTAATTTGCTTGTAATGGGCGATCATTTTGTCTCTTATTTGATTAATTAAAATTGAGTTATGATTTATATTAGAAATTGCTTTGAGAGCAGATAGGCTATCTGTAAAAATGGCTGATTGTGATTTTGTATTTATGGTATGGTCTATTGCTGTGAGAATTGCAGTGGTTTCGGCGGTAAAAATTGAGGAATAATTGGGTAGGTTTGCATTGGCAACTATATTGCCTGTTTCTGATACTACTGCGAAGGATACTGAGTCATTTTTGACAGAGCCATCAGTGTACAGAAGGTTAAAATCTTTATTTAATGAATTTTTTATTTCATTATATAGGTTAATGTAAATATTATTGGAAGTTGTGGGTTTAGGAAAGGTGTGTAGGGAGGTATTGATTTGGTCTTGTTTAAGAAGCCATGGAGGGAAGGAGAGTGATTGATGGGTATTGTCTATGTATTTGATGTCTATGTGGAGTTCTTTGGTAAGGTTAGCGATTTTTGCGAGTGTGGAGGGAAAGCGGAGGGTTTTTTTCCTGTGTAATAGTCCGATAAAAATTGAGAAATAGATTGATTTTCTTGAGAAAATTGTTTTGGCTAGGAGACGGCTTGTAAGGAATTGTTTTCTCTCATCTATGGATTGTATGTTAAATTCAGTTAACATGTTAATGACAGGAGTGGTTCTAAAGCAACCAAGAGATCTTCTAATTGCAGCTATGTATGGTGGGTTTAATTTGCTTAAGACTGATTTGGAACAGTTCCCATATATTGGAAGACCGTAGTCAATAGTGCCACCCATTGTTGATTGGATTATATTACGTAGTGTTGAAAAATGTGCATTGCTGTTTTTGCTGGTTAGATATTTTATTATGTTTAGTTGTTTGTTTAGTTTTATCTTTATATTATTGACGTGGTGGTTCCAGATAAGTTTTTTGTCAAAATGTAGACCTAAAATTTTTAGATTATCGGTGGTTTTTATCGGATTATTGCCGATTTTTATGGAAAAGTCTTTGCAACTTAATTTTCTGCAGAAATGTATTTGTTGGGATTTATCTGTGGATATTTTTGCTCCAGAATAGTTAGTCCATTTGGTTAGATCATGAAAAATTTTATTGGTTAAGGTGGTGGCTTTGATCAGGTCTGTTTCTTTACAGATGATGTAGAGGTCATCGGCGTAGAGACAATGTTCAATATGATTGTATTTGTTGATAATTGAGCTGACTTCATGATATGCTATTTGAAACAGTATTACTGAGATAGGTGAACCTTGGGGAATTCCTGTAAAGGAGTTGAATATGGAAGAATATGTACCATTAATTCTGAGGCGGAATTTACGATTCGTAAGATAGCTTTCTATGTATTTGAAGATTTTTGGACCGATGGCAAATTTTTTTAGTTGGTTTAGGATGGAAAGATGTTTTATTCTGTCGAAGGCTTTATTAAAATCTAATGCTATGATTGTCAGATGTGTTTTTTGTGACAAAGCTGAATGGGCTAGGTGATCTAGATAGAGGCAAGTATCTATTGTACCACTGCCTTTTCTGTAAGCAAATTGAAACGGATTGAATGCTTTACTGTTTTCTAGAAACCAATTTAGTCTGTTTGAAATTATTTTTTCTAGAAGTTTGCTGAGGCATGATAGAAGGGATATGGGTCGATAGGATTTGACGTCAGTTTGTATATGATTTGGTTTTAGAATTGGAAGTATTGTGGCTATTTTCCAAGTTTGTGGTATGATACCAGTTGTGAGGATATTATTGTATAGATTGATAAGTCTTTCTTTTGTTGTTATAGAAAGGTTTTGTAACATGGGGTATGATATTTTGTCATACCCAGGAGTAGTTCCTTTGACTTGTTGAATAGCTAGTTCGAATTCTGTTATGGTGATAATGCCTTCTATTTTTTGGGCTTTAGGGTTTATGAAATGTGGATTATTGGTGTTTGGAGATAAAGGACTGTGGTCAACGTGGTTATGAGATGCAGGTGTATCGTAGGAGAAGGAGCTACTGTAGAAAGTACCAAAGATTTCCCCTATTTCAATTGGATGTGAGGCTATGGTGTCATTGTTATGTATTTGTTTGATATTGAATGGAGATTGATTACCAGTTAGTTTTTTAATTTGATTCCAAATGAGGGAGGATGATGAATTTGGATTGATTGTATTGGTAAATTTAAAGAAGGATTCTTTTTTAGCATTTTTGGTTTCTCTTTTAAATATTGCATTTAAATTTTTGTATTTGAGAGAATTTGGAGTGGTAGGGTGTTTTTTGTAAAAGTACCATGCTTTTTTTCTTGATTTGTTCAGAAAATCTAGGTTTTTGTTCCACCATGTTGAGTATTTATTATGAGGTTTTGAGGTGGGATGTGTTAATGGAATGGAGCTTGAGGCTGCAAAGATGAGCGCTTTCTGAATAGTTGCTGCTTCTTTGTTTGGGTTATTTGATATAGTGTGACGTGATAAGTATAAATCTGTTTGAGTTAAGAATTTTTGCCAGTTAGCTAGATTAGTTTTAAATTTCGGCAGGAAGTTTGAATTCGCGGTATGGTTATTGGATATATTGACTGTTGTAAATGAGGGAAAATGGTCACTTCCATATAGATCATTTAATGTATCGAATGAACATAGTGGGGCAATATTGGCTGAGCAAATACTTAGATCTATGTGTGTGTAGGTATGGTGAGTTGAGTAGTGTGTTGGTTTACCATTATTTAGCACTATTAAATCTGTGGTTAAAAGCCAATCTTCAATTTCGGAGCCTATAAGATTGTGTGAGGGAGAACCCCAAATGGGGTTCCATCCGTTAAAGTCGCCGACGAAAATGCATGGTGTTTTTATTTGATTGTATAGATTTAATAGTTGAAAGCTTTTTATTTTACTATGTGGGTGGATGTAGATGGATATTATTGTAATTGGATTTTTTGTATTGATTTCAATGGCTAGCGCCATCAAGTCTGTAATAAGGTTAATTTGTCTATGCGGTAGATTATTTTTTATAAAAAGACCAATTCCTCCTTTTTTAAGTGTGTGTGTTGTAGTAGGAAAATTGAGTGAATAAGTGCGGTAATTATTTATATTTGGATGTGGATGCTTAAGGGGTATGTGGGTTTCTTGGAGTGCAATGATTTCTGGGCTAAATTCGTTGATAAGAAGTTCTAGGAAAGGGAAGTTGTTGAATATACCTTTTATATTCCACTGTAAGATTTTCATAATTTATTAAATATATTATGTGTTATTGAAGTATGGATGATGTGTTGTCTTGTGTTGTGATGATGTAGACTTTCCTATGAGGGTGTTATGTGATTTAAGATGTTGTAAATTATAGTTGAGTTGTTGATTGTGTTGAATGTAGATTTGTGAGTAGATGCTAGTTGATTTATGTTATTCCATGATGGTGTCGTCTGTTGGTTGTTGTATGGTTGATTCTGTTGTTTCCTTGTTATTTGATGTGCTAGGGGATGTGTATGTTTGTAAGTGATTGTTTGCGTTGCGTTCTATGATTTTTTTGTTCGATGATGATATAGGGTTTGGTTTGATGTGATCGTTGGATGCGTACGTGGGTTTATGTGTTTTGTTCGGGTTATGTTCGTCGGATAGTGTAGAGTTGTGACTAATATTGGATTTATGTTGTGTTTCATTTGATGTGTTAGGATTGTTGTTAATTGGATGTGGTGTTGAAATTGTTTCATCTTTTTTTGTTGTGTTTATTTTTATGAATTTAAGAGCTGTTTCTAAGGATTCTTTTGGTGATATTTTGATGGTTGTTTGATTGTGTTTATTGTTAATGTGTTGGGTTGCTTCTTTGTATGACCATTTTTTCGTGGCTTGAATTTCTAAAATTTGTTGTCTCTTAACAAAGGTTGGGCAGAGTTTGTTGGTTGATCTATGGTTGTCGTTGCAATTAATGCATTGTACTTTATCGCAATTATTTGGTGAGTGGTTTACATCGACACTGCAACAAATTTGGCATGTTGATGGGTATGTGCACCTTTTTTTCGTGTGACCTAGTCTGAAGCAGTTTTTGCACTGCATGGGTTTGGGTATATATTGTTTCACTGGAACAGTGACAAATCCAATCTTTAAAGAATTGGGAACGTTCAGTGAGTCGAAAGTTAATATATGTAGTGGTGTATTTAATCTTTTGTTATTAACTAGTTTGGTGATTTTTACACATTCCTTAACTTTTTGGCTTTCTAGGAATTTTATTATGTCATTATTTTCAATTTCTGTAAGTAAGTCGCAGTAAACAACCCCTTTAGAATAATTTAATATAGGGTGTAGTCGACATTCTACTTTGATACCATTGTTTAATTCTGTGGTATTCAGTAGTAATTTTGTTTGTTTTTCGTTTTTGGTAGTGATTAATAGGTTACCCTGTTTTGTAAATGAAATACTTAGGAATTCCTTAGAAATATTTTCTATTGATTTAGTTAGTTCAAAAATATTTGTTTGTTTTAACTGTTTTGTTTGATCTTTGTGATTCATAATCACGTATTTGGATTGGTTGTTGAAAGTACTTGATGCATTGTTTGAAAAATCTAGGAAAGGAAAATCCTTTAAGCTGTTGATGTTGGTGTTCTTTTGTTGAATTTTTTGTTTAGATGTTTTGATTTTTTTATTTTGTTCTTCATGTTGATTAGATAGTATGCTGAAGTAGTTTTGGTTTTGAGGGGAAGCTTGTCCCCTCGAAGAACTTGCCATGGTATACGCACTTCTTTTAATGTTTAGTTTATTGTTTTTTTTTTTTTTAAAAAGAAAGAAGATTGAAGAAACTACGTACTACACTACGCACTACACTAACTGCGCACTGCACTAACTATACGAGGGGTAATTGTTTTTTTTTTTTTTTTTTACACAAAAGTGGTCTTTCCACTTAGGTTGATTGTTTTAGATAATATTATCTTATAGCTAAAAACGATTTATATAAGAGCACTTACTATGAATATGTTCACACTTCGGGAGTTTGAGAGAAACTGATTTATTTATTTATTATTTTTGTATATACAGCATAGATATGCTAGTATCCGTGTGTATCTAAATGTAAATAAATGGAATTTTGCTATACTAGGTATATACTACTTTTAACATATTAATATGAATAATAATAGATATCTTTTTGTAATAACTGTTACCATCATAATAAACTCATATTATATACATATAAACTGTTTCACATTTCAATAAAATTCATCTTAATTCATAACATTAAAAAACATGTTACCACCACATACTTGTATGTATACGTGTATAATCGTATATTGATGTATGTAACTAAATATGTACTATATTATTATAATATTACACTGCTTGGAAAAAATATCAGGACATTTGTTATCATTTTCATAGAAAATTGAGATAAATTTCAAGATAAGCGATTATAAGTGTAATAAGTGAGAATATGAGTTTTTTATTTTTTATTTTTTTTTAAATACTTATACAGATTGTATATTAAAAAAATGATAATTTAAGTCGAAAAATTATTGATATAAATGAACATTTTAAATTATTTATCTGAAGGATAAAAAGGAAGGAAAATGAATCAATTTTTTTGACATTTATTTTTTTTTCGTAATAGTATAGGTACTTAGACGTAGAAAAATAATAAATATATAGTTATCTATTGTTTCACATTAATTTTATTATTATCTTTCAGATTTTTGATTTTACGGCATAATGAAATCTATTTATGAGTATGTAAGGGTATATAAATGACCGAAAGCACCCGAAAGTTAGAAAATTTTTCATTAAATTTATATATATATACGAATAAGTATAAATGTATGTATGATGTAAGTATATTTATAATTACATACATATACATACATATATCTATTAATTAAGATGTGGATTACCTCTATCTAAATTGAAGATAAGAGATCACTAATATATTTAATATATATATATAAACGTTACGTATGTATATAGGACCATATAGGACGTAGGAGTATAGTATAAAATAATTGTTATGCTCCTATCGAATTTTACATATACACATATCACTTATTAAATTTTATACATACATATATACTGTACTGTGCTGTATTTAATATAAAGTGTATGGTATGTATTTACATTATTCTCCATAGACTTTATTTGATTTTATACTGTACATAATTTTAGTAATACGATTACATAGATGATGTAGCCAATATAAAATTTTTATTTTTTATTTTTATTTTTTTTTTCATAAATAAATGCTTTGAAGAGTAATTTATAGTTCTACGAATGGTGATAATATTTATAGCAGTATTAAAATATATCAAAATTATAGTAGCTTAGCAATAAAAATTTTTATGTTTGTATGTATATGTATTTATGTACCTAAAAATTTTGGGATGTTTCATTATTTTTTTAACGCCATTTTACATATTAAAATACACTCGTATGTATTATGTATATAGATATTACATTACTATATACTATATATGCATATATTTACATGGAAATTCATATTAATATTATAATAAAATTTTAATATAGTTTTTATGTTTTTTATTTTAAATTACTGAATCGTAATGTATGTTTATAGTATTAAGAATAATCGATTATTATCGAAAAGCACATATAAAATAATAAACATCATATAAATTGATTAAATGTTAATCATTTTATATTATATTCATATTACTTCTTATATGGTAAATTGAGGAAAAATAAATAATTTATCATTTAAAATTTCTTTTATTATCTTCAAGAAAATGCTTTTATTACAATATTTAATTTAGACAAAATTTTATAATTAAAAAAAACATGTCATATTACAATAACAGCTAAAATTTATAATAATTGTAAAATACTATATAGATTTGATAATATAAAATATACAAAATTGTTTGTTACAATTTATTATTACATATATCTATTTACGCATGTACATACATGATTTGCATTGCAGTAAAATTTTTGATAGAAATTGCAATATAAGAATTACAATTTTCACGTTAAATTTTTATTGCAATACAAATGATAAAATTTGTTGAACTTTATATTTTATTTTATGCACATATACCAAAAAATATGAAATTGTTGTTTTGAATTATTAATGCTATTGTACTACATAGTAAAAGTTGATTTAAAATTATTTGATGAATTTGTTGTGATGCGATCACCATTAATATACATACGAGTACATATTTAATTTTAAAAATTGTTTATATTTTGATTGATTTTTGATCATTTTTTTTTAACAATATTTCATTTATTAGTTTGTTCATTCATTTATTTATCAATTTATTTTATTAAAAATTAGCTACAAATGACCCTATTTCTATATTCAGTTGCAGATTTCCCGATTAAGCACTCCTAGGCACGCACCACTCGAAATTTCAAAATGAAATTTCAAAAATGAGTACATTATACTATAGGTACTGTAATCAGTCAATTACCTCCAATGCTCAGAGTATGTATACAGTAGAGGTGCAATTATTGAATGTTTTCCGTGTTTCTCATGTTACAATATTCGCATTCTACTGAAAGAAAAATCAACATTTTCTCAACAATAAATAATATGTAGAATACTAATCGTACTATCGTAGCGCTTACAAAATATGCTCATATATGTATTATTGATTTAAAAAATCTACTAACAGTATTATAATGGGAAAAACTTTTATTTATTTTCAACTTTTATTCAAACTATATACAATATATCTACAATATATTTCGTTTATGATTCTGGTATATACGATATATACTTAGTATTTTTTATGTATCATTATGCAATATTTTGTTATCATTTATTTTTATATTGTAGTAGATAAAAATGTCTAGATGATGTGAATATTATTCTGTTTCTGTTGTATATTAAAATATATTTCAAAAGGTTGATGCTTCTTTTTTATATTTAATAAAAATAAAAAATTTTTATAAAATTAACCAACAATAAATATGTGTATCTACTGACATGCATTTACATGCATACTGCATATTATTCATATACATATATGTACATTATATTTGTTTGAATTTTTTAATAATATATTTTTGTAAAATTTTCATATAAATTTTAAAATTATTTAAAAGAAAAATACAATCTATATGATCCATAAAATGGTACAATAACATTGTAATAAATATTAAAAAAAAAAAAAAATATTTGAAAAAAGTTTGTATACCCGGGTACAGTAATAAATATGTATGTGTAAATATAAACTGCATACTTATCGTATATAATTTAAAATTTATCTAACGATAACAAAACATCATGTGAACACAACGTATAAATTTTCTTAAATATTAAAATATTAAATTTCATATGCATTAAATGCATATCTAAAATCAACCAACAATGTAAGTAATATGAATAACAAAGCCAACAATTTATTTATTTTTTATTTCTTTTTTTTTTTTTTTTGAAGAAAAATGCATATGATGAGTATATGAGTACATGGTATTATCTTTTATTTTTAGATATAGGAAATCTCATGTAATTATAAAATGTAAAATACAACGAGTTTAACAATAAAAGAATGTATAAATGTATATATGTATGTAGAGCAAAGAAAGGCGGCATATGATATAATATACATAGTATGTGGCTAATAAAATTAAAAGTGAAAATATCAAGAAACGAAAGTAAAATTCAAAAAAAAAAAAAAATAAGTAAAAAAAAATGCAAGCAATTAAATTTCTGTTCAGTTTATTTCATTTTATTTTTAAAACTTCATGCATGTGTTGAACGAACGCATTGAATGCAATGCCAATGTGTAAATACATTACATATATGTATATATTTTGTACACATTAAATTAAATTATGTAGCTATATAGTGTAATTATAAATATGAATTAAGCGTTTTGTTTTTACGGTTACTTGAACAGAAAAATAAAAAAAAATAAATACTTAGCTAATAAAGAGAAATTTTCTTCGAAAGTATAAGATATTTTTACTTTTGAATTTATACAATATTTTCCATGAATGTATGTAATATTGTATTACATTCTACGATTGCATTATTATATATATGTACAATATACATATATGCGTACACATATCTCTATTTGTACATTGCATGAGTTTAATAAAAAATATTTTAAAAATAAATTAAAATATTTCTAGTGTACATATACCATTTTGTATGTAATTATATTATGTAGGTATATGTTATGTACATATTTCTCAAATTTATCTCTTTAGGATGCTAATCTATACAAAAATTGAATGTAAATTATTTTGTTTATAATATAAGACCGACTAAATTTGACTAACGCAATACAATTAATATTATTAATCAAAAATTTAATAACTATATATTTTTATGACTGAACAAAATTTTTTATATGATTTTTCGATTTTCATACAGCAGTCTTACGTACATACATCAAAGACTACATCAAAGTAAAAACTTTAGTATGTATAATTATTATTATATACACTTTTAATTTGTGTAACAAATTATCAAACTTATTATTTAAGATTCACACATTTATACACACAAATTCAGTATTAATTTCAATCTTTAAATAGTTCAGAGTTCAGATGCAGTCAATAATATTCATGCACTTCAGCTCATAGTAATCGCCGCACCGCAACTGTGATAAAACGGAAATGAGTGTATGCATGTATACATTTGCTTTGCATGGAATAATATCAAAAATGTTTTTAGTTTTTGATCGTATATCAGAACTGACTGTGTGTGTGTGTGTGTGTGTGTGTGTGTGTGTGTGTGTGTGTGAATAAATGTTTATGCATTTGATTAGAAATATACAAATACGATTTTCTTCCGTATAATCAACAATTTGATTTCTATTTCAAACGAAAAAAAAAAAATTAAAAAATTATTTTTATATATTACATATATATACATTACCTATCCATAAAAAAAAAATCATACATGCAATATTTTCTTTTATATAAAATTTTAATATTATATATTTGTAGTTTGTCTTTTTATAAGACTAACAGTTATCGTTATATAGTACGTATACTGTGTACATAAGTGTAGTACTTATACTTTCTAATCTATATAGACAAATAAAATTGAACTATGCACTTGTTGTAGGTAGGATAGGGTTGTAGTTAAATATGATTTTTTGTATGATGAAGTTACGTATAGAAAAAAAATTAAAAAAAAAAAAAATAAACAAAAGTATAGAATTTATAATTTAAAATAAAGCAAAAACGACTATAAACTTGTATTATATATATATAATTCAAAAAAGATATATAGTAAGAAAATTTATGGAAAATGTTCTTATTCAATTTAATATTTAAATAATAAATTTTATGAATTTCAATTTACTAATCAACATTTAGATTTTAAATGTTAGCGAAAACTAAATACAAGTACTTATGTGTGTAGTGTATAGCTATACTTCTATTTCTATATAAGTGAAATAATATAATCGTATATAGTGAAATGTGTATACATAAACTCATTCATATGCACCTAAAAGAGTACTATACTCGTATAAATGAACTAAAATTTTCAACAATTTATATTAATGAATATAAAACTAAAAGTTTGAATGTATTATTATTACTTTTATTTGCATTTGAGAAGAGAAAATTATTTCCTTTAATATTCTCTTATATACTCCTATATTGAGAAAAGTTTCATATATTATCAATAATGTCTAACGATCTAACCTAAAATTGAGCAGAGTGAAATTAAAAAAAATTTTTTTGGGATTATTTTTAATAATTAATTTCACTAAATATATTATTATATATCTCCATTTATATGGAAAATAGAAGAAACTTTTATTAAATAAGAACAGAAATTAAAAAATTTTTAAAAAAAAAAAAGATTTTATTTTATAACTGAAACCGATCCATTATTTGTTCAATTTTTTTTTCAATTAAATTTTACAAATAAATTATTTTTTTTTTTTTTTTCAATTAAAATGATAAATTAACTTTAAAGTTTTCGAAATTATTTACTATATATTTGGTGCAGTTCAATTAAAAGTAAAGTGAGAAAAAATTTAAAGAAGAAATAACAATTTCCTATACATATATAAAACATACGTATGAACATTTATGTATATGAATTGTTACAGACAGTATAGGTAAACGATACCTTAATTTTAATTAATACTCTGTATATAATGTATCCTAGTTTTCTATAAACTTTTACTTTAGTTTTTAACATATATGCTTACACGTATTTGCGCAAATATCATCAGTATGTACAAAAAAATAAAAATAAAAATAGTATACAAGTACATACAGATACATATATGTAAATATGTATATACACACTTAAGGCAGCTTTACATTGTATATGATTTTTCATGTGATTTTATTTACGACTTGTTAAACGTTGCCATTCCACATTACATTTGATTTAAGTATGTATTAGAAATTATAATTGTTCCTATTTTCGTCTGACATTTGATTTGATTCGAAGTATTTTATTATATTGCAGTAATGCGGATTATTTTTTCTTCAAACATTTTATATTTTTTATATATGAAATGTCATATATGTAATAAACATTCACGAAAATTATAAAACTAATTGGATACTTACTATATGTGTAAATACAATGTGTAAATTCTTTTGAAAAATCAAATGGAAAGCGTCTTTTACATGCTATATTATAAATGTTAGTTTGAGAAAAGTATAATTTTACCTCATACTGAAATTTTCTGGTTTTTGTAAATTGCAACACAAACATATAAAGATAAATTTTTAAAATTAACTGAACGTATACAAATTATAATAACACTGAAATTCATTCAAACTTTTCTCAAATTATAAAAAAATTTCTGTAAATGATAGAATTTCTCATCGTTAATTTCGATCAAAATGAATTTCTCGTTACTACTTTTTATTAAATAATGCAATCAGAAAATTCATTTAAAATACTGTAATTGAATTTGAATTCGAATTTAATTTTTTTTTTTTTTTCAAAATTTTTAATTTAATTTTATCTTATTGAAATGTTTTAGAACACTATATAGCTGTATAATTGAAATGTTTTCTGCACAATTGAAATTGTGTTGATCAAATGTATTCTTGTATTTAACCGTTCTATTATATGTTCTGTTGTTATTGGAAATTGATATTGATTTGGTATAGTAGTTATTAAATTTCTGAACTTAAATACATTATATAGTATATTTACTGTATTAAAACTAATAAAGAAAAGTTTTCGATTTGTGCACATATTTTATATGAAAAAAAAAAAAATAAATAATCGCATATTATACTCTTATATGCAATAAGATTTTGAGTTTAACACTAAAAACACATACCCTGATACACTTCAAGTAACTTATTCAAAAGTTATAAATCTACATATGTGTAAAAGTTTTACGTTCATTACACAAACTGAAAATTTATAGCTATAAATACATATTGACAAAAAAAAAAAAAACAAATAAATAAAGAAAAAAAAAATGAGTTAATAAACATATAAATAAATTGTTTTTTTGTTTTTAACCTTTCTAAATAAAAGTTGTAAATTTAATAAATTTTTAAATTAACAATAAAGAAAATAAAAAAAAAACAAAATAAAGAAAATTTATGAATGAAAATCAAAAAACAAAAATTTTTATGAATTAAAATGAATGATTTTCAATAGTTTTGTGCTTAATTTTGAACTTATTTTTTGATAAATAGAAAAAATTTATATATTCATGATCATTTTTAATGTGTTTTTAAAAAAAAAAATAAATTATACAACTAAACTATTTAATTATGTTTTCTTACAAATGTTTTGTTTACTACTGTACGTGTATTATACTATAGTACCACCTATTACTAAATTTAAAATAAAATTTATTATACTTATCACGAAAATGTACATATACATACATAGTACGTAAGTAGTCGGATATAATTAACAAAACTTTATTAATTAAAAAAAAAAAATAAAATAAAATATATATATATGTGTATAATAAATAACTGTTTTCTACTTCGAAAAATTCTAAAATCATAATTTCATACATATCATTATACGAGTATATGTATGTATACTAATGTAAAGACTATAGTATAGAATAATATTCAAAAATTATTTTAAAAATGAATTCATTATTTATACCCATTGTATTCGCTATGAATATCTTTAAAAATAATCCTTTCATAATGTTCTAATTAAATCTGTAATTAATTAATGTTCATTTTATCATTATTTATATTATTTCCTTTTTTTTTCGAGAACAATTTGTTTTAATTATGTGATTACTCTTAATATTTATAAGTCATAACAGATTTTTATTTTTGATTTCTCTTTTCAATATCATTTTTTTTTTGTTTTTTTTTTTTGTATACAAGTAAAATATACAAGTACTACTCGTATAAAAGAATATTAATATTCAAATTACACTATAGATAGATACTTACACAATTTTATATGTGTATATATATATATTTTTTTTAAATAAAAACATTATTAAGTATATATGTACATATAAGTACATATATGTATATATTATATATAATTTTTGTGTTCGTTGTTTAGAAAAGAATATTCTTAATGAACATTTATACGATCTAAGAGTAAATATGGTTATTTTCTTTGTTGAGTTAATAATCAAACATGAATATAATTAATATAAATAGTATAATATACTGGTACACTCGTGTATTTTTTATTATTAAAAATCAAAATTGTGTATTTTTCGTTCTTATAACAGATTTTCAATTATAGAGAATTTACACGAGTAGATAAGTATATGTCTGTTCTGTATTAATTTAATATCAGCTATTTTTTTTTTAATGGATATACACCGAATTTACTATATTTATGTATGTATTTTAATTTGAATGAAAACAGAGTATCTATATGTATATTATTCGTTACAAAATATTTACATACATATGTACATTTTTGTCCATAAATATTATAACATATATATCAATATACTTACACATATAAAATAGGTATATATAAGAAAAAATAACTAATTGCAGTAATGTATAAAGCTGCGATTCCACTTATTGACACTTTGTCAAATATTTGACCATATTTGATGTCATAGACGTGTAAACCCTTGTCAAATATTGTCAAAATGATGTATGGCAAGTATGGCATCAAATATTTGTTGTCAAATATTTTGTTGTGTGTAAACTCCTGTTTTCATATTTGACATCAAACATTTTGTCAAATAAAATATTTGATAATTGGATGTCAAACAGTGTCAAACAACGTCATAGTTCTACCGCCTTTATACTACTTATTTTGATTTATATACATATTATTTTACTACTGTCCTGATTTAATTTAAAAATTTAATAAAATTTTGTTTAATAAAATTGAATTATTTTAATAAAATTGAATTTTTTTTAATAAAATTGAATTTTTTTTTGTTCAAATTGGTGTTAATTGTGTTTGTAAAAAAAAATATTGAATAGAAAAAGGATTTATATACTATTATTTTATTACTGTTCCTGATTTAATTTAAAAATTTAATAAAATTGTTTAATAAAATAATTCAGATTTATTTAAAAAAGAACAATATTCAGAAATAAAATTATAAATTATTATTTGTAAATAAAATAAAATTAAATAATCTAACTCAAAATTCGTTTTAATTCACTTCACGACTGTCGTAACACATTATATTAAAATGTCGACTATGATGTCAAACAAAAAATTAACGCAATATGTCAAATAGTGTAAACCAACGTCATATAATGATGCCATATATTTACTTTGACACTCTCTTGGTCAAACTTTTTGACGTCAAATTGTTCTGTAGTGTAAACTCCCCGTGCCATATATTTGGCATTTCTTTGTCAAATATTTGACGAATTGTCAATAAGTGGAATCGCAGCTTAAGTACAAAATATTGTTACTATAAAAATAATTTTTATAAAATTTTATTTTTTTTGTCTAAAATATACATTTTTTTTTTTTTTTTTTTGTAGAAGAGTATTATATTCATGAAGAAATGAAAAAAGATATAATCATCAATCATCATTAATGCGGTGTAATATAGCCCCATATACATTATTATACGTTATATTGCCTGTGCTATATCTAAAGGTGTAGATTCATGTGATGATGGTCGTTTGGTATAATCACTATCAAGACAATTCCATATTATTTTATTTAAATTGTACACTTGTAGCTTTGCAGTTACAGTTTAATCATGTGAATTATAAAATTTGTAATTTTATCAGAATATTATTCGATTTATAATAAAGGCTCTAATAGAATAAGTTAGATTATATTTTATTTTTTTCATCAGTATTCAGTACACCGATTCAGTTCGGAGTTCAGTCAGTAGTTTTAAGTTTTAACAAGCTGTTCAGTGGAAGTTGTGTAAAGTTTTGAAGTATTTCAGAAGAAAAATGAATGTGTAGGTGTACATATCTCTGATTGATTACTAACTAACTGGGTGAGTTGAGTATAGTAAGCTATAGAGAATATTGAATGAAATTATGTAGAGAAAAAAGCTAACGAATTATGTAGTTACTTTTTCCTCAATATCTGTTCGAAAATATTTATATGAAAGGAAAGTGTTATATTGTAAATATATGCGGTGTACGTACATATTATATTTTGTATAAATGTATATACATACATACATATATGATTTTGTGTATTATTAATTATTACAATTAAAGTTATTAAGATTATTTTCATTGATTGTATAGTAGGTGTTGTATTATAGTAGTATACCATATTGCCATATAATTTTGTAAAAGTTTAAATAATTTGTTATATGGATGCATATTATATGTGCATATACTTTTCATACAAATAAATTTATATAATATGATTAACATATATTTTTATATTAATATTATAAACATTTATATTATATTTTAAAATATATATGTACATCTCAAAAAATTACACATATACATACTATTATATGTATTAATAATATGTGCACGCACACAAGAAAATTTATATACAAATATACAATTTGTTATTGGGGTAGTAAAAACTTTTAAAACAAAAAAAGCTTCTTCTCTTTTGTAAACTTTTTAACGGTCCTCCTATTATTATGATTATTATGGATGGATTATGTATATTATAGCGGTAGTAGGAATGCGTTCATAAACATTACTTTAACCATAGTCATGGTATAATATAGTTTAAGCAAAGTTATGTTGTACTACAGCCATAGTTATGTTAACTTCAAGTAGTTTTTGAACGAGATTTTTACCACAGTAGTAGCAATAAATTGTCATTCAGCTGTAAAGTGAAGTTTTTAATTATTATCTTTTTGTTTGTCAAAAAAACAAAACAAAATTAATTAATACTACCACTTTTTTCAAATAAATTAAATTGAAATTTTCACAATTCACAAATTCCACAAAATTAAATGACAAACGATTTTTTTATTGTCATTACCATACTTAAAGGCTTACTATCGTTAACCATGCTCTCGAGCATGGTTAATTTTTGACATCAAATAGTTAAAAATTTACTTTACTACAGATGTTTATGAACGCTAAAAAGTTATGTTGGTATAGTTATGTTTTACTATACCACCACCATTCTGAAAGACAAATGATAACTATGGTTAACTGTAGTTAACTATAGTAACGTTTATGAACGCACTCTAGGTTAGGTAGTATTTTAGTTTGATTTTGTACTTTCAGCATTTATTTAATGCCTATTCATCCTTACGGTTACGATAAGTATAGTACTTTCCACATGTATGTATTCACGTAAATATGAATGTATATATTCTATGTATTATAATACTATACTTTTAAGCAAAAATCTGGGGAATTATTCTGTGGTATCGTTGAGTATGAGGATATATACATGTTAGCACTATATTATATGTATGTATGAATAGAATATGAAAAATGAAAACTTAACTTTTCTACAAAATTTTTAACATTTATATTATATACGGTTACATACATTTGTAGGTAATTCGCCGCTATATTTTATATCATTACATACATACATATACAAACTAAAATGTATAATATTTTAATCAATGATGCTTACAAATTACACAGGGTACCTATGTATAAAAACAAAATTATATATGTATACATACATACATATATGTGGTTTAAAAAGTTATAAATAGTTATATATACATATATACAATGTAATGTACATGTATGTACATTTTTAATTTCATATTGTACTTCCATATTCAATAAGAATGCATACATAATATGCATAATAAAACAGAGTGTGTATATGATAATGGTATATACAAAAATTTTATAATACACAAAATCCTGTGTATAACAGATTGAATTTTGTGTATAATAGAATATTTATTTTGTACAGTATGTAATTTTCCCTCTGCTATACTATGTACATATAAAATGATAGAGGTACATTTATGTAAATATGTATACATACCAAATAATGTACATAAATGTATTTATATATTGTTCTATAATATTCTTTATATAAAAAATGTACAATGCACATACGCGCGGTATTTTATGAGTGTAGACACACTATACAATATTAAACGGTGTACACTTGTACATCAGTGTAACATTTATACGAGTATAATTATAAATATATGTATATAGTGTGTGAAATGAACTTTTGTGTCTGTATTATATGAAAGACGACTTGTATAACAAAAACAATAAGAAAATATACAGAAACACAAAAACAAAGCAAAGAAAACAAAATATACAATAAAAAATTATATATATGTATATATAAAAAAAAAAACAAAAATATCAGAAACAACAACAAGAACAACAAAAACATCGAAAATAAAAAAAAAAATAATAAAAAAACGAAAAAGAAGAATAATTTTTTAATTTGATGGTTGTCTTATCGGAAAATGTATTTTCTTTTAGTCAACGTTCGACTGTTTTTCCGTACGTGTCATACTATTAAAAAAACACTGTAAATACAAAAATATTATATTATTGTTATTTTATATTGATGTTATTATAATTTTATTTATATTTATGTATATTAATATATTCTGTGTATATAAATATATTGTAGTTTCAAATTATAAATAAAAAAGAAAAAAAAAAAAAAACGAAAAAATAAAAACATAAGTTAAAATATTTGTTTTAATGTTTTGTTCAAATTATATTTTTATTATTATTATTATTTTTTTCTAATTTTTCCATAAATGATTGATAATAATTATTCTATAATACATTAAATATAATTTTTTTTTTTTTAAATTCATATAAATTGTATCGTATAACATTTACTTTAATTAAAATATTTTTTAAAATTTATTTTACATACAAAACAAAAATTATAAAATAAAAAAAAATAATAATAAAATATTAAATATTATATTTATATAATATATAGTAATTGTATATTTTTTGAAAATATTATCCTTTCTTTATGGAATAACATTTTTGTGTACGTTTTTATGAAACGGTTTTTGTATGATTTCATATATATGTACTGACAAATTAATCAAAAATTTAACAGAATATGATTAATAAAAATTAAAATTATACTTGTGCTGGTGGTAACTGAAATAAAATAAATTTGTTTGTTTAAATAAAAATTAAAAAAAAAAAATTTATAAAAACTGTAACAAATAAAATATTTGTTAATAAAAGTAATAAAAATTAATTAATTTTTATTTATTTATTTTGTTTTGTTTTCTGGTATGTATGTATGTGCATTTGATTGGTATTTTGTTTAGTTTTTCAAATTTATTTTTTTGGCGGAAATTGATATGTAAAAATGATATAATTTACAATGTGTTTACATGATGTTTTTATCAACATACCCATAATTATTGTACTCCGCTAAAAAATTTTTGTTCAATTTTTTATTTTTTTTTTTAATTTTTTTTAAATTAATTAATTTTTTTTTTGGTTTTTTTTTTTGAAATCTAAATAAATCGTGTACTTTCTATAGTTACATTTACATTGTATATTTTATTTGAATATAAGGTGAACTATTTTTGTGTTATTCATTTGTAATTAATTTAGAAGAAAAAATAAAAATGAAAAATTATAAAACTGATGATATACTGGTATGAGGTTGTATGATAAGTAAGAGCTATTATAGTTGACTCTGGCTAATTCACACAAAATCAAAAAAGTGATTTTTTTTTTTTTTTTTTTTGTAATCGGAAATTAAATTTTCATGTGTATATGTATGTTGCTTTTAGTTTTTAAGGATATTTTTTTTTTCAGTAATTTTTTTTTTTATACATATTTAAAAAAGTGCAAATAAGTGCAGAAAAATATATGTGTGTATATAACGATATGTATAGTTCTAAAGATACTTGTATATACATATAGTGTCTAACTAAAATTAAAATTTTAACCTTTTTTTTTTTGTTTTGTTTTGTTTTAGAGTTTTGAAATTCAAATGATTTCGTTTTGTAACAATTTACAACAATATTACTATTATCTTCCCTTTTAATGTTATAAATATTTTGTCGATTATCAATCACAATCATGTAGTACATATATCAAAGTTTTTGCCTCATATCTGTTATTTTTTTTTTTTTTTTTTTTAATTAAAATTTGAAAATACAAAATGTTTATTGTACATACTTGTGTACACATTATTATTTTGATGATAAGAATTTGATATTATAATTTATTTGATTTTATTTACATTATTTTTGTTCTCTCTCAGAAATACTTATGTGCGTTAGTTGTAATTTAAAAAAGGAACAATAAAAATGAAATAATAATAATTTATTCGTATATTACACGTATATGCAATACATATACGTATAGTACAAGGTAAAAAAAAAAAAAAAAAAAAACAGAAAATGAAAAATACTTCTTTTGCAGAAAAATACTCATCATTCATCTTTTAAATATCATTTTGATAAGGTAAGCAAAAAAAAAAGAATGTATAAAATATTAGTAAAACACAAAATAAACATAAAAAACACAAAAGAAAAGGTAAAAGGAAATCGTACAAAAAAAAATACATTTTTGTATACTTTTTTACTTAAATTTTTGCGGTTTTAGGTAACATGATATAAAATTTACACATCACAATTTTACTCACTCATATACATTTTTATATTTTGAAGGATATTTTAATTTTTATTTTTTATTTTTATTTCATTCCTGATTATCGTTTTGTTTTGTTGTTATTATTATTATTATTTCTATCATTTAAATATATTTTGTGTCCTTTTTGATGTTTAATATTTCACTTTTTTTGTTTTTTTTTTTTTTTTATTTTCAGAATTTTTTTTTGTGTTTTATGTGTGTATGTGTTTTTATGTTTTTAATTTCATGTTACTTAGTTTACGCACGTATCATTGTTTTACTTTTTTATTTTTTTTGCTTTCCTTTTACTTTTATTTTGTCTTCCGTTTTGTGTTTTTTTTTTTGCCTGTTTTTTGTGTCCATTTTCCTTTTTTTTTATTTATGTATTTTCCGGTGTACAAAATAATAATGTATAATAATCTATACATAATGTTATATTAGTCTTCTATTGATAAAATATTTATAATATAGACAACATATAGTACATATATACACACGAATATTATATCTAATATCAGTAAATTATTATTTATTATCATTCAATCGATAATCATATTTTTTAATATTATTTTTATTTTTTATTTTATTATAAATATTTTCTATTGTTCTCTGTATACATATTCATATATATACATATATATCATGTATACAAACATATATATAACCATTTATATATATATATATCATGTACTACTCGTTTGTAATTTAAATGCTGTGATTTTTTTTTCTGTTTTTTGTTTTCATTTATGTACTCATTTTTCTACTTTTTATTTACCGCAGTTAAATATATAGTATATACGTATGTAATATGTATAATAACATATTAGATATATTTTCCTTATGGAGTATAGATAATTTCCCTTTTAATTCAAATCAAACCACATACATATTTATACATTATAAACGTATAAACGTATGTATGTATATATGTATAGGTACACACTCTCTGTTCTGTTGTATTGGTTGTATACATAATTAATATGTACGACATAAAAAAAAAAAAAAATGTAAATACTGTATTTAGTTGTACATATACATATGTATATCAATCGATGTCAATCTATATCTATACATACTGTACAATTTTATTTTATTACTTTTGATTTATATCGAATTTTATTTTTATTGTTTAAATTATTATTACATATATATATTTCTTTTAATTACATTGAATTCATTAATTCATTATTATTTGTACTATGTATAATGTTTATGTACTGCATACTATATTATATAAATGTAAATTTTATAAATAATTTAAATTCTATATAGTGCACATTTTTTTCATATATCTATTATTATATAGTTTACATATATACAGAGATATTATATTATATACTTGCATACATATATGTACATATATATGTATGCTTTATGCACAATGTAATTATCCTTGTTATTATTTTTAAAATTTTTTGAATTGTTTTGTTTTTTGTATTTATTCATGTTAGTACAATCGTATGTATGTGTACATTTCTTTTTTCTTATAAGTTTTCTATTTATTTCTGTTTAAATATCCGCATAAACCAAAAAAAATGAAAAAATTGAAAAAATTTAAAAACCAGAATGAAGAAAAAAACGCATAATTACTTGAAAAATTTGTAATAACCTTTTCATTTTTTCGGTAATTTTATTCTTTTTATTTACTGTGTGTATACTTACGTTTTTATAGTTTGTACGTACATATGTATGTATATAACTTGTCGCTAAACAATTTTTTATTCAAGTTACATTTTATCATACTGTCTTCTATTTTCCTATTCAAATTCAAAAAACGATTTTTTCATACATGTATGTACAAACTAATTACGTATGTACATATAATCTGATGGTAAACCATGCTTAGCTATTATAGATGTATTTATTATCTATATACATCAGTATATTTTATATGGGATAAACACATTATATCCATGCATATAAATTACACTGGTGTAAAAAAAAAAAAAACTATGGGACATACATAATTTTTCATAGAGAATAGAGAACGTAATTATACTAAAATAAATAAATGATTTTTAGTAATTTAACACAGACAAAACGGAAAAATATAATTTCCCTCATGTGATACATAGAAACTTCACCACAAATACCGGACTTAAATCTTATCGAACATCTTTAGTCATTAAAAAAAATAAAAAAAAAAGAAAAAATGTCAGTATTAGTTAAACAAAAAACTATTAGAAAAATAATGAAGATTTTGTTAAAAATCCTTTTGAAGGAAATGACAAGATAAAATTAAAGAAAGTTGATGGATGTAAAGATTGTCATACAAAATATTGCATATATAAATTTGATTGAATTTTTTCACTAGTATGTCTCATGATTTATTTACAGTTCTAGAGTACTTTATTTTGAAAAAAAATTTCTGTCCCATAATTTTTTCACGCCTGTCTAGGTAATTTCATGTTGTACCTAATATCACATTTAATTAGTTTTTATATGTACATACGTATATTATATGAGTTAAATGTTGTAACACATTTTTATGTGTGTATAGAATATATACATATGTATGTATATATGATGTGTAGATTCATACATACGTATATTACATGCAAGGCAATTTAGACGGACACAATAATAAATTATAAAAAATTTACTACATATATATATTAAAGTATATGAGTATATGTAAGTAGATATACAATTATTTATGTACGTACATATAGGTATGAATAAAAGAAGAAGTAAAAGTTAAGCTGTTAAATTTTGTTTTTTTTATTTATTTATTTATTTATTTTATTTTTTTTTTTATTTCTATTTTGTCCTTTACATGTAGGCTTACGTATATATGATGTTTATTTTCGTTTTAGTTTATTTTTTATTATAACTTATTTAGTTTTTTTTTTTTGTCAATTATATAGACATTCAAAGGATATACAATGTGTAGAGTATGTATTATCATATGTACAGTATACATAAATTGAAGGATAGATATACTCATATATTGTACTCATATATGTATTTGTATTTAAATTGTAAATTTTTCTAGGATATTCACGGTTAGATTAGGTGTACTTGGCTTGTAATATTCAAAATACTAATATGTATAGGTTGTAAAATTATTCTAAGGCAAAATGTCTTTGAATGCAAAATGGTCTTTAAAAACAAATTTAGTCGCTTGCTTTGAATAAAATAGACCGCCTTATCATGATATTCGAAGACGATGAAACGATGAAACGATGAAACGAAACGATACGATATAAAATTGCTATTATGAACCTTCATCGTTTCGAATATTAAGTGGTACATAGTGGTACAATATAAATCCCTTATAAAAACGAAGCTTTAATGTTTAATTCATACAATTTCCAGTTTTGTTGTAAGAAAAAAGGGTTCGATGTCATTTCTATTATTTTGTTGATGTTTTGAAATATCATTTTTAATAATAATTTCCATTTTTTTTAAAAAAATTAATTCAATATTAATATTCACAAATATTAGTAATATGCTTTAAATAAAAAAAATTCTATTAAAAACCAAAAAAAAAAATAAATTCATATGTAAACGATGAACAAAATGCTATCGACTGAGTAGACGATGAAAATCGTTTGAAATTGGAACGTTTCGAATATCATGATCGCGTTTTTAACAAGACGATACGAAACGTTTCGTCTTCGAATATCATGATAAGGCAGTAAGTTATAGACCATCAAACCGTGAGTATCCCTCCTCATTACGAATAATGTAATAATGTGTTTATTTAAAGTTAACTTTCAAATTATGAAAAAAATATTTACGAATATATTTTAGATAGATATTACTATATACTCGTACATACATTACATATTAGGTCCACATGTAATATTGATATTTTAAAAATAATTTTCAGACGTTCATTTGAGGTCTGAAACTTTGAATAAGTTACGACAATGAGTAATATGTTGCTATATTATCAAAGAAAATATGTTGCTATATTATCTACTTGTACGTATATAATACATTATTAAATTATATAAAAGGATTTCTTAATGCCTTAAATTATTAAAAAGGATTTTATTTAATTTAATTTCACTTCGTTTTTGATTCTTTTTAAGTATTTTTTTTTTTTCATAAAAATTTATTATTTTTTGATCGAAATATATACTAAATATTTTGGTTAAAATTTGTGTTCTTTTTTTTTAATTTTTAATGAATTTTTTCTCTTTTAAATTGAATTTTTCTTATTAATTCTTTATTTTTTTTTTTATTTTTTTTTTTTGTTTTTATTTACGAATATACACTTGAAAAGCGAACGAGCATCTTATTCTTATAGCTAATCTAATATATATGGTACATGGATATGGATATACATATTATACTTATTTTAAGTGGTAAAATGATAATCCGTAAATATAAATTTCTTATAATTTTATTCAATTTCAATGATTTTCAAACAAAAAATAATTTTTTTTTTTAAGTAACACAACATCTAAAAAATGAGAAAAATAACGAGAAAAAAAAAATAAATAAAGAAAAAGAAGAGAACAGGAAAAAAAAAACATCAAAAATAACTCTTAATATAAAATTTAAAATGAAATTTAAAACAAAACACAAACAAATACAAAAAGAAAAATATTTTACACAAAAAAGGAAAATTGAAAAAAAAAAAAAAATATACTTCAGATATGTAGGTATCTCGTATGTACATATTTTATATTCTTTTGAAGAACAATAGAAAAAGATGAACAATTTTGTACTTTAGTCTTAATTTAATTTTTTGAGTTTTTTTTTGTGGTTGTTTTTTTTTTAGAACTTTATTATTTTATATCAGTACTTAAGTTATTTAGTCTTCTGCTAGGAGTAAATTATTTTTTAATTTTTTAAAAAAATAAATAAAACTAAAATTTTCCGGAAATTTTTTAAAAATTTTTTTAGATCTGCTTTAAATGGACATTTGATATTTAACTTTTAGGAGCTAATTTGAATTTACATTTTTATAGAAACGTAAGCTTTCCGCAGGTTTGCATCTTTGAAAACAGACGTCCGTAATATATATTTTTTATTTGATTGTACATTTGTACATATTTGTTATTAACTGTCAAACAACAAATAAACAGAAAAAAAAAATTATTAAAAATTATTACATGAGATACACAATTATTTTGTTCATCAATCATAGTAAAAGTACTGTTCTGCATCATTGCATCAAGGAGTAAATATACTCATTTTTAATTGGATTTTTTTTTTAAATTCAACATTTTGAATACTTATTTCATAGAAATCAGGTAAAAATATGAAAATTTTACAATTACGTACGAAAAAAAAAACATCAGAAAATACTTATGACGCAAAATCAAAAAAACTGTTTGTATATGTCATATTATGCGATAAGTTTGATTTTAGAATGAAATGAAAAATTTGAAGAAATATTCTATTATAAATTTTCAAAAGGATCAAAATTTATAGAATAATATATATATATGCATAAATGTAGTAGTATATATGTATATCTATTAAATAATATACAGAAGCATTATTAAAAAAACGCAGCAACAGCATAGTAACTAAATTTAATTAAAATTTTCAAATTATTATTGATTCACTAACATTTAATTTAATTAACTTGTGCCTAAACTAACTATAGGTAAATTTACATAATCGCGTTTTTTAATGTATATACGTATCCTATTTTTTATACCGAAATTAATTTCACTGAATGAAAACAAAATAAATGAATTTTCGAATTTTTTTTTTTAATGTAAAACATAAAAAATAATTTTAAAAAAATTCAAAAATATGTATTGAATGATGATAATAAAATAAGTTTGAAATATATTTAAATTACGAGTATGTGTACGTATGAATTTAACAAGTATGTACCTATAGTAAATGCATATAGTCGTATTATGCGACTTTTTAATTAAATTTTTTTCAATATTAAAAAAAGAAATTTTCATTTTATCATTTACATTATCACAATGCACAATATGGGAAATATGTAAATACATAGAAGAATACAAACATAGACATATATATGGTTGAAAATGATGAGTTTTATCTAATTTTTCAATGTGAAGAGTAAAGTTAAAAAATTTTTTTTTGTTTTAATTAAATTGAATTGCAATTATAAAAATGAAATCGAAATTCATATTTAGCTCAGTCCTCCACTCAATATGTAAAATATTTGATTAGAATTTATTGTATATTAGAAAACTATCAAAATATTGAATGTAAAATTCATTATTTTTTCTAAATTTAGATAACATCTAGAAACATTTGATTTTATAATTTTCAAATTAAAAATAAAATCATAAATGAATATGCAATGTAGTACAGTTATATAATACTCGTTATCTTGCATCATACATATGTACTGATTACATATATTACTGTATAAAAAATTTAAGTAAAAAAAAATATAATATGTACATACAATCTATGTGTGATATTCATACATATGTTAAAATAAAAAATGTTACATATATTTGATATTTGTATACAAATAATGAATACAAGTATGAATACAAGTATGTACATATATAAGTATGTATGTATATAATAATTAAAATAGATTAATATTAAAGTGCCAACATTTATCATATCCCGGGAATTATATATTCATTTATAATAATTTTAATGCTCAACATAAGTATAAGAAAATATTTCTCTTATATGTATATAATGTGCATAGATGACTTTGTTATTTCGTCAGTTGGTATAATATATGTACATAAATATAAATAGATACATTACACACATATGTATACATTACATATAAAATAAAATTTACATTCCTATGTGCAGTCAACTGTATGTGCTATATATTATGTACAAATAATTTGTGCATATTATGTTCAATGGTTTTAAAACATAAGTAACAAACACACAGAAGCCCTTTTGAATACAAATGCATATATTATATAATAATATATGTATATTTCTGATATACTTCCTTGCATATATATGTAAATATTTTTAGTTAATTGGTACAAAATACTTATATATATAATAATATATGTTATGTTATACAAATACAAATAAGTTCAAATACTATATACATTTTATTTTGATGTGTATATTATCAAATGTGCAATAAATTTCAAATATATAGTGACAGGTATATGCACTTGTATATGTAAATAAATATATTACATATTTTGATTATAATATGTACGTTGTTATTATTTCAAATAAATTACAATTTTATAGAAGATAGATTTTGATATGTATATTCTTAAATTACACTATAGTATCTACTACTATCACTATGTATACAATATTATGTACATACATACATATATGTTATTACTAATACGCACATAAAATTGATAATAATTTTTGTGTACATTCTAAATCAATATCCTTACATAATGTGAGAAATATTTGCATACACAATATACGCATTTATAGATATCTATTTATTAAACCTCTTCTATGTAATGTATGTATTAATGTATAATTTATCTATATAATTATAGTATCGTCGTATATTAACTATATGTACATAAATGTATTTCATATGATAAGTCGAATACTTTCACATATGGACAAACATAGTTTATAACTGAAACAATACATTGTATATAAATAATATATAAATTGTTAATACAGATATACATACAGATATACTCGTGGTGCGTTTAGTATAATGTATGTAAAAATGTGTATACATTATTGACTCATATATGGTATTTTATTTTATAAACTATAATATGCTCATCTCATATCATAAACAAACAATATGATGACCTCAAACTTTTTGAAAAAAAAAAAAAATGATCATAGTAATCAAATTTCTAGTCTTCTATACGTACAGTGATTAACAAAAAATTTACAATAAATTAAATTTAAACACTGTATTAGAAGTTTAGTCAAATGATTTATTTTTGCAAACATATAGAAAATTATCATGAAATATTTTCTATTTATCCTTATATATTCAATATATTCTGATTATATTTATCTCAATGTAAAAGTACAATAATTCTAAGCTAAAAGAAAATATAAAAACTCTCATTCAATTTTGTCAACAAAAATTTGACTCAAGTGTTTACTCTGTATTATGATAAGAGATGAGATCGAATCATTTATGTATTGAAAAAAATATAAAAGAAGGAATTAAATTTACTTACTCTGTAATAAAATATAAATTTAATTATTTCAAAAAATATGTAATTAATAAAATTGAATAGAGTTTTGATAAAAAAATGTTTCTTGTATTTGCAAAAAATATACTTCTTCAACCATTTTGGAATAAGAAGTTTGATGATGTATTAATTTTTCTATGTTTTTTTTTTTTTTTTAAATGTTATATAACAATTTTTTGACAGTTTCATTGTTTTATACATCACTGTATATGTAGGTACGAGTATGTTATTTTTATTTACATTTATTTATCAGAGATAAATGATAATTTTATTTATTATTATATCCTCGTGTCGTAGTGTATAAATATATATTGTGTGTATGAATGTATGTATATGTAGCAATTATTTTGTATCTAAATATTTATTAATTTTAATATGTATATCGTCAATTTAATACATACGTATAAGCACATAATTGCATTTATAAAAATAAACATTTATAAATAAAATCAAAATGTACAAATATCTATACAAATATTTATATTATAATATAATCCTATAAATATAGAATATAAAATATGAAGTTTATTTTTTCATTTTTAATCCATTCATCCATCTATTCACAAATGCAAATTGTAAAAATTATATGATATTTAGAATTTATAAAAACTACATAATTATTTTCATATACTTAGAACATAAAATATTGACTTAAATATCCTTTATTAATCGTTTTGTACTAAAATATTAGTTTAATATTCTTATTTTGAATTGGATAAAATTGAATATCGCGCTATTATTTTCGTAAAAAAATATTAAACTTCGTCAGAAATTATAATTGAAATGAATTCGATACTTATACTATAGTTTTTTCTACTACTTACTGTCTCTTCCTATTTCTGATATACTTCTCATGGTGTGTTGTGCAAATATGAAGAAAACGAAATTTTTCTTATGAATCAAAATACGAGTGCAAGGTACTACTAGTTATGTACTCGTATATTGTACTATACTTAGCTGCCAATAACTTCATTATTATTACTTACTACTTCTTTCTGTTTCTTATATATATACTTCTTATGGTGTGTAGTGAAGAACAAGAAGTATAAAGAGAAAATGAATTTTTCTTATGAATCAAAATATGAGTGTAAGGTGCGTAAAATACTAATATAGCGTATATCGTACTATAGTTAGATGCCAATAACATTTGCATTGTTACTACTCCTTTTCTCTCTTATAAATTAACTGACATACATTATCTACTCTATATACCACGATTAAACGTATTATTCAGTAAGGTCAAAACAATAACAAAAAAAAAAAAAAAAAACTATGAAATAAAAATCAAAAAATAAACAGTAATATGGATTATATCATTTTCGACCATTAACTTAATTAAAAATAAATTTTTATGAATTTTTATGTATACATACACTGTTTATTTTTATTCAATTTTTGCTTATAATTTTTTTGAAAAAAGAAGGAAAGCAAAGCCTTCAGTAGGAGGGGAATATGTATGTGCATCGATTCCTATATGCAAGTATACAAATATATTACACTATTAAAAGGAAACTATGAAAATAATTTAAATGAATTACAGACACATACATACGTGAGTATAGAAGAAAAAAATATAGAATCTTAAAAAGAAAATTCTAAATAATCAGATAAATGTGAAAAATTGATACGGCACATCATTGATTTAATCTATCATAATACTCGTATTCATAATATATATGTACATATTAGTATATGTACATCCTTCATGTATACGAGTATTTTATGAAATTACTTATATTTTTTATGTATGCATTGTGTGAATACTCTATTATAAATATATAAAAGTGGCTTTACACTACCTGTATTTACACATATAATATGTGTCATAAATATGCATTGTCCGTTTTCGTTTGTAATTTTCGTGAATATTTACACTATATGATTCGTATGAGAAAAATTATAATGACTAAACTAAAGAAAACATAAACTTGAATTATAATGAATCAATCTAAAAGTTATACATGCAAAAGCCAGATAAATATATATAAGAATTAAAATTTCTATGAAATCAAATGTAAAGTCAAATGGCGAGGTTTTTCTTTCCAATAAATCAAATCGTGTTACATGAAAAATCATACAATGTAAAGGTACCTTAAGTAGCTTATGTATAGTGTCTGTAACATATTTATATATAAATTTTATAAATGTTCGACTGGAATACATCATATACATACGTAAATTAAATATTATTTTAAATAATCACTTAATATAATAAAAATAACAAAAAATTAAAAAAATAAAAATCAATAATCGGATAATTAATGATAATAATAAACAAATTTTAAAATGGTTAAATTTGACCTAAATATTATTGCCTGCTGCTGTATTTATAAATGATTTTCAATATACGAGCATGTTTTAATTTTTGTACTTTTTCATTTTTCGATTGCATATGTACAAGTTTTTTAGAAGAAAATATTCAAAATTAGAACCGAATTCATATTACATATAATACATTAAGAATGAATCGATACTATGGAAAAATCGAAAAGATTCTAAAACTATAAAATCCACGAAATCAATAGAAAAGAATGAATGATAAATTATTTTAAATTTAAAAACTATAAATATATTAATTTTTTTTTGAACATTTTCTACTTGTATTACTTATTATTATATACGAATATGTGCTATAATATTTCTAGATATAGGTACATTAAAAAATAAACCAGATAATTTTGTATAAATAAACGATGTAATAAACAACACAACACAATTATGCCATTAAATTGATCGTTTATAAACTCATCATCATTGCGAAATTTTAAATAACAAAAAAATAACTACAAGACCAAAAGAAAGAGAACGAAAAATGAAGTGAAAAATGAAATCAAACATTCTCGTTATTTATAAAATATCTACATTAAAATGAAAAAATAAATAAACTGAAAACTAAAAAACAAAATTAAAAAAAAAACATTTTTAAAATAAATTCTTTACAAAATATAAATGTATTACATACTCTTACATACTTACATACGTATATTTATGTGTTTGTTGATGATAATTGAATGTTTATTATCTCTCTATGTAGGTGGTAACTTTTATTGACATGATGATAATAAAAGTATGTTCAAAAGAATTGTGTACCAAAAAATAATAAAATATATATATATATATACTATAAATATATATGTATATATTGAACAGAAGAAAAAAATACTATGGAAAAATTAAACAAATGTTGTACATAATCGTGTACATTAATCACGTATAAAATTCACGTATGTACATAAGTACATATATGTATATATACTCGACTGTATGTAATATAAGTACCAGCATGTAAACATTAAGTACTAAATAACACTTTAAAAAAGACTATTAAAAATTATTATGAACAGAATATGTATACTCGTATATACGAGAGTATATCGATCAATTTTTTGTTTAATTTTCTTTATTTAATCGTACATCTGTATTACTCGTATATGTATATATAAAAAGTAAAATAAAATAAAGACAAGAAAAAAATATATTAATAAGTAAATATTAAGTATAGGGTGCACATTTATCAATCTTGATTGACAATCATATGATTGAAGATTTTTTATTAATTGAAAGAAGAGTGCATCACATTTATCAATCTTCATTTGCAATCATTTTAATTAATTTTTTTTTTTTATGAATTTTTAATGAATTTAATACAAATTTTGACTTGAATAAATGAAAGGTTTATTTAAAAAGAAAAAAATACTAATTAAGAAAATATGTAAAGATTTACATAAAATTATATAAATCTCTTTAATGAAACAAAATTAAATAAATCCATATTAGTAATTACAAAAAAACTATTTTCAATTTAATATTGAAAATATGAATTTATTTTTTAATCAAAAAAAGTTACATCATATATTGTAAAGAAACAAAATACAAAATTTAGACATACAATAACTCCAAATGAACGTTTAACATTAACACATTAGCTTTCTTCTTATATCCAATTAAAGAAAATTTTTAGATTTATGAAAATTGTAACGTTTATTTTTATTTTTTTATTCATTAGTATGAACTTCATTCGTCGTTTATTTTGCTCTTTAGTAATTATTTTTTTTAATTTTCAACACAATAGCATATACACTTTGGAACATAGTCTTGAATCAACTCGACTGATAATGATTGAAAAAAATTAAGCGCCCGCATATCAATCATAATGGACATAATCACGCTGATTATTTTTAATCAATTTTAATGAGTGTACATTTTACATTACATACATAAATATGAATTTTACATAATAAGTATTTAGCTTTTTAAATAATCGCATTTTTTATTACAATAATTACGAGTATATGCATACACAGAAATATACGAGTAATATGTAGACGTATGTACAAGTATATGTACATTTTATATATCTACTATATATTATATGTACATATTATTCATTATGTAAAACCATAAAATGTTTAAAATTATGTATTTTATTAAACTATAAATTAATATTGTGTGAGTGGTATATAATATATGTAGTAAGATATTTACATACATAAATGCGTATAAATACTCATTTGAACATAAAACATTCTGTATTATGTACATTATGTATAAATTATTAATAATATGTGTTTTCATATTTAATTTATTTTTGTTGCTAAAGTTTATATTTATACATGTAAATATATATAAATGTTATATTTTATTATTTAATACATATATACTTATTTATATACTCGTATATAGTATATAATACGTATATCATCATAATATATAAATTAACTCAGAATGAAAACAAATTTCTTTTACATGAATAACGAGTATAACTTACCTCTGCATTTTATACGAAAAATATAAGTATTTAATGTTTGTTTAACCGTTTAACATTATTATTATTATTATTATATACATATATACATACAATGTATATAGTATATTTTTAAGTGCACACGGATACTTAGTCCATTATGGCACCGCCGATCAGTAATTTCTGTCAGATATATCATCCAGTTTATCATCAGTAATCAGTTACTGGTGTACATTGCTGATGGGAAATTAATGATCGACTTGGGCAAGAGTAGCGCGCTGACTGGGGTTCGAACCGTGATCTCAAGATCACAAGACCGACACCTAACCATCGAGCTATTCAAGCCAACCCCCCCCGTTTAACATGGTTTAACCAGTTTAACTTAATAGCATGTGCTATTGGATTTTCCGATTTTGAGTAACTTTAATACACTTTTTCTCAGCCATTTTTCGTCTGATTTTTATGAAATTATTTTATGTGAAAGCTCAAAGAAGAAAATGTAAAATAAACATAAACAATTTTCAAAAAGGTTTTAATTTTTTTTTTTTTTTGTACAGGACAATAAGGACGAGGCTTTCTTCAAATTTCTACATACATATATATCTACATAATATCAATATTTTTTAATTAAAATTTAAGCAAATAATTAAATTTAATTTTAATTTTAATTAATTTACAATCAGTCAATTAATTATGAAAAATTATCGACTTAAAAACAATAATTTAGTATAGGTACTCGTGCCGTATGCATATAATTATCTGGTTCCCTATAAAGAATTAACAGAATTATTATGTACTTTATAAATGTAAAGTTAATTATTATTTTTACATACACATTACAAATAAATTATTATGAGTATTACATTTTACTATATGTAATGATGTACCTAATGTCTGTCACAAATAAAAAATTTAATCATAGTATTTTTGCATGTGTATGTAACAATCCAATTTGCATATTATGTTGTATGTTTGCTCATATTTTTGAAGCTGCAATTAGATGTCTATAAACATTGTTATAAATAGCAAAAAAAATAGCAAGTCTAAAAACAGATGTACGTATTTAAATATTTGCTTTACTTTATAGAGTAGGGTGGGGTGATCAAATAATGATAATAAGATATTTTTAATATGAAATAAGAATGAAACGATGTGTAAGATATTAAAATAATTTATTGTTTATTTTAAATACTCGTACGATACTGTGAATAGAATTTTTATTATTTTTAAAAAAAAAAATGATTTTATATAAATCACCTCTTGAATTTTTTCTTTAAAAAATATAAATATTTATGACCACATGATTACTTTTTCATATAAATTTAGTACTCCTTTTTATTTATCAACAACAACATCAACAACAACAACAGGATTAATGTTGATATATTGAATTAAGGTCATTGATTGTTTATGCGGTTTATAAGATTCAATTACGCAAATCAACTTTTCATCGTATTATACAATGTATATGAATTTTACTTATCAAACCATATGCAATACAAAGAGATGTAAATATACGAATATAGGGTTGAATGTTTGATGCTGTATATTCAGGTACGTATATGTACATATGTGCGTATATATGTACATATATCAGTTTGTATCTGCAAATAATAATAATTAAAGGTTATAGAAGTTTTTTGACCTCTTTTAATTTTTTTTTTTTTTTTTAAACAAATACTTATGTATAAAAATAAATATGTAAAATTAATTTAATGTTATGCGATAAAAATACGTATACCTATATATAAATAAAAATACAAATATAAAATCATTCATATATATGTACTCATATGTGTTCGTATGCTTCATATATGAAAATTTATCTGCGAAACATTTCAATTTAAAAAATCACATTTTCTTCTTGTATACTATATGTATGTATATGTACATGGACGGAGTATTTATATATAAGTATACAAAAGAATCAAGATGTATAGAATGAAGAAAAAATGAAATTCCTAGATGAATTGTATATATAACAAGAAAAGAAAATAACATAGAAAATATTTCTAAATGTATGTATAATAAATATGTACATTATATATACTACCGGTGTAAGTACATATTATGTACGTATACATATATATTCTAGTTAGAATCATATACAAATATTTTATTTTTTTTATTTTTACTATACTCTAAATAGTATATAGTATCTATCTAAATGAAGCAGTATATTTTCTACATAACGTATGTTTATTTTATACATATTCCTGTATATCTTGTAATTTTAGATAAAAATATATGTATGTATGTATGTATGTATGTGCAAATAATGTATGTAATGTGTAGTTATCTAGTATAAGTAGGTATATATTTTTTTTTTATTTTATTTTTCTTTGAATAAAATAAAAGAAAAAAAAATTCCATTGCATATTTTCTTCAATTTTTCTTGAGAAATTAATAGAAAAATCTTTCAAATATTCAATAAATAAAATACCACATACTCGTACTAAATATATGTACATATTATAACATATAAGAGTTGATGATACAATGTAGATATAAAATAAATTTATGACATATACATATGTATGTATGTATGTATGTACATAATGTGTATGGTATATGTATTATTACCAGAGTAAATCATATGATAAGAGAAAATCTTAGAAAGCAGTATATACATATGTACATTTCTTTACATTGTATTTGTATATACGAGTAAATATATGTATGTATATGACAGTACATGTGTAGTTGTGCCTGTATGTATATGCATACATATGAATACTGTTTCTACACATTATATATAAAAGTTTAATACACAAATTTATAAATTATAGAGAAAAAAATAACCAGAAACAAACATAACATATTGAAGGGAAAATTCAAAATTGTGCAGAAAATATTCAAAAAAAAAAAAAAACATTATATAAGAAAATCAAGAGATTATTATTAGGTATATAAAAGAAATCAATTCAGAAACATAAATAAAAAAAAATTTGGAAATATTTTTTTTTTGTTTTCAAGTCAATTTGAAAAATAAATATAAAATTCACACTAAATAACAGAATAAAAAATATAAATAAAATTAAATATATAAAATACATACACACATCTAACACATAAACATAAGTACATATATAGTACGTACATCTTACCTTTAGTTTTCATTTTTAATCAAATGAAAGTTTATAAAATTTATACATAAATATACTCGTACATTTGTATCAACATATTTACGAGTACATATGTATGTACATACTCGTACATTAGTACTGTGTACCTGTGTATATTATTATTATTTTATTCGGGAATGCATAATTATATACACATTATAATATATATATTTTTAACATTTATACAATATTTTTATACACGTTTGTACGTATGTAAGTATTTATGTATATGCACAAATGTATACATTCAAAAGCAATTATTTTTTTTTCAAGTTTATTTCGCATTTATAAAAACAACTAAAATTTCAAATTATATATATTTTTTTTTTTTCAAATTTCATTAATTTTTAATTTGTTTGAGATTTTTCAATTTAATTTTAATAATAAAAAAAAGAAGAAAAGAAAAACAAATATAAAATAAAATAGCAAAATAAAACAGAAATTCCAATCGTACTATATTACACATATAAGTATATTACAGTGTCAATTGAAGTAGAGGAAGTGTTCCACAGTCAAATAAATAATAGGTGGCTTAGTGTAATTTTGACATATTATCTAGCTACATGCACCATAATCAGTTATATATGTAGGTACACCTCTTTAAATGATCAAAAATAAAATTATTTTTCATCAGAAAAGCAGAAAAAAAAAGAAGGAAAAATAATTTCGTTTCATTGGTTTCATTTTATCAGATACCTACATATGCACAATGTAAATATTTTCCAGGTCAGGAACGAATGGGATATAAAACAATTTTTTTTTTTTTTTATTTATAGTTCTCTGATATAATATTTATGGTTTCATATACTTTTTTACTTTTTTTTTTTTTTTTGTAGTAAATATGTCATATTTTTTATAAGTTCGTCATTTTTGATTTTTATTTTTGTTCCTTGTGAATTGGGAGTATATACCCATCATACAAGTAACATACATAGTACATAAATACTTTATAATGCTTTATTTACTACACGGAAAAAATTTAAAATTTAAATAATAAATAAAAGAAAAATATATAAAATATAAAAAAAAATGATAATAATAATAAAAAGGCATGTGTGATACACCCTTATAAATATATGTATGTATGTATGTTTTATATATATGTACATACATCTTATAATATATTTGGATAAATATGAGTATATTACATAATATTGTGTATGTACTTACATATTTGATAAAAAATAAAAAACAATGTCACATATATACAAACACTTTTAAGTACATATGTATACGTATATAAATATATACATACCAATATATATTTTACTATACAACTCAATTTATCTATCTTTTTATTCGCCTCTATTATCCTGATAACATACATATAATATATTATGTCGTTTTTGTGAATACATACATATAATGTATACCTTTTTTCATACTTTTTTGTTCTACAAAATGAATTCACCCTTTACAAAAAAAAAAAAAAAAAAAAACTAAAAAATAAAAATGAAAAACAAAACTGAAAAATAAATAAATATGTATGTGGAAAATCTACAAAGCATACATACATATATTCAATCTAAATTTTTTTAAAATATACATATTTTCATTTTTGTTTTTCTCATACTAGGAGAAGGAATATGACATGATGATATGTTTACTATACAAAGATGAACAGATAAAAAAAAAAAAATAAAATCACAGATTAAAATGTTTTGTTTTTGTCTTGCTTTCTTTCATTTTTTGTTTTTGTTTGTTTTGTTTCAAGAATGACGTAGATAAGAGATGTATATAAAGTTCTTATTATTTTAAGACATTTTTTCTAAGGTGTATGTGTGTGCATGTAATATTTTTACATTTATGATAAAGGTAAAAAAAAGAAAATTTCTAAGAAACCCTTTTTTTTTTCTATTTACCATTTATACCTATATAAAGTATTACGTATTACATATAATGTACAAGTAATATTCAATGTTTTTTCAGTTTAATTTTAGATATTATGTATATGCATAATTGTATATGTAAATATAATTGTATATAAAAACTATAGAATGAATGTAAAAGGTTACATGCTTGTATATAATGTGACAGTCAGTATACGAGTATATTATTAGTAGTTGTATGAATCATAAAGGAAAAATCACTTTATTTGCATATATGCAAGTAATAATAGTCAAATTGAAAGTACACGCACGACTATTATATACAATAATACAAATACAAGTATATACATATATACATATGTACATATCTAAATATTTAGATTTATGAATAGGTACTAATAATATAAGAGAAAAATGTCTTTTATCTACTACATACCATAATAAGAAGCTATGTATTTATAAGTATTCATTTCATTTTACAAGGTTTCCTTTTTTCTTTTTTCATTATACTGGAAAGTTTATTATTATTTATCATGAATATACCATTTATGGATTATAAGTACATATATGCATAACATATAAATTTGTAGTTGTGAAATATATGTATAACGTAAAATTAATAACCATATCATAAATGAATCTTAGAAAAGTATAAAAAAAAATTGAAAGAAAATTAATTAAAATTAATTTTATATTATAGAAGAACATATAGAATAGACTATTTTAAGCCTCTGTATTGGAATATGAGTTTGTTTCTCTCACAATGTACAACTCAGTGATTAACAATCTACTACAAATTTATGTTAGATTATAGCGAAATTTTTTTTTGTCTCTATAAACACAGATAAATGTTGCGAAACTAATTTAAAATCAAAATGAAAATTTAATAAATTTATGAAAAATTTTTTGAAACAAATATCATAATATGGTGTTGTACTTGTATGGAAACATAAAGGTTTATTAAAAATATTAATGTAATTTTAACAAGAAACAAATTCATGAAAATATATATATATTTATGAAATTACGTAGTATATGTGCGAGTAACCTGATTGAAAAATACTTTTTCAACGATTAATATTCAAAATTATATTTTTAAATACAATAAACATCTAAAAATAAGGGCTCTAAATTTATTTTAATTAAAAAAAAAAAGAAAAGAAAAACACAATTGAAAAACAAAAGCTTCTGATACCATTCATACACCCGTATATGTAAATTTATATTATTTATTTTCAGTTATAAAACAATTTCGAATACTCACGCAAACATGTTATGTACATACATATACTTAGGTAAGATTATATTATTGTTTATTGACTTATTTTTAAATATACTCAACTTTATTTCAAATTTCAATCATTGTGCAAAAAGTTAAGTTAACAAAAAAGAAAAAAACAAAATGTATGTATATACCTTCCAGCCTTCCAGTGTATATATTATGTATCCGTAAATATACTATTGGATTATGTATTGTATGCGTATATTTAAAAGTTTATTTTATACACACATTTGTGTATAATACATATATTATTATGTGCTGTATATATATATATATATAAATACTGACACATATATATGTACATACCTTTATAATATATACAAGTATACACATATACATGTATATTTATGTGTTTTTTTTTTCATCTTTTTTGTGAATATTATTTTCAATAATGCGAACAGAAAATTTATTGCAAAAATAACATACACAAAGTATAAAAAAGGCATTAGAAACAACATATTGTATTTGTATATAAGTATGTATGTATAATATTTTCGAACATCTGTCACTCAATATCCTTTTTTATATTGTATACTTACTATATACATATGTATGTATTTTTTATAGAATTAAATTTAAAAATATCTTTAAATACTTTGATTTTTATTCGTAGTAATACTCTCACACATAAACCTTTGTACATATACCTTATTAAATTATATTTTACATAAATATATAATCTTTATAGGAGTGTGTATATATACTCACTCTTACAACTAAATGTATATTACAATATTTTAAAAATTAAATTTATGATTCAATTTTTGTGCATGTGTAAAATATAATATTTTATATTAATATTTTACTGTTTTTTAAAATTTCATTTTATTTTGTTTAATTTTTTTTTTATATTTATAATAATATTTTTGTTTATTAGAATTAAGTACATAATAATGTACATATTTCAAATTGGATAAAATCTATTTATATGATTGAATGAATATATTGTAATTTCCTTTTTTGTCTTTGTCATTCTTTTATTTTCTGTTTTATATTTTTTCAATTTTATTTTTGACAGCTTAGTTTATTAGAAATATTTTATAAATAAACACATATCTTTTATTTGTTCTTCATAACCCTCGAGGGCTCGAGATTATGCAACTATGGCTATGCAATTAATATGATCGTTTTTAATGTTGATTGTTTTACATTGTTAATTCATATAAATTCTAAATAAATTTATTTAATTTTAATTTATTGGTAAATATAGTACATTCTGTGGTTACAAGGAAAAACCGCTTAAGTCGAGTTATGACAAAAGTGAGTTATTATCATTTTCATATTTTATGTTCTTTGTTCTGTTACCACACAAAATTTCGTAAATGTACGACACTTATTGACAAAGATACATGCAGAAACCATAATAGCTTATGTATTTTGATGGTGATATTGATTTTGGAATATCGGCTTATTTTAACATAAGAAATAAAATATTCTGCTTGTATGTTCACAATAAGATCCTAAATATATATAAGTTTATTATTTAATTAAAGTAAGTAAATTACAATTTTATTAAAGTAACTCAACACCTTGTAAAATGGTTTAACCAAATTTTTCATAATCAACTTCAAATCTTTAAAACGTTCTCCTGTAAAATCACGTTTTTCGACTTAAGCGGTTTTTCCTTATGACCGAAATATGTATGTAGTTCACGTAATATATGCTCGTATTCGTATACCATATATTTCATACAATATTCAAAATCATTTAACAAGTCCAATCAAATTTTATGCAATCAATTCGATTTTTTTTTGTGTTTTTTTCTTCTTTGAAATTGTTTTGTGAATGAACTATACTCGTATATCTACGTTTTTATGTATTCACAACACATACTTGTATATGCACATGTTATTTTATATTTTTCAAAACTTTTGCGTTTCAATCATGTCATATACTTAGATATGTAACTGAAATCGTGATAACCATATTCAATTCAATATTAAACATTTGAAATATTGTATATACGAACAAGTATTATTATAAATAAAATGAAATTCTCGAACCGATAACAAATGATAGGAAACTATCTCGTATATTGACATTAATAAGAAGTAATACATATATTGATTAATTGGCTCATTTAATTTAAAGTAAAAAAACGATTGAAAAATTTTTGTGAAAAAATCATAAACTTTTCTTTTCTTCTTCCAATCACGAACTTCACTTTTCCTTTTTATTTTTTTTTTTTATACAAGCAATGAAACACAAATAAAAATCATCATTTTTGACCTTTTCGCACATATTTAACATATATGTACATACATAATTGTATATCAGTTGTATTGTATCGTACTCTACATATACTGAGTACCACTACTTATATAAGTATGTACATATATATAGAAACAATTTTATTGGGTTTTTCATTTTTATTTTCTTATTTTTTTTTTTGTTTTTTTTTTAAATATCCTTTTGAAGCTTATATTTCCGCATAGGCAAATTCGAAGAACATATGTATACTTCTATTTATTCTTCCACACGTCACGTTATACATTCATACGTATGCAAAACCATATATCTGTACAAACTCATTTATGTACATATGTACGAGTATATATATTTATGAAAATTTAATAAACACACATGAATACAGATGTACATTTCCATATAGGAATATATGGTGTTCATGTACATATTTGAAATTTTTTTATATATGAATACCAGAAATACACTATGCATACACTATAGATGGTTAAATGAATGTTGTATCATTTATACAGTATATAATCAATTTTGTTCTGTATTATGAATGTAGGTATAGATATAGTTATGTTCGTACTGTATATGTATGTTATAATTGGATATTGTATTTTATACTCTGTATCTCTGTATGTAATATTGTATATACATATACTTATATATACTTACACATTTTTATTTTCTTTCTTTAGATATATGTATATATATATATATAGCATCATATGTATATGTGTATATACTTCTGTACAATTTGTATTAATATTAAAGAGCAAAGTGTAAAACAATATAATCATGTTCTACAGAAATAATATTGAACTGAATGAAGAATCCTAAAAACGTGTATAAAATGCTTACATTTAAATATCTACATAGATATACATATATATAATGCGTATAGATATACTTTGTTACATACATACATCAAACATGTATATATATTTACTAATGTACATATGTATATGTAAAAAAAATTTGTAACATACTCGGATTCGTATACGTAAATCATTTTAGGATAACTTTTGTCAATATTTTTTATACGTATATCATATATAGTATACATACATATAGACATGACATGAGTTATGATTTTGATTTATTTTATTATTATACCATTATTAATATTATTATTACTTGTATATATTTTTATGATTTCACGTGAATAAGTAAGTGGTTTAAATTCGTGTAATTTTTTCGATTTTACGAGTGTATTTTCTTCCTGTATCATAGATAAAAAATATATATAAGTATATATACAAACATATCGAATCGATATGTATGCAAAGTATAGTATGTAGTAGGTAATATGAAAATAATATGTAAAATATGAAATATTTATGTACGTATATGTACGAGTAGGTATATGTATATAGTGATATGATTTTATATTTTTATCTTTATTATTGTTCTCATTGTTTGTTTTATAAATGCATACATATACATACTATATAAGTAAGAAAAATAATTTTTAAATTTTTAAATGTTTTATTTCCAAATTTTATTACCCGCAAAATTTCACTCAGCATTCAATGGGTATCAGGTTACAATTTTGCTGGAAAAAAGAGCCTAGAAATGTTAATTTTATGATAAGTAGTCTACTTTTTGACAAAAAGTAACACAAAGTTTAACAGTTTTATCAGACAATTAGATTATTCTAATAAATATAATCAATATTTCTATCACATAAAAGAGCTTGATTCTCTACCAACAATTCAGTGGTTTGCAATCCAAGTTAAATTGTAAGTGCATTCATGCTAGTAATTCTAGGTCTAGATCTAGATCACTTCAGTGAAAACCTTGGCTCGTCTAGAGCTGTAGCGCTATTGGTGATGATATGAATTTTTCATAATTTGTACAATTATTATATAAGTACATGTATTATTATATGTTTTTTACTAATTTACAAGATTGTATATAGATTTAAGATGACGGATACACATTTAATATTATAAATTATTAAGCATAAATCAAATTCAAATTATGAGGAATAAACATATATACATATATATATTATATATAATTCAAATTAACAAAATGTGATGTACATATACTCGTAAACTCACAAAAACAATTATGAATTACTTTCCGCAGGGAAAAAAAAATTTTACTTATACGCATATGTACATATATATATTTGATAGATATAATTACAAATTTTTTAATCGTATAAATTTTTCAAAAATTTATATACGATTTATGTTAATTTGTATATCTTCATTGTTTTTTCTCGTATACGAAAATGCTAATTATATATCAACAAGCATATATCTATGTTTATTTTCTTATATGTGTGTATACATCTGAAAAACGACAACAAAACCGACAACATGATATATTTGGTAAAATATTAGACATATATATATGGAGTACATAATGTATGTATAGTATATACGAAAAATTATAATTTTAAAGATAATAAACGAAAATGAAAATTAACATTTTCAAAAATACTAATAGTTCACTTTATACCATATTTATCCAAAGGATACATATTTTATGTAACATTTCTATATGTATTAAATATTATTTTTATAAGAGTAGATATATACAGATTATAGTTATAGAAATAGAAGTATACATACACATATTAAATTATACGAATATGAAAATTACATGTGTAATTTATTTATTCGTAATTCGTATATAAATTTAATTAATTTCAATGTTAATCTCATATGTGTGCCTCTAGATAAGTCTTAATTTGAATATTATAAGTTTAGAATTAAAAATACATATACATTTATATGTATATATATATACATATATATAAAAATATAAATGATAAACTAATATTATATATATATATTTTATTTTGTTAAATAAAATTTATATAATTATATTGAAATTTATTATATTATTTTATCTTTAACTTGGATGAGTTTGATGAAACAAATTAAATTGATATGAAGTCAGAGATGAACACAAAAATGTTTCTCCTCTCATTTTCTTGTTTAAACTATGCACTAGAATGTATTAGCCGTGTACGAAGAAGAATTTCAAATCGAAACTAGATCCGTGTAAAAAAGAAAAATCGATAAATGTTTCGACCTATATTTTCATGTGACTATTCTTCTTGAACTTCTAACTTCTACGAGAAAAGCGCGTCTATAATCCTACTATTTGTGTGACGTGAAAGGATGTAGTTTTTTTTTTTTGCTAAAAAACATTAAAATCAGAATTTTGTATTGTTAGAATAAAAAAAAAATCAAATAAAAGTTTAAAATAATATAGTTTTTATCTAGAGGGCGAAAAGTTTACAAGTGCACCGGGCGCCCAAGAGGCTAAAAACGGCGCTGAGTAGAGATCTAAATTTAATATTAATATTAAAAATTTACGAAGTTCTTTTTGTATATATTTTGTTATATAATCTTTAAAACATTTAATCTGTTCTATGTTCATATAATGTGTGTGTATGAATGTATGTGAATAGATTCTATTCAGTTGTTATAGACAATTTTCCTGACATCGAAATGTATTATCGAATTTGATTGTATTCACATAATGTGTATAGATATACATAATATGTATTCGTTAATTAATTTATAAGTAGTGTTCACGATTATTATTATTTTTATTATTATTTATCTCAGAAAATGAAAAAGGACATGTGTAAGAAAATACGTACACTTATTTACAAAAAAAAAAAGTATAATCTTATTATAAACTCAATCGCGTTGTTGTCAAATGATATACACGTATATATACATGAGTATGTATGTATGTATGTATGTATAGATATAACAAATTTATAAGAGTAAAATATTAATAAACACATAGATAAATAAAAATAAAAACAAAATGTATAAAACAAAGACCTCCAAAAAAAAACCAAAGAAATAGTAAAATCAAAATACCCTTGTGTATCACATATGAGTATTACATCTTTATTGTTATGGCGACAATTTTGATTTATACGTACTCGTACGTACGTACATATGTACAATACATATAGATAGGACGATATGATTGTGCATACATATATATATGCCTCACCGTAATATGCTTTCTTTATAATACAATCTGTACGATGGAATATGTATACTCGTATATATATATGATGTACACATATTATTGATATATATAATATATGGATAAGTATGTAAGAAGCAAAGTTATAATATCACCGAAATATGTATGGATGATGAAATAAACGAAAATAAAACGAAAAAAAAAACAATATTTTATGATCATTTATTTTTTAGCTAGATTTCTATAAAATATATAGGAGTATACGATACTGTATATACATAAGTGTATAAGGACTTTCTTTTCATCTTTTTTTATTTTATAGCAAACAGATCTAATTTATTGCTGAATATAATATAAAAATGAAAACGAAATAAAAAGATAAAATACTTACATTAGAAAAAAAAAACAAAGAGAAATAAAATCAAAATCTGAAGCGTGTGTAGTTCCACATAATATATGATGCGACACATATAAGCGTACTCATATTCCTTATATGTACATGTGTATATGCATTTATTTGTATTAGGTACTTTTAATAAATGTAAAAATCATTGGTAAAAGTGAATATGTAAGAATAGATAAATATTTTATAATAAATTTATTCTCAAAATTACATTCTTAATAATGATAAAAGTATAAAATAAAAGAAACATGATTGACTATACATAGGTACTGATTGAGAAAAAATAATAAATAAATGAAAAACACCTATATGGAGTACAATAAAATTAAAATGATAAGTAAATAGACTAATTTATTATTAGAATGATATAATTTAATGTTCTAATACTTTGTGTTACTTGTTGTGTTGTCGGAAAGTAGCCTACTTATCAACATACATATTAACATTTCTACCTTAAGTTCTTTTTCCAAGCAAGTTTGTAGCTTGTACTCGCTGGTCTGGTACTCATTCAAAGCTGAGTGAACTTTGGAGGCAATTGGAGGTAACGAAAGTTTGATTGAAAACTGTTAATGAAAAATTGCAAAACTTCAAGTTCAGTAGGCATGTTTCTCTACCACTGTTGACTGTTGAGGCATGTTGAGCACCAATATAAGTATTCATATTTATAATATGAAAAATCAAATCAAAAAAATCGCCAATATAATAATCGAAATTATTTTTAAAGATTTTTCTACCCGTAATTCGATATTAAACTGTTTAAATAATATCTGAAATAACTCAAACCATTATCACAAAACGTATAGTAAAGAAGAAAAATTATAGTATTAGACACCAATTAAAATGATGAATTAGAAAATATATAACCATATAACATATACAATGTATGTACAAAAGATTTTTTTTATACATATTTATAATGAAATAATTTTTCTTTTTTTTTTTTCAATTAATTTTACTTTAAGAAGCGAATAGAAAAACATCTTAGGAATCTATAAAATCCATAGTACATAATATGTATATATGTACATATAGTAAATTCGTAATTGTGAAAAATGAATGAGAGTAATTTTTTTTTATGTTTACCAAAATTTATTATGAAAATAAATTAAAATTAAATTACATGGAAAAATTATCATTTATACATAATAAGATAAGTGAAAAGAAAAAGTAAAAAATGAAAATTTTCACCTTCTTTATTATATATTTTTTATTGTATTGAAAATATCCTGCGGACAAATAATGTACTCACTAAAAGATAAAATGACAAATAAAAATTTTGATAATGTGTTTAGTTGGAAAAAAGAAATTAATTTAATGGCAAAATATTTTTTATTTTTATTTTCGTTTTGGACAAATTCTTAAAAATCAGTCAAACTCAATCTTTTTATGAGAAGGTACGAAAATTATTTTAATTAGGTATCAAAATAAAAATCACAAATACGTAATGAGATTTAGAAACATATACTATATATATATGTACAATATATTCGAATACGTATGTGCAAAAGTATACTACATTATCTACAAGATAAATTTTACAAAAATATTTTGGACATTTATTTTATGTTGAAATAATGATAGCTGATACGGTGATAAGAAAAATGAATAGATATGATTTTGGACAAATTTCAAGTCTTAATTATTACTTTTATCTTTTATTTTAAAAATGATTTATCTATAAATTTGTAAAAATTCTTTAAAAAAATCAAAATTAACGTTTTTTTTTTTCAAATTCTAAGTTGTTTAGTTTATTAAGTTGTTTTTTTATTACAAAATTACTGTTTTGTTATCAAATATGAGCTCACCTCCTGCAGAGATGAAAAATTTTCAACTCTTAAAAAAGGGATGAAGAAGGGATTTTTCGGAAAAATGCCTAATCGTAAAGTAAAGTGCCTGATCCGAACACTTCAAGGAATCGATTATTGGTATATGTTGGAACACTTTATTAAGAATTACCCGGTACGAATGTACATATTATTTTCATGTATGCGGAAATAAATTCATATATATTTCAATATATGTATCTATATGTGTATGGTGTGGTATTGTACAAAGTAATATGTTGTGTTATACAGGAGTATATGTATAATTTTTGTATTTAAAATTTATTCATATTATAGCACATTATGCAAAATTATGGTTATTTTTAATTCGAAAATTTATAGTATATATTCACATGTACTTACTACTACTAGGTATATAATAATATAATAAAACCACGTATATATGTATATATTTATGTAAATTATATTAATACGTATTTATATAGAAAATTTATAATGTCAAGGTTATTCCATGCACATAATATGTATACGAGTACGAGTACATATATGTATACATATTTTGTAAATTTACATTTTTATATAATTATATCTACTAAAATTATATTATGTATATGTACATAATGTACCACACATGCATATAATTACATATCATTGAACAAGAGTATAATGTAAGTATATAGTATAATTAAAGAATATTATTATTCTCATATTATAATTGCAAAAATACTAAAAAAAATAAATCCCAGCCAGTAGCAATACATAATAGTATCATTTGATCGCAGCAATTGATTACTTGTAATAAACGAAATTGAATAAAATTGCTGATTGGCAATACCATCATAATAAAATAAAGTATCCGATTTAAATAATATAAAATTTTCAATCGAATGATACCTATATGTATTACATGTATTTTCATTTTAATTCAATTTTTATATTACTATATATATGCACATATGTATACATATACAAATATGTATCCGAGTGTGCGTTAATTAATAAATAATAATCTTTCAATTTATAAATATATTATTAATACAAATTCAAAAAAAAATGTATGCATGAAAAATGTATGTATAAAATGAGTGTGATTCTGCGAATCTCTCAATAAAGTGAGCGCCTGGATTTTTCTATTGATTCTATTGACATGAACTACTAACACTAATCTAACGCGCAATAGAGTATGAAAAAATTGAATCAAATGAAATAAATATTTTTCCATAATGATATACATATACCTAAATTTAATAAAATATCTGCACTTGTCTAATACAGTCCATATTTTACTTATAGTTCATAATCATTCCTCATATTTTTATTTGCGTTTATTAGTTTACTGGTATTTAACGTTTTAATGATTTAAGCAAGTAAATGCAGTGAAATTTAAGTAATTTAAGTAAATAAAAGAAAAAAACGCAGTTGATTATAAGATTTATGAAAAAGTATTGCTCAATCGTTTTTGTTCAAAAAATACCATATGAATATAAGTAATATCCTTTATATAAATGCATAATGTTCACTGTACAGCTGTATTTTCATAATTTTTTCGATACAATGAATATGTCTTGTTTTTTTTTTAAAGTTCACTTTATCGCAAATCACCTGTACATAATATAAATTATTGCATAAACAATACAATAAATAAATTTTTTAGAAAGAAAGTTTTTTTCTAAGTACTTTCTTTTTTTTGTCGTTATATTATTTTACTATTCATTCAATTCCGTTTATACAAAACAGAAGAATAAAGGACATATATATACGACCACGTTAAGTGTATTTCTGTGTACATACTTGCAAATATGTATGTATATGTATGTAGGCATACTATAATATTTCGTACATACTTATCGCGATATTTTAAATTCATATTGTCAATCAATTGTCTAATTATGTACATAGATTTTTTCTTCTTTTTAAATTTTTAATTTTCATTGTAGAGATTTTGTATGTATTTGTAGTATGTGTGTTGATATTTTTTTTATATTGTATATTGCTATTGTTTTCATTCATTTATTTACAATTTTATTCCCGATTTTGATTTGGGATTTTTTCCCAACATCATTATCATCATCATCATCATCATCATGTCTCTACCTTACAGATTTATTTAATTTGAAAAACAATTTTTGAAATTCGATACGAATATATGAATATCTTTCTATATAAGAAATTTATTAATATTTTATATGAGTGTTGTGTGCATGTATGTATATTATGTATGTATATACATATGTAATATATATTTATATATATAATTTAAAATCAAATTTCTTGTTATGTATTTATTGATTTTTGTAAACAAAAACTTTGCAAAAGCAAGAGTTATTTTTATCAAATATTCATTATGGAGATTATTTTTTTTATTTTTCATGAAAAGAAAAGAAAAAACAGAAAAAAAAAAAAATTAAATAAAATTAATATAAAAGAAAAAGTAAATAGCTATACAAGAGAAAAATAACTGAATAAGGAGAAAAATGATTGAAAGAAAATTTATGACATTGAGAAATAAACAATATTATATTCGTAGTAATACTTATTACTACGTAATACGAAATTTCAATGTACTTTATGTCTTTACCATATACCCATATAAATGTACGTAGTAATGGTAGTTTGTAGATAATATGTATACTTGTACAAACTTTAATTTCATTTTTCATTTCAATTTTTGTTTCCTTTTTTTTTAATACAATAATGAAATCAGTACAACTACTTTTATGTATACATGTATACATATTCGTACAATATATAATTTATTTTTCACATGTACACTGACATTGACATACATATATATACACCACGTATACAAATATAATACATATAATGTACACACATATATGGTTTTTATTGTAACAATTGGAATTTAAAGAAATTCTAAAAATTCTTTAATAGCACGATTTTATCATATCGTATATAAAAACACATATGTATACATATATGTATGATACATATCAAGGATAATAGAAGGATATGTGAAAATGTTGAAAAAACGGAAGGAACAAAAATATGAATATAAAAATAAAATCACATATTTGTATACATAATGTATGATTGTATGGTATACGTTTACTGCATATAAGTAGTAGTTAAGGTACTTGTCCACGATGCAATTTTTCTTGCGCGAAACTTGTCTTGCGTGCAAGAAAACTTGCAGTACTTCGTACACACGACGCAATATTTCATGAAAAATATACAATATTTCTATCATGCAAGAAAAAAATATCTTTGCAAGAAATTTTTATTGCACGAGCACTTACACGAAATTCTTATTTTCTTGCATATACATTATATTTGAAATATATCATATTTTTTTTTCAATATTTTAAGAGTTGAAAGGCCTACCTTGCTAATAATAATAATAATAACAGAAAATACATACCAAATTCACAAGAAGTCACAGCACAACACAACATCAACCAACGAATGATAGATAACACAGCAACCCATTACATTTTAGTCAGCTGAATTTATTGCATATGCAAGAGAAATATTTATTGAATGAGTTGAATAAATTTTTCTTGCGCGAAATATTGCATATCTTTCTGCGTACACTATGCAATAAAAAAAATTGCTTGCAATAAGAAATATTGCGTGAAATACGTATTTCTGTGCAATATTTCATCTTTCTAGGCAGCGTACACTTCGAAATAAATATTTCGTGCAATTTTATCTGTCAAAATCGTCTTGCATGCAAGAAAAATTGCATCGTGGACGGGTACCTTTAGTACAAATCGTACATATTCTTACGTACTTGCAGATAACTTTAAGCGATTTTAACATTTCTTAACATCATTTATAATACACATATACAAGTACTGTACTTCTTTTCTATATTCCGGTGAACATTTTTAGATTCAATTCGCATTTTACGTACATACATATATTATTGTGATTGCGATTGTGATTGTGAATGTAATGAGCGTAATTGACCAAACATTTATGTATTCAATACTTTTATTAGCTTTATATTATTGGAATATACAAATATAAGTATATGTACATACGTATATGTTTTTATTTTATTATTTTCATTTTTATTCTTTTCACTTTTATTACATCCTGCCTGCAGGATAATGATGATACTTAAATATATAAAATGTTAAATATACAAAAAATAAATAAAAAAAAACAGTAGGAAATGGTTAAACATCATAGTATACACGAACTACTTACGTACATCGTACACAGAATTTTTACTATATCGTACCACCCATTGTCTTCAAAATAACATCATTATTACAATTACCCTATTACCATCCATTACATTACTATACTGCGATAAACTTAATGTGGAAATGTGCATCCATTATGTATATAACATTTATAACTATAAAACTTGACTAAAACATATATGCACATCACATATAAGATACTCATCTTGTACATATTATATTTACATTGGGAAGGAAAAATAATAAGATGTATCAATTTGAAAATTAAAAATGTATTTAATTTGTAATTGATCAAAAGAAGAAAAAAATTAAGAACATACAAATAGCAGCTATCACGATTTTACATTCTTCAGTAAAATTATTATAATATAGAACAGTATGTATTATATGTACATATGTATGTTACAAAAAAATTGCGTTTTTCGTTAGAAAAATTTTAATTTCAAGTAATAAATAAAATACCATTGATCATATGTACATACAAGAATGTTTTTTTTCTAAGTGTCATTAAGTATACCAAAATATTCTTCAAATTATTCCATGAAAAAAAATCTTTTAGTGAAGGGCGTCCTTCAAATTAAAAAATTGAACCAAGACTAGACACTTTAATTTCATTCCACACAGTATCATCCTTTTGTTTTTTTTTTACAAGAATTATGTGTACATACTGATACTGATACTATGTATATCCGAAAATAAAATATGTTAAAATAATAATGCACATTAACCCTAAGGAAATTATTTGAAATTTGATAAAAATGATAATGATAAAAGGACGCAAAGTAAATTAAATACAAAAATACAATATTATGTATAATAAAATACATATAAAATATGTAAACGTTCATTATTATTACTAGAAAATAAAATGTCACTCCTATATAATTGCCTTAAGGGAAAAAATAAAATTTGTAACAGAATTTCTTAAATAATTTAAAAGTTAATTTTGAATGAATTTTATTGCATTTAATAAAATTGAAAAAAATTTTTTAGATATTGTTACAACATAAATTCATGTAATTTATTATTTTGAAATAAACAGAAAACATAAAAAATAAACAGAAAAATCATAAAAAAAATAATTACTATTTTAGTAAATATATTAAAAAAAACAAGTATTATGAAAGATTCTAGACTGATTTTGTTGAAGAATTTTAATGAGAAAACTATTATTTATATCATTTCCATAATACATGTTGATTTGTTATATCTATATACAAACATCATATATGTATATGAGCGTATATGCGACAGCATATAATAATGATAAAGTAAATTTCAAAATGATTCATTTCATTCTACATAGCATAGCAATTTGGAAGATTTATCGTACTTATACTTAACTAACAGAAGTATTTATTGACCTTATTATTCTTTTTTATTCAATTTTTTTTATATACCTATTTTTTTTATCAAGAAAATGATTTATATTCGATTTGTGTTCGTCAATAGATTAAGTAATTTATGTGTTAAGCAACGTCATAACAAACAAATGAGAAAAAAAAATTGAGTATCTACTTTGAAACTCTTGAAAATTGCATATTTAAAAGTTCAGATTTATATGGATTTATAGACGACAGTCATACACATACATATCATATATATAGATAGAATACATATTATATAGAGAATGATATAAATGATGGTAAATTAATTTTTAATCGAGTCATAATAATAATAAGAAATTCGTACATTATGATAATTTCAATTTTCTACGTAAATAAAATGGTTGCAATTTTTTTTTTTAATTTTTCGAAAAAACAAAAACGAACAATCGAAATCGAATTAAATTAAAATAATTCTCAAATCAAAAAAGGTATATTCAGTAATTTTAATGTTTCATCTGTTATTTTGTATTGCATTGCAAAGTATCGGATCAAATTATTAAATTCTATTTAATTTTATATACTTAAATATAAACAGAATTTTTTTATTTAATTGTTGAATACAAATTTGAATAAATTTTTTCATTAATTATTTATTTATCTTATCATAATTATATAAGTAATTATGTTTAAACGTTTAAGTAATGAGAAAATTAATTATTTAATATGTATTATAAAAAATTAAAAAAACTTACCGTCAATTAAATGAAATAATCAAAAGTTAATATGTACTATTATGTATATTCAAATTTATTATTAAAAATACACTTGAGAATATGAATATTTATTTGTAAAATTTTTGACAATCATTTACAATATAATATAATTATTATACACTCGATACATAATGTTAGTACAATTGCACATTTGTTTTTGTTGTGAAAAATATTTGCTGTTATATTATCTCATCTCATAATCAAAGAATATGTAATCCTAATTTTGTTATTATTTCATTTTGGAAAATTTGTATACTTACCGGCATACATACATATTAAATAATTTAATTATTAATGAATTCATAAAGCATATTTTGTAATGTTTTTCTTTATAAGAACATTATATGTATTTGTATATATACTTACATATGTATGTTCATTATACATATATTCGAAATTCAAAAATCCTTATTTATTCAAATATAATTGTACTATTTATTTGTTCATTTGTCAAGTAAGTATTTAATTGGTATAAAGTTTTTGTTTCTGTAGAGCATAACAACTATACTATATACTATATTACAGAATTACATACATAGATATGATTTTTTTAGTGTAGCATGATACTGAATAATACTCGTATAAATGTGCGAATAAAATTTGATGTAAACGAAATTGAATCGATTTATAGATGTTATATAACTTACTATACGAGTATATTATCATATCATAAAGAAATTAATTATTTACATATTATTCATTTTCATTAAATGCAATATATATACATATATATATACATAATAAGCATAAATAGAAATGTGTATATTATATGCAGTTACACGAATATATAAATACTAGGAGCTAAACATGTCAATTTAACAAAGTAAAAATGAAATAAACTATAATTATATTTTGTATGTAATATACATAAATAATTTACAATTCGCAGACAGTGGCAGGCATATTCTGATATAATCCATTATACATGTCCAAGTATATATGTATGTGTGTTAGTGTTCTACATAATGGTTAAAATACAGTATTACATTATGTTATTATTTTTCTATTATTTATTTATTTTCTTTTTATTTTTGTAATATTTTTCTACCTTTTTCATTAATTATATAATTAAACAAAAAATTGAAATTAACTGAATAACCAAATAAAATTACATAGATTATAGTTACATAATGTTTAAATGTGAAATGTTTCTTAGAAATTAATCAGTAGCAAAATAAAAAAATAAATAAATTAATAAATATGAATAAAATAAAATAAAAATAATAAATACATACCTACTCGTAATAATTATGATATTTACATTGTGTATATGAGAAACTCATGTTTAAATTTAATTACTTTTTATTGAGGTTTGCAATTGAATGATATACATACACATTATAATAAAATTGACTCTCGCAAAAATAAATTAACAGTTGTAATTCATTAATTATTTTTTGATTTGACAGAATGGTTCTTTATGATTCTTTATACTTATTTTTTTACTAAAAAAAAAAGAAAAAAAAAGAAAGCAAATAATAACGTTTTTTTTTTCATTAAATTTCAGTTATTTAATAAAAAGAAATAAAACAACGGCCAACTTTTTATTTTTATTTTTTCTCACAATTTCAATAAAGACGCATATATCTGCTTGAAAACTTTGTTTTATAACTACATATATAAAAATTTCACATGCATACATATATATAGTAAGGTATCTATAGTATGTTTATATTATATTATCTTTATGATACCTTATAATTTAAATATGTTTTCCTTTTCTTTTTTTTTGTGGCTACATTTATTCTTAGCACAGATAACAAACAAATTATAAAAATAATAAAAAAAATTTTTTTAATTTTTTTTTTAATTTTTTTTTTTTTTTGTAATATAAATTTAATTTTTGAAAATTCTATTATTTACATTATTCGAATATATATGTATATATAATGTATCCGTAAATGAATTCTAATCGAAAAACTTTTTTCTTATATTTATTTTCAGATTTAAATTTAGATGATATACATAGATGTGTATCCGCATGGTAGTATATACTTGCCTCTAAAATTTGAAAGTTTACCTTGACAAAATAAGAGTATAATAAAACAACAACAACAACAAGAACAACAACAAAGTACAAGACCGACCAAAAAATATAAAATAAAAGGAAATAACATTTAAAAAATAAAAAAACCAAACTAAAAAGATTTATGAAATGAAAAAAGGATCAAATATACATACAAAATATTATCAAATATATTTAAATTGAAGAAGTATTTACATACAGGAATATAATAATAAATAAACAAAGTAATAAAATGTATAAATAACTATAAATAAATGTAATTATATATAATATATTACATATTTGTAACTGATATATACCAATATCCAATGATAATATCATTAAAAAAAAAAAATAAAAAAATGAAAATGAAAATAAAAATAAATCAATTTGTATCATCATTTTGGAAATATAATTTGATATCAAATAATATTTATTACATAAAAATGTATACACATAAAATAACATAGAGATTCAAATATCGTTAAATATAATGTAATGAGTGTGCATAAAAAATAAGAGTAATTTGTGATAATAAATACTTTGAATCAGTGCTATATGTACTATTGTATATGCTTTATATAATAAATTCATGAGTATATAATAATATGAATATGAGTATATTTTGAATATAATATTATTTAAATTAATAACACTTATGTATACATAAATTCAAATATACATATGTATAATATATGTAGATTGATATAATATAAAAAATAAAAATAAAATAATAAAAATAAACAACAAACATAATATATTGAAAAAATATAAGAAAAAATGATATCAAATATTAAATTATTTATATATTTATTAAAAGTGTTATATACTTATCAATTATTATCAATATACGAATACTACGAATCGATATCAATAAAACGATTATTTTCATCATTATTAACATCTTATTCATCATTATTATTATTATTATTATTATTACCAATATTATTGTCATTAATATTGATAATAATAATTGTGAAAAAATATATTTCATACTGCTGTTATGATTATAATGATTATAAAAATTATTATATGACATATGAATATTATAATAATTATGATAATTATTACTACAACTATAATACTATATATAATAATTTACAAAAATACTATATTAATATAAAACGAATAATATTTTCATTATCATCAAAATTACATATTCAAAGTGATAATACAAATATTAATAATAATAATAATAATAATCAATCGACCAACAATCGACCAATTATAATGATAATAATAATTTTGTCAGTGGTATATAATAATATAAAAAAAATTCATCATCATTTCAATAATGAAAATATGAGAAAATAGATAAATGAAAAAAAAAAAAAAATTAAGATGAAAATAAAAAATTTGAAAAATAAACACATCAAAATTATATAAATATACATACATACATACACAATTACGTAAGTATAGTTTGAAATGAATAAAATATATCTACATTCATTGTATGTATACATTTATATAAAAATAAAAAAAAAAATTGTAATGAGATATATGTATATATGTACATACATTGAAAAATACATATGTATGTAATTTGAATATATGTACAAATTATAATTAAAAAATGGTAGAAAAACAGAAATATTCTATGATTTCAATACTCATACGATTATATATTATATATTATGTATGATGAGTATGCATATACATACATATACTATATACATACATAAAACGTAATAATAATAATATAAAGGCATACATTAGGAGACTAAATTGTATCTATAATAAACATTTTATTTCATTTTATTTTATTTTATTTTTTTTTTTAAATCAACAACACAAAAATATATAATTCATTGATTGTCTAACATTTAACTATACAAATATATTTCAAATTAAAAAATTAAATACCTTAATTATATTTATTCTAAAATTATTGTTTAATTTTCCAATTGATGTACCTAATTTGGTATTTACTACTACCTACTACATAATATATAATATATATGAATGAATATTATAATGTATAAATTAAGTTATAAAATATTAAAAACTAAAAAAAATAAAATAAAATAAAATAAAATACATATATACAGTGCGTTTCACTTGAATAGGGACACATTTTTTTATTCAAGTGATGCAAGCAAAAATGTGCTTTTTTCTAAGTACCAGACAATAAACAGTAAAAATTAACGTTAAACATATAAAACCAGTTATTTTTTTCGTTTTGAAATTCAAGAATGAAGTTGTACTTTAGTTTTGAATTAAAAAAAAATCAATTATCGAGAAAAAAATACGAATAAATCATAAAACTTCATTGAAAAAAGTTGGCCCTATTCAAGTGAAACGCACTGTATATAGTATATACATAATTACGGAATAAATTTAAAACAGAAAAAAAAAAATATGTATATGTTCGTTTTATATGGTATAGTGTATAACTATATAGGTACTATTCATTTGAATTTATTTTTGTTTTTTAGAGTACGTATAATAGATATTATGTATGCCCATAATTACAATGTTTTTAAAAGTCAATTGAAAATTTAAATATTATGATAACTAATAAGTACATATATGAATAAATAAAAATAAGAAAATATTTGAATAGAATTTAATTTTGTACATATAAACAACGTGACAAGGAAAAAAATATCAAAATAATTGGCTAGTGTATGTAAATTAGAAAGAAAAAAAATAAAAAAACAAAATCATCATATCCTTAAAAACACAAATAAATTTCTTATTCTTATTTAAATTTTAATTTTTGTTTTTTCTTATCACTTGTTTTTATAGTATACACCAATACATATGTATGTATCTACATATTATGTATGTATGTGTATGTAATATACGATGAAAGAAAACATACATAACTATATAAAATATATATATGTATATAATAAAAAAAATTAATTTAAAGGAACACAAAAATAAATAAAACAAAATAAACGGGATTAAAATAATATTTATAAATAATTCATATAAATGTAGAAAAAAATATGAATGAAAACAAAAAAAAAAAAAAACAGAATTTAATGAAAAAATTTTACAATAAAATACATACATACAAAAACACATACAGATATATGTATATAAAAAAAAAGTGAGTGTAATCAAGAGAAATTCGAAACAAAAGAGCGATAAAAAAAAACGAAACAAAAAGAAAATAACATATAAATGAAAAAAAAAAAAAATAGAATAAAATTAACAATTTTACATCAAGAGACTGAAACTTTGTTCCTGTGGAACTTATTTTAACTAAAAGAAAATGCTTTTATTCGTACCACTATTCATCATTCATGCTTGCATCGCTGGTAAGTGTATATGTATATGTACATTACATACATTATATGTATGTAAGTATGAGTATATTTTTAAGATTATTTGTATGAGTATTTTTTTATTTTATTTGATTTTTCTTTTTTTTTTATTTTTTTATTATCAGATCTATATAAAGATGTATGTATGTACAATGTGTAGTAATTTCAAATTTGATTTTATACATAAAATGTAAATTTAATCCCCGTATACATTTACATATTTAAAAAGAATATAAAATACAAAAAAAGAAAAAAAAAATTGTATAAAATTTATGCGTATACAATTACATTTTATATACACATATACATACAATAAATATATAAAATATACATATAGATTAAATAAATTAACCTACAAATATACTGTCAAGGTTTTGTTTTATCAATGTAATGGGGAACATGTGAATATGTTTAGAAAATTCATTTTTTTTTTGTTTATTTTCTTTTGTTTTTCATTTTTATTTTTCTTATCTTTTCTTATATAGTCGTTTTTAAATTAAAATATCACATTTGGTATATTATACATAGTATCTAGTTGTTGTTTAATTTTCACAACCGCACAAATTTAAATCATCTCTAATACATATTCGTCGTATAAGTATAATGTACATATGTGTATATTTTATGAATTATATTTTTTCCTTTTCTAATTTATCTTTTATTTTCAGTTAAAGAAAAACATTATGTACATGTACATATGTATATGTGAAAATATTATATGTATGTATATAAATCATATAGATACATACATATTAAATATATATCTTAACACCTTCATTTTAAAATGAATTGTTTTATTCATAAGCATACAGGATAAGTTTGATTATATATTCCATAATATCGATGTAATTTAAACTTCTGTACATATATATACATACATACTTATGTATACGTATACATAAATATGTCATATACACTACATATACTGGATTTTTTATTACATGCGTTTATTTTATAATACAAGATAAAAAATACTCCTACTAATACACTTGTCCTTACATTTATTTCTGTTATTATTTTTATATGTATGTACGTAGATAATTACTCGTATAATATAGTCTGTTTCATAATTATATCATCACCTTGAATTTTCTATATTTTCCTATGCAACAGTTATGAAATTCTCTAAATTATATCAATCTTAGGGGACAAAATAGGATAATTTGAATTAATGATTTGTTTTATTAATCAATTTTTCGAGCATGTGTCATAACTACATGAGTATATGTTTCGAGTTTATTTTCGCGGAAACATCTTTATGTTGCTTCGAATTGTGTGCAAGAAAATCTAATAAGGGTCACATCGCTGTTCTATATTTTTTATTTTGTTCAAATTTTATCACGACTGTACAAAAATGAAAAGAAAATTTCAAATGATGTGTGACGAAAATTATGAAAAAGACTGTACATATAAATGTAAAAATGAAAAATTCATGAGATATCATTTTTATTTTATCTTATTTTTTGCATCTTATTTTTAACAGTGTCTCTCGTTGTATTTTCTTTGTCGTCGTTTAAAATTGATTGAAAAAAAAAAGAAATGAAATATCTACCAACAAACACCTATTATAATGCGCTTTGACGTATTCTCATTTATGTAAAGAGTGAAAAAAAAGAAGAAAAATAAACAGAAATACATACATACATAAAATAATTTACGTAAAAGGAAATAAAAATGAAAATAAACGCTCGCATTTCAAAGTGAATTTAATTCAGAGCGATTGTCATTATTATGGCTTACATTATGTAAAACATATACTAGTATGTACTTCGTTTTGTACTTTTGAATGAGTTTGTTGCGTCATGTCATGTGTGTATTCTCAGCGGTATATATTTTTTTTTAATTTTAAAAAAATGAAATTTGTTCGACTTTAATCAAAAATACATACATATATGAATATGTAAATATATAATGTAGGTACGATGATTGGTAAATTTAACTGCGAGTATGTGTTCAACATATATTCAGTGTTTACTTAATATGTAAACACGTAAAATATACTGTACATATTACCTATTTCTGATGTTGTCGGAATTATAAGGCATCTAGCTGTAGGCTTTTATGCATGTACAGTACAGTTTATTGTGAACTATGATCAATTATAAAATAGGGCTCAGTAGAATGATATATTTTCAGAATGTTACTTAAATTTGTTTAAAATTCATTGAAATACATTCATCCATACATCTATTTCAAGAGTGTGCAAAACATGACCTCTTTAATTCAAAAAAAAAAAAAAATTATTCTGTATTGTACAGTACAGAGTGTAAATGAACGAAAAGCAATGAAAATTATGATTACATTCGCCATCATTAAATATAATTGCATACAAAAGTCAACGGTCATAATGTTTATTTTGGTTTGTTACATTTTTATTTATTATGGCAGTTATCATTTAATCTCTCTTGACATTTGACATCTATTAGAAAAAGTCACAAATTCCCTACACATTCACATTCACTTCACAGAATACATCATTATCATGTAAATATATGTAATTATTTTCATGTGCGCAAAAGATCAAGGTTCAATATACTCAAAGGTAGTTAGCACTAGCACTAAAAAAAAAAAATTTTTTTTGTCTTTAAAATTGACTTCAAATTTGAATTTTTAGATTTTAAACTAAATATTTCATTTTTGTAAATAATTATTTTTAATTTTTATTCTACAAGTACATGCATACTACTCGTATATGCATGCAAATGTAAATGTACAAAATTTTTAACCTATGGCACATGACATTTCTCTACAAAATTTGTTATACTTATACTTTGAACAGATTCTATCACTTTTTTTTTTAGGATACAAAAATATTTAATTTCGTCATTAATAATGTCTTTTTGTTCCGGATAATTACTACATTTTTTCTATATATATTAACACAGTGACGTCACATGGCATGGAGACAAAGAAAAACATATTTAATTCCATCATACATCATACCATATCTACTCTATGTCTACATATATACCATGCTGTGTACTCGTACTCGTACTAGTATTTTCATTCATGAGAAAAATTCATTTTCTCTTTATATTTTCTCTGCACTACACACTACATTTCAGAAGAAGTATGTGAGAAAGAGGAAGAGACAATAAGTATTGGCTTGGCAACGATGTTGTTGAAACTTAAGTATACGAATACGAGTACGCTAGTTCTAGTAGTACCTCGCATACCATGCATGCAATCTTATTTTCATTCATGAGAAAAATCAATTTTTTCTTTATACTTGCTCTATAAACTATGCTTTCAAATATATATTTGTTTAGATTATAATTTTATTTACATTTTACCGGGAAATGAGAAATTTTTCAAATACGATAATATATATGATACACATGATACCTAAATGTGACATTTTACAAATCATTATATTCAAAAAAATGACAGTATAAAAATATTCAATTCTACACAACAGTACACCCAATAAAATGCATGAAGATATATAATTTTATATAGGTATAATTATAAAATCTCATAATAAATATATATGTACATATTTTGTGTAAAACACATTTCTATATTTTTTATATTGTCTTGTCGATGTGTATATGTGTATATAATCGGAAAATTTTATTTCGTAATTCACAAAAGCTTAATTTAGCAAGTTAAATTCGAGGACAAAATTAAATATGATTTATACATGTATATGTATGTGTACATATACTCGTTTTTTTTATTTTTTATGCATTTTTATATAAATAATATGCATTTATTAATTTGAGCTTTTAATATGATACATCATCTGTAGGAGTATATGTGAAGTAATTTTTACATAAAATGTACGTATGTAAGTTAACATTCATCGTATATGGTCAAAATATGAATAGATAAACGTGATAAAATAGACTTATATAAACGTGATAAAATGATATAAAGGAGTAAAAGATAAATTGCCAATTATTATTATCATAATAAATCGTCACGTTACAATACATAATATTCATATATATGTACATATGTATGTATGTATATAAATACAATGTATGTATATGTACGCATATGAATAATAATCTTCTCATTATTATCATCAATTTTTTCTTCTTATTATTATGAGAGCATATTATTATGTAATCAAATACAAAGATATACTATACAATATACTTGTAAATATACTCCAAGTGCAGGTGAATGTTTTGCAGAAGGACTAAAGAGTTTATGGACACCTGCATATAACAATTTGCGTATTATTTTGTATACTACCATTACTGCCTATATATGTATGTATGTGCATATGTGTACATAAATATGTAAAATTAATTTTTTTTTTTTGTTATATTTTCATTTATGTAGTAGATATGTTATGTACAGTGATGAACAAAACACAGTTAAACACTTTATTAGTTTAGTCGAATTTTATTTCATATATTATAAGAGAGAGATCAGTATACTGCCTCCCTGCTGCCCACACCACGACTCACTAAGGCATTTTGGCGGTGTTTAGTCGAATGAATTTCTTTTAAAGATTGGAAATGATTATTCTTTTTGCAATTAATATATTCAATATTTCAATTTTTATCTCAATAAAAAAGTACAATTTTAATTTGAAAAAATTGAAAACAATTCATATTTATTAACAGAAATTTTACTGCAATTGTAGCATAACAATGAAAAGAAATAAGTATAAAAAATCAATTTGAACGGACACTAACGACTGAAATATAATATAAATCATATACATAATTATTACACTGTCATTTCACACAAAATACTGAAAATTAAATAAACGCTGATATGTATTTGAAAAATGTTTTCGATATTTGCAAAATATTTTTTCTCCATTTTGAAATTTAGGATGGGATGATTTATAAAATTTTTTGATATAGATAGGTACTTAGGTAATTTAAAAATGCCATACAAAAATTTCTTAGCACATTCAGTGGTATATGTTTTTTTCATTATACATACTGTATGTACACTTATGTATGTACAAACCATTTAATATACGAAATACAATTTTTTTATTTTATTATAAACATTTTTTTAATGCAGCACATACATATGTGAGTATAAGTACATACATATCTTGAAAATATTTAATATGTAAACGTAATACAAACTTATATAATACATTATATGCATAATATTTATACATACAATATACATATATGTAAATCAATTCAAATCTGATTCTGATTAATTGATTTGATTATTTTTTTTTTAAATGGAAAAGGAAAATTTTTTTTTTTGCCCTTGACAGCGGTTATTGAAAATATTTGTTTATTATTACATATTTCATTATTTGCATACATATTGATGCATATCATTTACATTTTGTAATTGCTGTCATTTAAATTATGTATAAATTATTGTTAGCGCTTGGCAATTACGCTTACGCTTATACGTTATAATTACGAAAAAATATTGTGAATAATTTTTAAGATTATTTATAAATTATATCGAAGGATATTATTTTATCCTAAAACTTTTTATCATTTCTCATTCGAAATTTAATATGTATGCGAGAATATTGTATACAGTTTATTTTGCGTATTTTCCAACATTATATTTACGTTTCATTATAATGTTAGATAAATTAATAGTGTATATTATTAGGTGCTTTCGATTTGGTAATTTCAAGTACATACTTGCGAGTAGAAAAGGTGAATGTCTGTGCTAAACCATTTACTCGCAGCTACTCATGAAAAATTTTTCAAATAACTGCTAGTAGATGCAAATAGTTACGACGAATAATTTTTGTGTCGTTCGTTTTAACAAATTATCCTAGACCTATTTTAGTACTCGCAAGTACTTGAAATTGTCAAATCGAAAGCACCTATTATGTTCGAATTTAATTTGATTTTATTTTCCTTTTTTTCAGATTAATTTTTTTTTTATAAAAATGATAATACTACTACATTTTACCATCGTATGATATGTATTATCACACAAAATAAACATGTACATATATGCATCTACCTATATATGTACATATTACTTAAATGTGTGTTAAATTATACATACACTATATATAAAAAATATAGTGCTGATATACTCGTTTGTATATGTATATATATATATATATATAATATATATATATATATATATATATATATATATTTATGTATGCACATATACATTACAATAATAATAACCCATTAATTTCCTTTTTTTTATTACCCACATATACATAAATACTCATATGTACATATATTCGAAGCCTATATGATAATAAAATATATACATAATTATAAAAATTATCTACATGTTTATCTACATTCATACATATAATTATTCACATATATGAATATGTATAAATACATATACTTTTCGAAAAATCAACAATACTTTAATGTTTTTATGGAAAATTTGGAATATGTACATATATCGATTAAAAAATTTTTTGTATTTAAGAATTTCATATGGCAGAGGTTTATGTAGGTGTGTTACATATAGATGTGTGCTCAAGGACAGAAAATTTATTTATGTATTTAGAAATAAATATTTTTCATGCTTTAATTGGGATCTTATTGAAGTTTTAAAATAATGGAAATAATTTTACTTGTTTGCTCCCATATCTAATTAAGTATTTGATTTTGAATTGATTAATCATGATGCTGTTTCGCATATGTCAAGATATCCCATAATGATCATTGAGAGGAGGTATATTCCAAGAAATCATACATAAATAGGTGCCTATACCCTTTGAGCTGTCAGTCCTTATACTTTAACCCTCATATATTTAAGTGTTTCATATACATATATAAATAAATGAATGCCCTAGACAATAAATGAAATAATTTTCAAAGATAGAATATATACCACATATTATGTACATACGTAGGGCGGTCCATGTATTCTTGGCCTGATATACTTCTGGTAGGAATATTACGAAAAATTTGACTTCGTTGGAGAGAGCGGGTTGTCAAACGAGTATAAATACAGGCTCATGTCCATATGCATATTAATTAGTTCAGAACAATTAGTTAAATAAGTGAAGTTTCAGTACAAATTAAAAAATGTCATATTTAGAGTACCCGCGCGGTGATAAAATTTTTAAAAAAAAATTTTTTTGACACCAACAAAAATTAAAGAAGGGATGGATGCAGTATGTAAGGACTCTGCACTATCATTTTCAATGATTAAATAGTGGACGAAACTTTTTCGTACGTAATATTCGTACGTAGGAATACATGGACCGCCCCTCGTATATGGAATTCAATATTTCACATACGTAATCCTTGTATTGTATAAATAAATTGAGTGTAAATTAATTGAAAAATTTTTTGTTCTAATTATATTTTAAATTTTTACTTTGGTCCTTCTTCATTTTGCAAGAAGTGACACAATAAATAATTATGTTATACAATTCTCATGATAATTAATTTTATATAACATTTTTTTGTTTGTTTTGTAAATTTCTATTTTTGTCATTTAATTCAATGATTAAATATACACATATGTTCTATATTTTTCATTATTAATTGTTTTGATGTTTTTCTTTCTTTCTTTTTTTTTCCGGTTTTTATACAATTTTTATATAGGAACAATCCCTGCAACACCAGAGAATATTACAATCACATTCCTTACACCGACATCAGTTCGTATTTCATGGCAGACAATGTTAAATCTACAAAAACATCCAATCGAAAAATACGTTGTCACTTATAAGCCAACAGATGACAGGTAATATTTTTTTGTGTTTTTTTTTTTTTTGTATATCAGTGTAAAATAGTAAATGCAACAGCAATTAATTCAATGTGTGTGCATTTTTTTTTTATCATAATTTTGTATGTGTGCTTAGAAATTCGTTTCGTATATATGTATGTGTATGTGTAAAAATATATGTATAATATTTTATTTTTCATAATTATATAATTTTTATGCATCTATTATTATTGTAACATAATATTCATTTTATTTTTGTAAGCATTTTCTTTTTTGTTCGTTTCCTCTACAACGTTATAACGAACACTGAACATAAAAAAATAAAAGCTAATGGTACTTATGGGTAGATTTAGATTTTATATTACAATCATAACTACTTACTATATTATGTAGTGTATACGAATACGAATATAGGTACTTACTTTTATGAATTGTTGGATCAATAAATTGTTGAATAAGTTTTTTTGAAACTGATAATACATGAATTGTGCAAAATTGTAAAAATTCTAAATATATTAAAGTACATTTACAAGTAGATGTTTGTATAATATAACAATAGAATTTTCTAATAATTGAAATATCAAATCAAAGTGTTACAAATCTACATATGTATACTCGTATAAGTACATACTTATATATGTATTTTTGTGTTGTGTTATTGATAAAAATAAAGGATATATTATATCAGAGAGGTAATTAGAATCATTTATACAATAATCATGTAAAAATTTGATTATTAAAAAATATTCGTTTTATAATAACAAATTTAATTAATAAACTCTTTGTAACTCTTGAACTATGAGTATATGATTGTTGATATATGAACGAATCGTACGATAAAATTTTAATTATTTTTATTTTATTTTATTTTATTTTTTGTTTTGTTTTGTTTTGAATTTATCATATTTTTATCATTTAAATGCATATAGTTAAAGCACTAACACTTAAATCATAAACTGTAATAATAATAATCAAATAGTAGTTATTTAATTTTAATTTTATATCGATAATAATTGAATAAGTCTACATAGGTATACATATATATTAATTTGTGTACTGTATAATACGCGTTTGCAAAATGTAAATATTAGACATGTAAAATATTTATTAGACAAACAAGAGAAAGAACAAAAAAAAGAAAAAAAAAAGAAAAACAGAAAATAAAATATACATATAAAAAAAACTTTTTATAATTTATTTTTGCAGAAAAACCATAAAAGTGAGTCTGCAAGATATCTATAAACACGCAAAACTTAATACAAAACTATACTTAATGTAAATTGTATTCAAAAATAATGTTACTACACGATACATTGTAGTAAAAAGGCAAAAACAAAACTATGTATATAAATAAGAAAAAAGATTAACAACCATAATATATTAGACATACATATACATATATACATATACCATAATAATTAAAACAAAAAACATTTTACAAACTATTAATACATTTAACTACTAAGTTTTATAAGTACATATTCACATACTTGACTTTATGTACAGTGATGAACAAAACATCTACATGTACCTACATGATTGTCAAAAATTGTTGTTTAAAAATTAAAAAAATTTTAAACTACATCGAAAAAATAGAAAAAAAAAAATTAATCATTGAACTCTCGATTCGATTCCAAAAATTGTTTAAAGTAAATTTTGCATACATTTATGTAGGATACATTTTTCAATGTCAACAATTTATTCAGTTTTCAGTGTTTTATTTGAAATCACAGCATAATAATTACATTAATATTTATTACAGTATCAATAAATTTAATTAATTTTTCGTATTATAGTTTTCTTTAAGATATAAACGATCCAATCTCTTTTATGTAATAATACAGAGTAGACACTGCAGTCAAATTTCCTGTTAATTAAAATGAATGCGATTTTTAAATAGTTTTGTGTTTAACTTTGCACTTGTTTTTTGTTTTCTTTTTTTTTTTTTTGAACATATTTAATTTATAAAAATTATCAATGAAAAATATTACATATTATCATGATCATTTTTAATATTTTTTGGTAAAAACAAAAATAAAGTTCATTCGATTATACTACTATTCAGTGTTTAATTCTGTTTTGTTCACTACTGTAAATACATTATATGAGTACATTTATAAACGATTTGATTTTTTTGTTTTTATAATTTATGTATAGTTTAATTCAATTTACATATATTTATATGTATTTATATTTGTATATAATTATAAATGTATGTACGTATATATATGTATATTATTTACATATTTGTATTTATGCAAATGTACATTCACTCTATATATATAGTCATTTTTTTGCTCATAGTATCTATGTATCTATGTATATAAATATGTATATTTTTTGAAAATACAATTTAATACATATGTAGATGTGTGCTTAAAAATTAATAATGATTCATAAATTACTTAAAAAATTAACGAATTGTTGTTGGTATAATTAAATTACGATTTACGTTAAATTGAAATTGATTAATATTATTTAAGTATACTATTAGTATGTATGTATATACATATATTTAAAAATCTATTGATAAAAAAGAAATAAATAAAGAAGATTCAAAAGTATGTATATTTAATTATATTATGGATATTATACATATATGGATATAATACGTATACATATCTAGCTATTTATTTATTTTTTTTGTAATTATACATTACACATACGTATGTATATGTAATTTCTTTATATCTTTATGCAATATAATCAAATTTGTAGAATGAATAAATTAAAAGAAAAATGAATGAAAACTTTGAAGTAATGAACAAGTGTGTACATTTGTATGTAGTCTCATATACATTTTTACATACTTTTGCATATATATCTTATACATATATTTTATATACATATATATATCTATGAACGTATACGTACTCGAGTATATCTGGTACCTAATGTATATGAAAAGAAATTTTAAATAATAATAAAAAAAATACTTTATTTTGCATGATTTTGCATTTCCTTTTTGCTTCGTCTATTTATATTATTCTCATGTATCTGTATGTACAACAAAAGACAGGAAAAGGAAATTTATTTTATATGTACACACGATACACATGCATACATATTTAAATTGTATATTTTTTTTACATACACTTATATGTATATTTATATTTATATATATACCATAAAGAAAAATGATTATATATAAAATATATACATATATAATGTGTGTATTGTATAGTAAAAGTAAATACAATGTTATATCCTATTCCTATATAGACAAGTAAATAAATTTATGTACGTATATACTCGTACATACATACTATAAATGTGAAAAGTTAACAGTGTGAAAAGTCATTAAAAAACGTTTATCGACGACCGTGCAGTAAAAATGTTTACAAATTTCTTTTTTGTGTTTAAAAAAAATTTTTTTTTTTATTATTTTTTCGTTTTTTCGTATTTATGTACGTACTATGGTACTATGTACTATTGGTACTATGTAATATGTTTTTTACTTTTTTACTTTATTTTCGAATATTACTTCATGTTTTATGAAAATAAATTCAAAATAAATATGAATGTATATATGTCATATAAAATATAAATATACTTAAATATAGATAGGTAGTAGCTATATTCTATAGATACACAAATAGATAGATTATACATTATGTACATACTTGACCTATGTATGAATATGTATAGACATTACATACAATTAAATGATAAATTCCTTTTTTACATTATTTATTGTATTTATATACATATTCATTTTATATTGAAAAAAAGAAATTATTTGTTTCGAATCTCAATTTTGTATGTATTATATGCGTATGTACATAATATACATACATAAGTACATTTATATACAATACACTACATTTATGAAATATTTAAATAAAAAGTTTAACTGAAAAGTTAAGAAACATGCGGTTTTAAAAATTTAAAAAATTTTTTTTCCTTTTTTCGGTTTGCTATGGAACAGTAGAGAATCAAAAAATGCTTGTATAAATATTCGACTATAATATTTCACATACTCGTATATAACACTGTATACATGACAGTAATAAATCATCATATCACGAAATCACTTCAGTAGTGCTGTACCCTAAAGATGAGTAAATGCAGGACAAAAAAAAAAATACACATAAGTATATATAATTTTCTTTATATTTTGTACAATCAATTAATAAAATCAATAACACACGACTGCAGTTTACCAAATTGAAATTAATACAATCCAAAATTAACTTTTGAAAAATTTTATTAAAAAAATATGAAAATGACTTGCAAAATATCAAAAAAAAAAAAAAAACCAATCAACTTTCTTTTTTTTTGTTACTTTCCTGGCAAATAATCGAAAATCAAAATATGATTCAGAATTAAAAACTTATTGAACATGAATGCGTGAATATGTGATCTGTTTAATGTATTGCTTCTAATCATCACATATTTATGAAGGTATCGATCGATGTATAGAGTGTGCATCTGCTAAGTATATGTAAGTATAATATACATAATGTACATTTATGAACGTATAATAATTTTTTCACACACACTGTAATAAAGCGAAGAAAATTATTTAATTTCAAAAAAAATTCTCAAAATATTAAAAATAATTTTTAAATAAATTAAATATGTAGCTATCAATACTCATATTTCGAACGAATTTAATATATCTATATATACCTATGTGTGTCTATGTAATATTTATATATGAGTAAAGACAACGTACTATATAATTAATAATAAAATTCCAGAAATTAAAAAAAATATATATATATATAATACATCTAATGCATTGCTAATGTATAATTGTTTTGGTTTTTCATTTTTCATTTACGAGAGTATTTCTCATTAAAATTTCAGTATAATTCGTTACACGATAATGAACAGATGCTAGATTATATCATATATCATATAGATATCCGATTTTTTTGAAATTTAAAATAAATAAATGAATCACGAATAGAAGATGAATGATGTATTTGTACACTTTTGTATCATAAGTATGTATAATTATAATTGTAGGAATAAACACAGATAATTTGTAATTTAAAAAGCCAGTGCTAGGATTGAAAAGCCTGCAACTTATAAACAAAATGTGGTTTGAAAATTCCTATGACAGCCTTCTCAAATTATTTACAAATTTCCGATACTTTTTTGACAGAGTAGTATTTAAAATTAAAAATTAATATTTACCATAAAAAAAAATTCTGATTTATAAAACTATATTTATGTAAAAAAAATTTTTATTAACACCAAAAAACGAAAAAAATAATTCTGAAACGTGTTTACCCCAGATGGGACTCGAACCCACAATCCCCGGCTTAGGAGGCCGATGCCTTATCCATTAGGCCACTGGGGCTCTATTCCAATATTATATAATTATTCATATAAACTATAACTTCAAGAAATTACAGTCATGAATTAGTATACATGTATTTGAAGAAAAATATGGTCATAGAGAAGCCACTAAAATTATTATTTGGTAATTCAGAATCTAGGCTAATTCAAAGGCGAATTTACCACTGATGATTGTGATGATAATTTATACTTATATATTTCATTTTAACTTTTGATTTTCAATTCTAAATTTTATTTATTTATATGCGTATCAATATATTTTTTTCAATTCTTTATATGACGTGGCAACTGGCAACCGAAGGTAGAAGAAGCAAAATAAATAAGAAAAAAAAAATACATCATATCCTAACAAAATAATACAAAGCAAACAGAGTGTATAATCAATTGAAAGCCATTATTATATGTACAATATGTGTTGTATGTGTTGTGTATAATATGCATAATCATAACTAAACTAGTTTTCTAGTTTTTTTTTATTGTACAATATAAGCATTGCGTTATAGGGTTATATAGTTTTTTCGTCAAAATTTACGGAATTGATAAAATAACAATGAAAACCTGACTATCTACAATCCTGTAAAAAAAAAAATAATATTACACAAGTTAAAAGACTACATAGATGTATGTATACATACAGTCATTCCACGTCATATGTTCATGCAATATACAATGTTCATTAGTACTCCAGCTCATCTATTTTATTCGCAAGTCGCAACGATAAAGCATTGTATTGTACATATTGTTTTTTTTTTTTTTTTGGAATACATATTCTGCATCATAATAGCAGATATAATATAAAATATAACACAATTATATCTGACCTATCTACTATCCTTCAAACAAAATTATATTACCATACATATTACCGAGTTACAAACCTGTATTGATAATTTCTAAATGATATTTGAAATACAAGTTATAAACATTTGTGTATATAATTGCGTATATCATGTAATGAATATACTATATGAATATACATATAACATATAACATATATATATATATTCATACAATATAAATATTATTAGGGTACTACTATTATAGCAATTGGAAGCAGTTTTTTTGTTGTTTATTGAATATGTACCACTCACACATATATAATATTTTTATTCATATAAAATGAATAAACGTATCGGTGAAAAATTGATATATTTAGACCCGAAAGTTATGCAAAATATTTTTATTATCTATGACAAAATTTTTATGAAAAATAGGAATTTTATATTACTAATAATTCTAAAATAATGTAAAAAATTTTATTTTTCTATTTCGAAATCGAAAAAAGAACATTCGAATTACCTTATATGAAAATTTCAGTATAATACGCAATCATCTACCCATGAAAAATTACATTTAAAATCTATACATTTTTTGTAAAAATCGTTGTTTCTTAAAAGCGTTCTACAGGACTAATAAGAACAAAAATCACTAAAGTGCTCCACTTAGTGCACTCTACACCCTTTGAATGATGTATGACAAAAATTTTAATTTTGAATTTGAATTATTTTATAAAATTTACAATTATTTCATAAGATATTAGCATAGACTAATATATAGATTGGAAATGCTTATGGCAGAAATCGTGTTCATAACTATTAAGTAAACATCAAAATAGCTTTTGAGAGATTTTGAAAAAGCTATAAAATCAGAATAAGGAAAATAAATGAGAGAACTTTTGTAATCTTTTGAAATCTTGTATATCTTGAAGAAAAAACAAATTTAAAAATCAAAAATCTATGTAGCTATATTCTTATCGGAAATGATAAAAAATATCAAATAACAGGCAAATGTACAAAATCGTATATTTTAAGTCTACTGTCACATTATTCTGATTCTGAATCTGAAACGTAAAATTTCAGATTCAGAATTCACTTTTTGTTCATTCTGATTCTGAATCTGAAAACTCCTTTTCAATATTTTTCTTTAAATTTGTTATTGTTATAAAACACTTTACTTATCGAGTGAACATTAAACCATCGAACAATAACTACTATGAGTGGCGAGTACGTTGGTAAGACGCACTTTTCAATGGAGGGTGAAATAAAGTTAATCTTCTGTCTTCTGTCTTCTGTCTTCTATCTTACGATCTTCAAGTTGTATATAAACAAGTAATTTTATGTCAATTTATTGAGTGGTTTAGCTATGAATTCAGATTCAGATTTCAGGTACATGTGACATGTTACATTTACTGTCAGCATGTTTCATTTTCTATTCTGAAAATAATCAGATTACAAAACGGAAGTACGAACCGGAATTTTTTTAGAAGATGAATTTTTCAGAGCCATGTAACAAGTCACATTTACTACAATGCATTTGAAAGTGATTCTGAATTTTTCAGATTCAGAATCAGACTCATGTGACAGTAGGCTAAAGGAAATTTAAATTTTCAACAAATTTATGTTATGACTGGCAATGAATATAATAATATATATTATCACATACAAATATCCTTATCTGTGATATTATATATACAATTAAAACTGGTTTTGAAAGTATCTAACACATATGTGCATGCATACTATCAAAGAATATATATCTACTAGTTACGTTAGTTATATATTCTTTGATACTATGCAATCTGTATTGTTGGCTACATGAATATAAATATTCTATATTCATGATTCAAGTAAGACCATGTATGACGGTATAACATAAGTATAACATAACCGTATAACACAGTACTACTGCCAGCCATTGCAATGAGTATGTATTGTGTATTGTTTTTTAAATAAATATGCATGTATTTTCATTGCCAGCTATTGAAATCACAGTATATCTATATTCATACAGTAATGACACTGAGCACGCGTTAGCAAAAATTTTTCATGACCTTTGTCACGTTATTCATTCGGCCTTAACAGTTTTGCTAAAAGTCGATAGCAATTAAGAGCTTTTGTATACGAAAAAGAGACAAAAAAAATGGAACTGCAACACCAACTGTTTTAAAAAATATAACATTATTACAGTGTATACCTACTCATTAAAAAAAGTACAAATTTTGTTATTTAAAATTTTTTATCTAAAATAAACAAAATTAATTGTAAATGCATTACACTTAAAATTTTGTGTTTGATATCAAATGTTTTTACATTTTTGTTAAATTTCTTAATTATAAATTAAATTCTTACTCTAATATATAGCTTAACAAAATAAACTTTTTCTTGTCTTCAAAATTCTCAGAAATTATATGAATCACCTTATATCTTGATATAATGACGCGTCAGGTAGTCAAAAAAAAAGTTCCAGATCGCCTTTAAAAATGCATTGTGAAAAAATCGTATACATGTACAATATGATTGTATTGCTCACATGTATATATTGTTTTGTATCTTTTCTTCATTACGGCGGTTTATAAGGAAATATGGATTTGACATAAGTACATTAATTCTGTACTGTTTTTGTAAATTGAATTTTGATTTTTTTTATTATTTTAAAATAAGTAATTATGTGTGTTAGTAAATTTAAAAAAAAAAAAGAGTGTCACATCTTATTGCTTTGTTGATCAGTGATAAATATTCTATATTGATTCCAGTACTACTGCCAGCTATTGCAATGAACATGTATTGTGTATTGTTTTTTAAATAAATATGCATGTATTTTCATTGCCAGCTATTGAAATCTACAATATATGTAATATATATGGAAATTCGTGAGCGAAAAATTATCTCTCCTCTCAGTAAAAGCTCCTGCCAGCCATTCTTCAAGTTTCTGCCAGCTATGATCGATTTCAAAAGTGTATTAAAAATTTATACGGTCATTTCCTATCTATATATTAGTCTATGATATTAGGATTAAAACATATTCATCTACTCATATATACGAGTATGTACAGAATAATCCTTGCTAAAAATTTCTATATAAACGAATAGTTTTTTTTTTTTTTTTTTTTTTTTTTTTAGTAATTTTATATGTATTTTATAACGATGGACATACTTCTACAATATGTACATATGTGTACACATAATTTGTATTTAAATTTAAATACATATAAAATGTGTGTATACGCGGCGTCGATAACGATATATATAGGTACATCCTTCTAAAATGTAATTGTACGAATATATGTATAAATAAATATACATAAGTAAGTACATACGTAGCTGAATTACTTTATATTTTATTCATAAAATAGATATAGAAATGTAAATAATGTATACATGTACATATATATACCTATAATATTATTCTATTATTATGAATTTCCTTGAATTCATTTCCTAAATCATTTGAATTTTATTTTACTTTTGTCGTTCGTATATATATATTTTAATTTTTATGTATATATGTTGTTATAACGAGTATGTATAGTTCTGTTCGTAAACTTTATTTTTCCATATTATATTATCGTACATATGTATATACATACATATATTATATATCTTATCGCCTGGTGTATGTGTATGATGCATCATATAAAGTTCTATGTACGAGTATATTTTTATATCCATATACTACTAATACATTATAGTATATACGTTCTAAAAGTCAATATTTTTAAAATTAAAAAATTCTCTATAATATTTACATGAAATACATATTCTAAACGAATATGTGTGTATATGTGTGTATTATCAAAAAAAAAAAAAAAACGAAAAGTTTTCAAATATAAAACATATCCACGTACCAAAATAAAAAGCAATAAACAAATAAAATATAAAAAAATAATAAATAAAAAATAAAAATAAAAAATTCGAAACAAGGAACGAAAAGTAAACGACGACAGTAAGGAATTTTGAATGTCGCATGAATTGATATTATATTATATAAGTATTATATACATATAGTATTTATTACTATACATACATATATTATTATGTACACATTTATGTATATGTATATTCCTTTTATATGTACGTACATAACATTTATATTTATATTACACATAGCTATTTATTTAAAAATTTTATATAAATTTATTCAAAAATATACAGTATGTCGTATACATATATTTATAGAAACAATTGAGAATTCCCATAATATACGAGTATTATACCTGTAAAAAATAAAAATGTAAAAAAGAGGATCCAATTGTAATAAGTATATGTATATGTATATAAATTTATATACTTAAATACACTATATTTATGTCCTATACATACCTGTATAAGAAAAAAAAAATAGCTATATACGTACATATGTATATTGAACATGATATAATTTTTCATGCTTTAATATGGATAATCTTTAAAATGGTATAGAAAGTTTTAGTTTTTTTTTTTTTTTCTTCTTAAAATATCTTATAATACATAAAAATAATACATAATAAAGTCTGTGTATCTACTGCCTATTTACAAATGAAAATTAATTGCATACCTATATCAAAAGAATCATTATATATTTCTGTTAAATTTTAATACTGATTTAATTATACAGAAAATGAAATTAGAAAAAAAAATAAGAAATGAAGTACATTTTACGATAATTTTTTTAACTTTTTCTTTCATTTCGGAAAACATTGCATTATGCAGTATATTATGATGACCTAATAAAACTTTGTAGTTCTACTATTTCAAAATTGTAGTATAAGTATAGTATAGTATGTAGCCTTGAGCCTTGTAGCCTTTTTAAAAAAAAAAAAAAAAATTGATGATCGACCAAAAATATATGCGTATAAAATCTGAACGTTTATTTTTATTCCTATTTTATTCTGTTCCAGCATATCATCATTCTGGATATTTCAAATTTTTTAGCATTTGTGACTAAATTTCATTTGCTTTTCCACATTCCTTCTGGAAATCAGGAAAAACAAAATGTTGTATACAACAACAGCAACTACATTTTTTGATTTTATTGTTGATTAAAAATTTTTGATCCTATTTCAAATTATAGCCAGCCACCATGAAAATGATAATGATGTTCAGATCCATATTAAATCATATCGGGATAAGTGAACTTATATATTTATACACGTTTTGTATATACTATTGATACTATGTACAATACATACATATACATATATTTTATGTATTTAGGTAAAATGAAAAATATTTTTCTTTTCTTTTCTTCTATTTTTTTTTTTTTTTTGTTTTTTGTTATTGTAGGAGCAAAAATATTTTTCTTTAGTCAATAATGCCATTAGCAACACTAGCGGGCAATGATACTTGTTTTTTACTATATGAACATAAAAATAAGATAAACTGATATATAGGTACATATGTCTATCTTTATATGTTTGTACTCAATACGAGTAATAAGCATAGAAAATACATATGTGTATAACAAAAATTTACATAAATACTTAATACATACATTATATCTATGCATATAATGTACGTAAATATAAGTATGTATGTTTTTTTTTTTTTTTTTTTTTTGTGTTTGATAAGAATTACTTGTGCACAAATGTTCGAATAATATAAATGCGTTTATATTTATTATATGTACATATATGTATGTATTTATGATGAGAAAGATTTACATAACGAAAACCAAATCAAAAAAATATCTTCTGGACAAAATTTCTAACTTTAATTAATTAACCGTAACAATCAAAATCATTCTATATATAGTATATATTTTTATATTTTCTCATTGATTTCGATTTCGAATTTATCGTGTATTTATTATACCAGATATACCGAATTCTGAATTGATTATATACTCCCCCGCCCCGCAATATTTACTCTGTATTAATTGTGTTAAATAATTTTATCGCATGATATTGTATGTTAGTTATTAGACGTGTGTGTTATATGTACGTAAACATATCTACATTTAAATATAGATATACATGTAAATGCATATATAATAACAAATACAAATATGTATATAAAGTATTTGTGGATAATGCATTCATACATATATACGTGTTATGTTTGCATGTTGAAAATTTTGTTTTTTTTCCTTCTAGGAATATATAACAAGCATATTTTTATTATTATTGATGTACATACGTATGTATGTATGTCTTTCATTGAATAAATGTACATAAATACACAGAAATGTGTATATATGTATATATGTACTTAAAAAAGAAAAAATAAAACTTTGATGTTCCATAGAAAAATTATATAAAAGGACAAAAATTTATTTGTATTCATTCTGTATATGAATATGTGACTATTTGATATTTGTCAATTATTAATTATTTGCTTTTATACGTATACAAATATTTTTATTATATCATATAATGTATATACATATCTAAACACTTATATGAGCATAATTATATGTACGTACTCGTATATAATCATATGAGTACATATATATAAATATATGATTTCGTTTTGAATAAAATCTCTAAAATCTCTCTGTTGAAAGAATAGAAAATATAGAAAATCGATTGAATAAATTGACAAAAACTACACACACACATTCGTATTTATACCAAAAATTTATAAATACAGACTATGTTCGAATAAATCTTTATAATTTTTATTTGTTTATTTATTTATTTTTTTTTTTTTTTATTTCTGGTTTAACATCTTATATGCGACTAAATTGTATGAGTATATTATGTCTGTTTGTATGTATTTTGTTTTTATATATAAAAGTATAGGTACATACTTATATGTATAGCGAATATATGCTTAACATACATACACATATAAATGTAATTATAGCAGAATAATATAAAATATTGTATTTATATACTCGTACATGAATACGTTAATATAAAACAAAGGATTTTATGGATTTTCATGAATGATTTATATTTTTATTCTTTGTTACATATGTATTTAAATCTATAACTTTATACTTTTTTATACATACTGCATTCATACACGATACTCATAAATATGTATAATATTACATATAAGATGTATAAGTATATGTGAAATGATTCATTTTCTTAATGGACCGAGTGACAAATACATTATCTTTAAACTAAAGCTCATGAACACATCTTCAGCAGAGAACGAAAATAATGCTACATGCAGTATTTTAAAAGTTTAGTAATGTACATAATATTTAATTGTGTTTGAAATTTGGTGAATGTGTACAGTTATTACTTCTTTAAAATTTTCTTCAGAAAAAAAAAAGAAACTTTCAATTGAATGATAAGGTGCGTATTTATGATTGAATTATCGAATTCCTTATCGTTTAATATTCTATCTTATCATCATCAACATGTATTTCTACTCTGCAAATATGTATATTTTTTTAATTTATAAGTTGTAATAATAATATTTTAATTTTTTTTTATATTCTGTTTTTTTGTATTTTGATTCTATTGTTTTGGAAATTTCTTTTAATTATTTAATTCATTTAGATTTAAATTTACTAGATTATGATAAATAGTGTATGAACGGTATGACTAGTATGGGTATAGTAAGAACAATAATTTAATTCATTGTATACATACAAGGATACAAGTACTTATTGTTATTATATTCAACAATTACTCAACAGGTTTGAAAAATCATTATAGCTACTATATAATAGGTAAAGATAATATAAAATAATTAATGGAAATTTTTCGAAGAAGCCCCTAAATTCAAAAGTGGTGTATATTACATACATACATACATATGTATGTATACTATATGTATAAATAAATATGTACGTTATATTTTCACGGGTATGCGTAATACATCAATAGTGTAAAATATATAAAATACTATACATATACTGTTATATGTAAATCAATATACAAATATATGTATGTATATTTATGATGCCTATATACATACGAATTAAAAACAAAAAACAAAACGAACAAAAAAAAAGGATGAAGGACATTATAATTAATTACATACTATAGTTTTCAAAAAAAAGGACTAAAAAATACAAAATATAATAAAAATGAATCATACAAAGGATATTAGACAAAAAAAAATACAATCAGAAGTGGTAAAAAAAAATAACAAAAAATAAGTATAAATTCAATTTTTATTATTAAAAAAAATGTATACATATACATATATGTGTGTATGTATGACACCAGTTTGATCAATTTGACCTATATATTCTTTAAATGAAAATTTAAATTTGTGTTTAAATGCCAAATAAACATTCGTTATGTTGTAGACAGACGAAAGAGAATCATTCTTCCATTCGTGTAAATAATAATTCAAAAATCCTCTGAAACACGACACTTTTTAAATTATCATTCTCTGGCTGTTATACATATGTAAAATATATTTAATTTTTATTGTCAATTTCAAATAATAATTATTGTTGTTTTTTCTGTAATTTTTTTCTTTTTTCATCTCTGGAAATTCACAATTCACCATCTTTATTCGGTGCCGAATAAAGTTCCTGAAATTTCATTTGAACTTATTGCAATGAAGTTACAATGAAGATGTAATGATCATTTTAACTTAATTTTATTCTCAACGGAATTACAATTGATTCGCTTTGGTTTGCCTACCAAATTACGAAGAATTCGTTGAAGATTAGGCCAATTATGCCTTAAAGCAACTTTATTATTACAAGGAAAAATCTTTAATCTTACTTGATATATAAATATATAATGAATCTACAAGTAGGTATCTAATATAAAAGTCTAATTAAAATTATATTTTGTAGTACTTATTGATACTTGTTATAATTATTATCGGTTACAATTATCATTATAATATCGGTTCTTTATTATAAATTTTTAATTAATTCAAATGAAAATATAATTTTTTATAAATTATTTATTATTCATGATATCGATTTAGTCAATAAATTACAATACGAATATAATTTTAAAACGATTTAAATCAATAGATTTAATCTTTATTCGATGAATCTTTCCCTTTCTATGTAATAAAGTATTTATATGTAAGTATGTAGATTATACATAAAACAGATATGTACTACGTGGTACTACATACAAAATATATTTTACTCCTACATTACATACATATATATAACTCTTATAAATGTATTATGTATACATATGTATTATATGTCTTATGTAGTTTATAATCAATGAGAAAACTATATTTGTTATTTAAATTATTTTATAGAATAAAATTTATGGAAAAATTTCAAAGTACCTATCATATTATAATCCATTTGAATAATAATAACAATAATCAATTATAGATATTAAATATTATCATAATTATTCTAAATAGTTAAATAAAGGAAATGAAACGATTGAAAAGAAAACTATGTAAAAGTATATAATAATTTTGTATATCATTTATAAAAAAATATATATATATATATATATGTATGTACATATAAATGATAAAAACAAAACGTAAGATTCGAAATTAATAATTCAATAATGTAATTAAATTTCATTATTTTTTTTTTTTCAAATTTAATTTCATCGAGAATATACTCGTCATCGTATGTATAGACGCAATGAAATTTTATTATTTTAACTGAATATATAACACATACATATATACAAGTTTAAATTTTATAATAAAAATATTTATGTATAGAGATGTATATAATTTGTTATATTTATATATGGTCAGATAGTGTATGTATCACATAAAATATGTATGTACATAGGTATACATTTGTAATTTATGAATAAGAGACATAAATGTATATATTTACATAGTGTACTTTTCTATATATGTCTTCTATGATATTAAATATGAAAATATGTACATTAATTGTTATCAAATTTAATATTGTATTTCATATATGTAAAAGATTAAAAATGTTATATGTACATACATAATAAGTGTATTTGAACCGTTTTCTTTGAAAATGGTGTAAGTTCCCATTTCATAATTATATAGAAATGCTTAAGCTAAGTGTATAAACATAGTAGTGGATAACTTGATTACCTATACAGCTACACGCTACACCTGAATTTATATTGACAAAATAATAAAAATTTTGAAGGACTTTTTTTGTTTTGTTTTTAATTTTGAACTATGTTGACATACATACATAAAGAGCTCATAGCAGATAATTTATTCATTATTATATTTTTATTTAATTTATAAGGATATGACAGGTAAATATGCTTCTATTTTGCCTGCACCAGCACCACCCATCCGGGCCATTGAGCGACTGCCATTCATTACTAATTCATAATAATTAATTTTTTATTTTTTCCAAAAATGAACTCATATCACTTTCAAAAGAAAACATAGCTCAATATACATATGTATTAATTTTACATATAAAAAAAGTAAAAATAAATTAAAAATATACATACATATAATAATATCTCTACCAAAAACAAAAAAAAAAAAAAATCAATTTAAATTCCTATTTATTATATGTACGTAATATGTCTTACATGCTTGTGTATATGTACTATGTACATATATACATATTTACATATGTATGTATAAGGTCATTTATCATTTCAGTCGTCTATCAACACTTATATATACATATATTTTTACAAAATGAAAGTAATATAACATTTGATACATGATATACATACATTATATGCAATTATATTATGTGTCTTTTAATATTAAATATTTTATATAGATTTTCATGTATATTTAATAAATGTGCGAGCATACACTCGTAAAACCATTATTGTATGTATATATCTGCATATTATTATGAATATGAATATACATATGTTGAATTAGTTTAAGAACATTTTTTTATACATACATATATATATACATTATATGTGATCATATACCTATATAATTTTTATTTTTATTTACATATGTACATATAACTTACAATATTTGTATATGTACATATAATTATGTATATTATATACATACATACACAGAAATATACAGTTTATTATATCAATGTATGTATTATGTATGTTTCTATATAAATTATATTATTAATAATTTATCAGATTACCTCAGAAAACGAGAATTTTATACATGCGGCGGGCGGATAAATGTTGACTTTATAAATATAATAATACATGTACTCGTATTATTTTTAATGTTTGTTCATACCAAAAAAAAAAAAAAAAATAAATAAATATAAAAACACTTTGTTTGTAATGCGGTCTTATATATTTAATGTATTATATTATATTACATGTAATGATACAATGTGTATGTATATGCATGTATACTTATTTTAACTGCGCATCACCAATCCTTTTTTTTCTTTTCTACAAATCTATTTTATTCTATTAATACAACATATACATATAGGTAAATATAACGATGACGAGTAAACACTTACATACATATGCGAGTACTTACATTTGAGTTACATTACAATAAATTTATTACATTTCGATATTTTTTACCCTCATATATATTTTATTCTATATTAATCTTATCATGAAATATCGATATATTAAAATGTTTTAGACATTTAGAACTAATATACATATATGTATATATATTCGTACATTAATTTATGTATACATATTATAAAATTATGTATAGTACATTTAAAAAGTAAAATCATATCGTAAATCCTTTTTCCGACAATATATACATATGTATCTTTTTGTAGATGTTAATTTTTTTGAAAAATTGAATTATTAATGAGATCGTTTTTAAATATACTGATATAAACTTTAAAACATTTTATTTTATATATTTTAATTTTTGAATGCTAAAAATTATATAAATTTATACTGTACAAGCATACATACCTACATTATGTATTATATTACATATATTGAAATTTTTAAGATAAAGTCATAAAAATATGCATATATCGTATATGTTTTCAATTCTTAACTTATTTATTATTATCCTTCATTATTTTTTAATATTTTGATATTTTTAATATTTTTTTGTTTATTTTGTTTTGTTTTTTGTTGAACAAATACAAAATCATCGAAAGAAAATATAAAAATAAAAATAAAATTAACTAATTTACCACCATATGTTAATAAATTAAAAACGCCTTCATATACTTATACGAGTATAAATAATGTATTTTTAATACCTACCAAGTGTGTACATAATATTTGAATATAGATCCTATTCGTATGTACGTAAATTATATGTGAGTATATATTAATTCATTAATAAAAAAAAAATTATATATATAAATGTACATAGATGTATATGAGTAAATATTACTTCATAAATAGTAATTTTTATTTGAAATTATCGATATGCATGCACATATTCGTATATTGACTCGCACATTATGTAAAGGGTGTTTTTTTTTGTTTTTTCAGAAAATCGAAAAAAAAAAATAAAAACTGAAAAGAACTTAGTACCTACTTCTATTCTCTGTTTTTTTTCTATAGTAAAAATAATTCAACAAATAAATAGGAAATTGTTTTTTGATTTAATCATGCTCATTTTTTTTACTTTCATATTTTTATTTATTTATTCTTTTTTTTTTTTTTTTGACTATTTTCAAAGTTTTAAATTTTTTACAATGTTCATTTAAATCAGTTGATAAACGTGAAATGTTCATCTCTATGTTTTAAGATTGCAGTCAATTGCAGTCAATCAAGATCAAGACTTAAGTACGATTTTTGTTTAGATCTAAATTTGATATAAAGTAAGATTTTGCGAACTTTGAAAACATAAAAAGTCTTAAAAAAATATACTTAAATTTTGATAGGATTTTTTGTTACTTCGATGGGTTGTCTGTTTGAGAAACACCTTATAAAATTGGATATATAAATGTATGTGTTGTATTGTATATATGTAATTATGTATCTAAATCAATATGATGTATGAAATAATATGTATTAATACAGAATACAATTATTAATGAAATATTTTCTTAAAAATAGAGGTATTAGATATGTACATATAATATAACAAAAATAATAATAACAACAACAATGACAATAATACAAAATAAAAATAATAAAAACAAAAATAAATATAAATAAATAATAATACAAATTGAATAGTATATACATATACATCGTTAGATAAATAAACGTTATTGACATGTTAGTTAGAAAATGAATTTTTTAGAAGAGAAACAACTGTATATGTTTTATATTTTTACTATACGGAAGTGAAATATGGTATATGTATATAGTTACAAATTGACATACAAAAATTTTCATTTATATTTTTGTCATATTATCAGTAGGAAAGTACAAGTATACTGAGATACAGTGTATAGTAGTTTCTTTTACTTACTTATATAAAAATATTGTTCTAATTTTATTTTTTCATTTTCGTTTATGTTGTTCTTAGAAAAATAAAAATAAAATATATATAATAATCATAAGAAATTCGTTACATATTGTAAGTATATATGTACATATACGTAAAATATATGTACATCTACATAAATATGTAGTAACATTATAAAAAGAAAAGAAAATGTTCAATAATTAATTAAAATTAATCTTTTATTCATGTATATACGTGTGTATTGTATATACATACATATATAGTGGTGTGTAATTATAAAAATAAAAGACAAATAATACATAAATTATTGGTATACATAAATGTTTGTGTACGCGTGAATATAATTATTTTCATTATACTTTTGTTTACAGACATATGTATACATATAATTGAATGCATTAATAAGTATGCCTTTTTTTTTCGTTTTTTTTTTTTTAGAGATGTGTATTTAGATTTACAAAGATTTTCTTAATTATTGAATAAAAAATTAAAATAAATAAAATAAATAAATACTTATAGTAATTCATTATCAACTATAATTAACTTCTTGTGACATTATTTATGCACATACATATATGTATATGTTTATATTTATGAATATGTACATGTGTAGTATGTGTGTCTATATTCTATTTGAGAACTGATTAAGTATATATATACATATATATAATCTGCCTCAATTAATTCACATAATACTTGAGTGTACATTTTATTATTCATCACAATCATGTTACATTATTTTGATATATGTACATATGTAAATATAATAACCGTGTATAATTTATTCAAAAATATATATAAAATAAAATATGTATAAATTCACAACATGTATAGAAATATAAAATATAAAATATATAAAGTAAAAATTAAATATATGTAATATAATAATATACATACATACATATATACTTATAGATTATAAGTATATAAATAAATACATACATATAAAACAAAAAATTGATTATTTTTATATTTGTTTAAGTTAACTGAAATTATTTAGAAGAAGAAAAAAATACAAAACAAAAATTATTAAATAAAAATATATTCGAACGCATTTTTCAATAAATCATGACATGTATGAATGTATGATGTGAAATCAAACATCATAATACATAAAAGGTCAAAAATCCTTGAATAAATAAAAACGTAGAAATGGAGAATATTATATATATATATACATATATATATATATATATACGTATAAACAAGCAAGCCATTCATTTGAAAAAAGAAAAATATATGATTAGTGTGATGTCAAATGATAAATCTGATTAAATTCTCAGAATTTAGTTGACTTGACAATATGAAGATTTAATTATACGAGCATATTTGGTACTACTCGTACTACGCAGTGATAAATAAATGTACACATACATATTAAAAAATATGTACCTATTACATTTTTATTGATATTAATGCTTTTGATTTTGTTCACTACTGATAAAACGATGAGTAAAAAATTCTGTTTTCGGTTAAATATTTTTGACTGGTATATGATCGGAATGTAGTAACCACCTATATAGATTAAAAAAATATTTTAAAAATCATATACCCGTATGTATACTATACATATATTATATGTATATCAAAAGTTTTAATTATTTTGCGAAAATATTTTGTACGTGTGTTATTTACTCTTCAATTTTGTAATACGATTCAAGAGTTTTTTTTTTTTTTTTTTTTGTAAATATTCTGTCAAAAAATTTTAATATTTCTTTTTTGTAGGATAGACGTATGTATGTCTATTTATTATCAATCAGAATGATGTATTGAATATCTGACGAATTATTGATTCGTACATAAATTTTTTATCCTTTTTTTTTTCTCAAATTACTATAGTGAGCATTTTTTTTTTTCTTTTTAAATGTAAAAAATTGGAAAAAGAAATTTCAAAAATCAATAAATTATCAATTCTGTAATGAAAATTATTGATTTCCTTTGAAAATGATGGTTCACAAAAACTATTAATTTTAAAAAAAAATTCTATATGATTACTACACTTCAAATAATTCAAAATAAGTATATGCGATGAAATTTACAAAAGTAAATTTTCTTTAATCAAATTTATTGATAAAAATTTGAATTATGATTTAAATAAATTCTAATATCAAACCCAAATTAAAATATGCAAACAAATTAATTGAAAGGAAAAGTAAAAGGAAGAGAAAAAACAACACAAATTATGTGAATTGTATTCGTATATGTTGGTATACATTTGCTTTGATTGGAAGAAATCATAAACTTAAATACATAAATAAATTTGTAATCGTAAATACATAAAATATTTATATACTCGTAGTTAGATATATACTACTATATAGTTTAATAAAAGTTCAAATTTAATTCGTGTAAATATAATCCTCTTAATTTTTCATACACAAAAAAATTCGAATGTTAGGAAATATTTGAAAAATAAATTTTATTTTTTTATCATTTTGAATATTTATCTTTTTATTATTTGGTATGGTATTCGTTGTAATGTGTTATGTAAAAATAATAAAAAAAAAAAAATTGAAGTTTCAAAAATATAGAAAAAAAGCTATTTGAAAATTCAATTTAAAATTTAATTCACATTATTTTTTCTTTTTGCCTTGAATTTGCGATTTGTGACCGATGAAGTTGTTATATTTTTTGCTTATATATATAAAGTATAGTGATGTGGAATGTTGCCCGACATTGAAATCTGTGGTTTATATTGTATCTGCATATTTATCATTCTCATTGAAATTCAGATGAGAATTGCATTTTCGAATAGTACCTGAAAATTATACTTTACTTGTGTACCTATATTATTTTAAATTTCAAGGTAATTTAAGGCACATTTTTAAAGTTGTGAACCATAAATTACATTTCCTCACATTTTTCTTCTTCTTCATTTATTTTGCGAAAATTTCAAGAGGAAATTTTCGACATTTTGTTTTGTTTTATTTCATATCGAAAATTAAATAAAAAATTAGAATGAATTAGACAGTACAAATAGTTGATTTTTTTCCTAAAAAATAAGAAATTTTTCAAAATTATAATGAAATAAGTCAAAAAATAAACAAAAATAAAATGAATTATATGTACTCGTGTGTAAAATGTGCGTAATAATTATATTTGCTTCATACATTTTTATTTATTTTCTCATTCTGGGTCTGGGTGTGTTATTTTTTTTTTTTTCCAACAAAAATTTTGATTGATTTGATCTGTGAAATATAAATATTTGTATATGCATATAATTCAGTTTATTTAGATTTACGTTTGTTTAATCATTTTTTTTTTTACACTATATAATCTCTCCATATTGACGTTTGTATATAGCTTTTATTGCTATATTTATATGTATATGAGATAAATAAACACATCATTGTTTCTATATCTTCGTCATCAACATAATTTTCATCATCGATAATTATTATTATTAATTTTATTCTGTTTACAGAATTCAATCATTTGATTTAGATTCAGATTATATTTATATCGTTCGTATATTGGTCCTTCTTCTTACTTTTCGTCTCTTCGTTAAGTTTCTATATGCGTGCTAATCTATATTTTTGAAATTTTTCAATTTTTCAATTTTGCCTTAATAGACATTTTTATATGAGTACACATATTAAATTTTATACATACATACGATAATGAATACAGAGCACATTTTTAACACATATTTGTATTGACTTTGTTTTAGAATTTAATGTTTTAAAATGTTCAGGCAGGCATCATATGAAATATTTCATTGAGATAATTTAACAAATATATGAATGTGTATTCATTAAAAGTTCTATTTATTTATTTTAAAAATAATTAATTGAGTTTTTTAATTTCAACAGAATAAGTTAATAGAAAAATACAAAAATTTAAATAAAAAATGAAAAATTTTATTACCTTATTTTATTCCATGTTTCCTCAGGGTGTATATCACGAGTATGTGTATGTTGTACTAAATATATACAAGAAATATTTTGTGTATTGTTTACAAACATATTTTGAAATATTTATAAACAAATACATATGTAGGTTGATTTAATCGTACATATTAATTGAATTTTAAAAATTAACAATTAAATACAAAAAAAAAAAAAAATATTTGTATAATATATACTCGCATATGTACATTGTACATATAATGTATAACAGCAGGTGATATTATAAACAGAAAATTCAATTAGCCAAAATTGAATGAAATGAAAGAAATTAATGTTGAGAAATGTATAAATATGAGCATTTTATGTATAATAAGAATATACGAGTACTCGTATTGTTGTATTTATATGATGAACTGAATATAATAATAATATCATTAATAACGTAATATCGTATATGTATGTATTTTCATATTCGTATATAGTTTTCGACAGTTTCAAAAATAAATAAAATTTAATTTCATTTAAAATTTAATTAAAATCATTTTCATTATAACAATCAAAATAAAAATGTTGTTATAACTAAGAACTAATTGTATAGTTGTTACATCAGTAATGTTGATTATTATGAAATTTTCTTAAACAACATGAAATTGAATTTAATTAAAATAATAATAATAATCGTAATAATACAATAACGATGAAAATAATCATTATTTTACGTATACAACAAGAAAAGTATTGAAAGTATTAAAAAGAATTATTTTTTAATTTCTTATAATATTAGATACAATAATAAAGTGTTATACCATTGAATTTAAATATGAAATTAAATAAAAACGAATTGGATAATTAATCGACATATCTGATTAATGAATAAATATAAATGTTTTCATGTTTTGTAAACAAAATTATTAGAACACTTTCACTGTCCGCATGAGTCACATGTATGTCTCATAGAGAATTGGTAGGAACACGTCCATGAGACACATATGATTCATTAATTACTGAGTTTTATAGTATATATTTGAAGCTTGTACATAAGAAGTTTCGTTTTTTCGTTTGAACGTGTATAGCTTATCAACAATGAATTATTTGATGAATTTTGTAAAATTTTAATTAAGATTAATTTAATATAAATAAAGTCAATATTTTTTTACAAAATATTCATTATTTACATTATTATACATTATACTTCATGTCATTATAAATTTTTATTTCTTATTACTCTACTCCCCCGCATATACTTCTACTATTCTCATACACATTCATATAAGATACAGCTGCTTGTATACATGAAAAAAATTTTTAATTATTATATGTACATACATATGTATATTGTCAATAAAATTTAATAGAAAAATTATTTAAAACAATACTTGGATAATTCTATCGATAAATTTATGTATCGTATTTTTTTTTTTTTTTCAATTAATATCTCTATATAAATACAGTGGTATTCTCTGTTATAATAATATAAATATTTATTTTGCAAAAAAAAAAAAAAAAAATAAAAATAAATTATCCAAATACTACTTAATTTAAACACATATAAACAATTTTTTATATATAAATATAGTATAAATGTGAACTGTCTTTTAGTTAAATGACTTAATTAGAACAATCATTAATATTTATTCTACTTTTAAGTGCATACTTATGTACAATACACGAGCATGCATATGTGTATCGTACGATATTACGTATGTATTAGATACATACTAAACTTTAATAAAATAACCTATATTTAACATTTTTATATGTATATATGAATATGCTTGTATATAATGTATGTATATGTATGTATATTTTTTCATTTTTTATTCAAAAATAAACATGCATATACTTATATACTCGTGTATTTATTTCTTTTGTGAAAAATTATTTTTCTTATTTTATTCATAAAAATTTTTGTAACTTTTTTAATAATTTAACTCATATTACAATACACATAGACATGCACTTTTATATGTAAATGTATATAGTCACGTTTACTGTTTCGAATTGGTTCAAAAGGAAATTATAATGGAAAATATTTGTAACACATTAATATCATAACTCTATCATTATTGACATGATAGAAATTAATTTACGAATATTATAGAGAAATTACATTTATTTTTTCTTACACACAAACAAAAAAATATATATACATACACTCTACATTTTCACAAGTTTACATACAGTATTCTATGTGTATGTATGTATATTCAGATATACTCGTACATGTGTATGTTTGCATACAGAGGTTAAAATGATTACGAAAGGAAAGAAATAAAATTTTGGAGAAAAAAATACATACAAAATACACCACTCGTAAGTGTTATTAAGGTCTAATTAAGCTGAATTTATATTCATATATAATAGTGTATACACATGTACGTACATATTAATTGGTATCATATTAAAATAGTAGACATAATATTGATTTATCTATAATTATTATTGCGATTTAATCTAACTGCAGTATATATTTTTGATGCAAATTTTTCAGTTTTGAATAATATCGTTTCGTACCGACATTTCCATCCTGATCTCAAGAAAAACACATACTAACTTCAAAATTAAAAAATTTTAAGAAATAAAGGCCCTTTTTTTTTTTTTTTTTGTACATATACATAATTGTTATTCCAATCTATATAAATAAAAGTACTTATATGTATATGTATAAAGTTACAACAATTATACTGTACCATGGTATAAAATTTGAATTTTAGCCACATGTACGAGTATATTTAAAGGTAATTTGTGTATTGTATACATACGAGTACAAATTTGAATTGAGAATACAGTGTAAATATGATAAAATAATATGTGTATACTATATAAAATATTAATAACAGCAGTATGTGATATATTCTATACCTATTTATACCTTTTATACGCATACGTATACATATGTATATATCTTCATACATATTTATATTTAATTTATTTCCTTATTACTATTTTAATCTATTTTAATTATTTCTTTTGGGAAAACTTCAATTGTACATTTATGGCTATGTATTCGTACATTATATACATACATACATACATATATGTATGTTAATAATAGTATGTTACGTTTATTTCGTTTTTTATTATCTATGTTACTATACTGTCATATCATCTAATCAAATATGCCATCATATGTAACATTATTTAGGTACCTACCTACATCAACATATAATAATGATTATTTTCATATTCTATATTAGTTATATTGGTTATATGTACTCGTATATGTAAAATAAAAAAAAAATAAAAACAAATATTGGAATGTAGAAAAATTATATTTTAAATACATATTAGATTAAAATTCATGAAATAAAATATTAAGTAATTATGTACATATGTTTGCATTATATATGTATATAAAGTACATACATGTAAATACATATATACATCTATATACCTACTTTTATCATCTTTTATTACCTATATATAATAACTTATTTATATACTCTATCTATGTATACATAACAATATGTAAAGGATTTTGTCAAAAAATATAATGATGTGCTTATGTGCTTATCTTTTCTTTTTTTTTCCTTTTTTTTTTTGTAATTCAAATATGAAAAAAATAATAGGACTATTTACATTTATTATGCACATATATGTACATATCTATGAGTATATAAAAATATGTATATAGATAGACATATGTGTGATATTTATCAAAAATTTTTGAAATTTTGATAATTGACATTATAATGACGTATGTACATATACATATGTGTAAATACATATTCATATTCGTACATATGTGTATTATTATTATAATTATTATTATTCTTTTTTTTTTTTTTTTTTCATTTTTCATTATTGTGTGCTCATACTACGTATGTATACGTACATAGAACTGATATACACAAACATGCAATTACGTAATTAAATTCATCATTTAAAAAAAATGTACTACCTTATTTAATGTAATTAGATGTTCATATACTTATATGTACCTATACATATACGTAATTTACGTAAAACTCATATGTACTCGTAAATTAGTATTTTGATGATAATAATTCGACCAAATTTACTATACATTCAAATATATTCGTAGTCCATACATATAGATATTATTTATATATATTATTACATATTAGCTGATGTACTTTATATGTATATATATTCTGTAAAATGTATATATGTACATATACATATATGAACATATATAGTAAATACATGTGTATACAAAATAAAATGAACTATTCAATCAAAATACATACTACCACGATTTTTTTTTTTTTTAAATACATATTTCATAGTATCTGTATAATTTCATATATCAGTCTATAATATCAGTGAGTGTAATCAATTACATGTATTGGTATTTATTTATGAAAGTTAATCAATATAAATTTATTAGAAATTTGAAATAGAAAAAAAATGTTTATTTGAAAAATGTATACGAATACAACATTACATTACACCTACATGTTCGTATGTATGTAATGTACATGTTCGTATAAAAGAAAAAAAAATTCCATTATAAATATAGTATTTAGAATGTATTGGTTACAGGTTTTGATAAATTCGAATAAAATAATGTTGTCAAGTTTATAAATGTACTATATCTTTCCAAAAATGAATGACATGACCTTTATTTTGCTTTTTAACGAATTATATTTACTTTTAGTATGATGGAAAATGATGCATTAGATGATTGATGAAAAACACATTCCATATATATACGTATATTCCATATATATACGAAAAACACATTCATAATATGTATCTCGTCTAATATAATTTGTCCATATACTCGATATCATAAAATATGTATGTAAGCATGTTATCGAGCTTATTAAATGTGTCTATATATGTACATAAGTGACACTATATTTATATTAAAGAAAATAAAATGTCCTAAAGGTATTTTATTATACATAACGAACACTTAATTAAAGATAATAATTTATCAATTTTGATCATTTGTTAATATTACGAGTATTTTTCCAATCGTCAACCGTATTTTCAAAAGTATATACATACATACTTACAAGAAAACAAGAATTATTTACTTTCATATTATATATATAATTAATTTAATTAAATACGAAATTTTGTAAATTATTCATATATGAAGCATATGAAATACAACGTTGTAAATAAATATCTACATATGTATAGCAACTGTGGAGTATATAACGTGTTTTTTGTTTTTTGTTTTTTTTTTTTTTTTTTTTTTTTTGGATTTCATTTGTTGATTTACTAATTACTAGTTAAAAATATTTTTCATTCTCAAAAACATTTATATTAGTTCCAATTTCAAATACATACTTATATATGAAAATTTCGAAATTGCAAGCTGATTTGTCAGCTGATTGTCTGGTAACAACAATAATTCACAAAATTCCAAAATTAAATGGCTATCAAAATTATTATTATTTGAATACAAAAAATAAAAAATGATACGCACCTTCGTATACGTCTCATTTGATTATGATTGAGGATGATTATGACGTTATATATTCGCCATATGTACTAGACTAGTATATATTCGTGAATGTACATTATTTACTATATTACATATCTCTCTTATAAATATCAACTCTTATTTATTTATAAAAACTTATAATAAGATTTATTATTGTTTTATAAAATGAAAAATAAAATATAAAATTTCAAAAAAAAATATTTTTTTTTAATGAACTTAATAAATAAATACATAAATAGATGAAGTAAAATAAAACGATATTTTTTTCAAGAATCAAGTAATTGAGTGTTTTATTAAAAGAAAGCTTTTCATTTTAACAAAGAATTTTGAATGTATTTCTTTTTTTTTTTTTTTGTTGGTTAATAAAAACCATTCGGGATAAAATGCTGCTAATGTTTGAGGATTGAAAATTAAAAATTCATATACATATATAACATACATACATTTATATATATGTATACCAACATTTTTTTGTATAAATTATTTATGAGTATGAGTATGTATTTATAGTATATACTCTCATATGTATGTACATTATTTCGTTAAATGAAAATTTTAATTAAATTGCAATTCTTTTTTTTTTATATTAGTTCTCTCGACTGCAGTTGAAAAAAAATATTATATGTATACCTATATAAGTATATTACACTTACACTCTAGAACAAACTGATTAGATATAAAATTTACGAAATAAAAAAAATTATTTTTACTATGAATGTGTTACTGATACCATTTGATACCAATATCAGCAATATTTAATCGAAAAAAGATTAGTACATATTTCCAAAAATTTTCTCCTTAAACTGCCTTTAAATTTGTGAATTTTCTTTTCTATATACTGCGATTTGTTCTTTTCTCAGAAACTTTTTGTATTATCGGCAACCATTATTTTGCTACATAACCACAATGTATATCCGATGACTTCATCGCAATATCCAAAATTATAACTTTTTTTTTTTTTCAGAAAACCAAATATTTAAATATTTTTTGTTATGACATAGTATTGTATTTTTAATTTTGGGTTTCACAGGTTGGTTGTACGTTACGACCCGTATGTAGAAATTTTTTTTTCATAAATTTCTTTATTAGAACCCATTCAGTTGTTCTTGTATGTACATACTATATATACCTTTTCCTCTATATGTATTACACATAAAAACCTTTATTTCCATTGATTATTTAATATTACAGTCATAAAATATGCAACAAATGTTTTTGGTGAATTGAAATATTTTTTTTTTATTTTTCTCTTTTTTTTTTTCAATTAAGTAAGTTGCATAATAACTATAACAGAAAATTATGCTAAATGTATAGTACATATCATTAATAACACTATGCAGCTATAATAATATTGTAGTTATAGTAGAGAACGTAGAGAACTATAATGTACAGGTTGTGTACTTATTTAAATACACAAGGATATAACATAATGTACATGTATATTGTATAAATATAATAAATGTATATATTATCTACATCAACATATAATAATAATTTTGTAGGTAGTATGTATTTTATTTTTTTTATGCGTTCTACAGTCTACATTTTACTTACACATATACATGTACGAGTAGTATATAATTTGATAATATGTATATTCATAAATGTATGTATATGATGTATTTGAAATATGTTTTTGTATTTGTATTTGTATTTTTATGATGTTTTATTTTAATTGAATTAATTAATTAATTTTAATAATGTAGCAAAACGTTTATGTAGCATGTAAACAAAGAGTGGTAATTGAATGAATTCAAGTTACAGGGTTGTTCAACAAGTTGCTGGCAATAGTGAGGCTCTGGTTTTAGATCGTTTACAACCGAATACACAATATCAAATAACCGTATCAGCAATTTGGTCTGGTAAAAAATATAGAAGTCGTCAAGTCATATTTCGTACTCTTGGTAAATATATGTATATATATGTACTTGTATTATATATTGTATACACATCAATAAATATTTTTTATAAGTAATATACATTAAACGATAACAAATAAATAAAATCAAAATTTATATTTAAATTAAAATTGAATTTATTTTTATTTGTAAAATAATATAATAATTTTCTTTTTTCTTTCATATTTACCATGTATATTTATTAATATTTTTTTCATTATTATCTTATTCACACTTTATCGATTTTAAATAATAGATTTACCAAGAAATTCATTACAACAAGATCAAGGAACATATTTTACTGGTACTGGAGCAATGGCACCACATGGTAGTAGTAGCAGTAGTAGTAGTAGTAGTAGTAATAGTGGAGGTAGTGCGGGTAATATTGGAATATTAACTGATGATGTACCATTAACAATAAGTAATAGTAATAATAATAATAATCTAAATCCAGTTCATAATAATAATATAAATAGTAATAATAATAACTCAACACATCCACCAACTAGAGAACTTCCACCGGTATGTATACATAAAATATAATCATATACTACATACATATATGTATGTATATATGTACGTATACTATATTTATTATATTATATGCAGTATTTATATATTACATTTATAGAAAATCTAAAAAGGACTTGAAATCTTGTAAAACTAAATTTGTCGCATAACACTTATATAAATGTATTTTTTTCTCAAACTCTCATTTTTTCTAGGAAAATATTTTTTGTCGCATTTTAATTGAATTTCTTTTATTTTATTTTCTTTTTTTTTTTTCTACTGTTTTTCAAAAATACGATAACACAACGCAGATTCGAGGAGTTGAAGTTGGTATCGTACTTATAGTTCTATTAGTATGGGCCGGTGCTATAGCTCTATTTTTTAATCGTTGGGGTAAAATTCGTATGTTACTTCCATATCAGCCAGATTACAAACAGGAACAATTAAAAGTTCCTGGTACTGGTGTATGTACGGGAAGTGTTTGTAATGGTCAACATTCACATCAGGTACATAAAATAAAATTAATAAAATGAAAAAACAAAAAAAAAAAAAATTCTTCTTCTTTTCTCTTTTTTTCGTTTAATTTAATTTTTATAGGTTATTTTTGAAAATGAAAAAAAATAACATTAAAAACGAAAAGTTTCATTATTCTAAAAATAATTAATGTAATCTCTCTTTTTCTTTTACGTAATATTGTATTTATTGGACTTTGGTTTTTTTTTTTTAATCTTTTCCTTCGTTTTCTTTTTTTTTTTTATTTTAAATAAAATTAATAATTGTTTTTAATTTGTTTTTTGTATTCGTTTTCAATGAACAAAGAAATAAGAATGTAATAATTTTTTCGGTTAATTTAAAATTCAATTCATGTCTATTTAAAGATTATTCCGTTTTAATAAGTCTTTTAAATTTATATTATTTTTATTTTTTTTTTGTTTTCTTGTATTTATTTTAATGAATATTATTCTAAGTGAAATAATCAACAATACATAACACATATAATACGTAAATAAGTGATAATCTTTAATTTGATTTTTAATTCAAGTTATTTTACATATTTTACTTTATTTTTTAATTATCATTTTACTTTTAATACAGAGAAATATATACATATATGTATATATTTTTTTTTTCAAATTATTAATGAAAATATTTAATTAAAAATGATCCTTTTTTATTGAAATTTTATATTATGAACTTATATGAACAAAACTAAAATCGATATAAATTATATCCTTTTCTAGAATCTACTACAACCAGATTTGCTATATCAGGTATTCAAAAAAAAAAAAAAAAATAATAAAATAAACATTAAAAAAAAAACTTTATATTAAAATAAAATAAATATACTTAATACATTATATATAATAACATATATAATATAAACATATTTATTTTATGTTTTGTTTCTTTTCTTTTCAATTTTCAAAATTTTCAATATTCTCAAGAATGAAAAACAAAATATCAAGGTTCAGCTAAAAACAAAATTAAAAGAAAAAAAATGTTTTTTTTCCTTTTATTAAACAAATCCATTTTATTTTCTAGAAAATTTTCTTTTTTTTTTAATTTGTAATGTACATATGTATATGTTTTATTTAAATACAATTTTATATAATAGCGAATAAAAGCGAATAATAAGTAGATGTGTATTGAATCTTATATACTTGTATACTTACTATATAGAACGCTGTTTGAAAAAAAAAAAAAAAAAAATTATAATAAATTAATAAACAAAACATTATTATTATTGTAAATATTATAATTAATAAATATGCTTCTCTTTCTTATATTATTCAAAATTTTTACAAAAACTTTTTTTCAAAATATTTCTTCTTTTTTCTTTCAACTTTTGTTTATTTTGTTTATTGTTACGTTTCTATAGAACTTTACAAAAAAAAAAAATAAATAAATAAATAAATAATTATAATAATAATACGAATATTAAAATTATTATTAAATTTATTGCAATAAACTTTATTTTTCTTGTATTTTAACTTTCATATTTTTCAACTGTTCATTTTAAATATTATACTTGCGAAATGAAATTTAGTTACTACTACAATACATTATCCTGCTATCAACATTTTTTCAATTTTTACTTACTTACTTAATATTTCTTTCATGTTATACTTTTCCATTTTTTTTATCATTCTTTTGTTTTAGAAAATGAAAAAAAAAAAATTTTACTTTAGATGTTCACAAAACAAAAAAACAAAAAAAAAAAAAAATTAAAGAAAAAAATTATTTCTTTAGAAGTTTTCTTTTTTAATTTTCACTGATATACATACATGCAATTACATGTATACTTATACGAGTAGTGAAACATATATGTATGATATGACTGACTACATACATATGATCTAATCGAAATTTGAATTTTTTTTTTCTTATTTTCTATTTTTATTTAATTTCAATTTTTGTTTTAAATTTTTTTTTTTTTTATATTTTTTTAAATCCAAAAAATCTAATACACACATACTATTATTATATGTACATATACTATAACATAAATACATACAGAGATTTATATAACAAAATGCACTTTTTGATATTTTCATATTCTTTCTTGATAAATTTTTATATATCCTGAAAAAAATGAAGGAATAATATAAATAAAATGTACTACCTATACATTACTTACCATATATAGTACATAGTATAGTACATAATATGTCTGTATACGCATTATGTAATGTACTTAGAGAGGTACACATAAATTTATTTTTTTTTTTTTTTGTTTTTTCATGATTTTTATTTTTTCTACATACACACGTAATATACTCTATCTACATATATGTACACACCATAATTCATACATATTATAACGTACTCGTATAATATATTTTCTGTAACAAAACAAAAGTAAAAATAAATAAAAAGTTAATAATAAATCATCCACTTGACATACATACATATACCCATACGTAGATATATAAATATGTATGTTGTATGTATATAGTAGTATATGTATTTTGTTTTTCAAACATTTTCAAATTTTCTATATCATATTCGCATCCTTATATTTGTGATATATTATGTACATACATATGTTACTAAGGAACTAAGATTTAGAAATTATAATATGAAAATTTTATTCTGAGAAAATTTTTCAAGTAAACTACTTACTACATGCCTCATATCATCATATAAATATTATGTGCATACATTTTAATTTACATAATATGTATGTATAAAAAAATATCATATAAAGACGTACTTAGTTCTTGTTAACTTTATCTGTAGAATATTGAAAAAAATATTTTTATCGTATCTATAAGTACATTACGAGTATATACATACATATGTGTACAAATAGTATACTATAGTATAATTTATTATTATTTTTTAAAATTGTTTTTTATATCTTTGTTGTTGTCGTTATTGTTGATGATATTCTTATTGAATTATGTTGTATGCCATTATAACAGAATTTAATTTTCATATATCTGCATATGATTGTCTGTTCAAAAAAAAAAAAAAAAAAAAAAGGAAATTTAAACAAGAAATAAAAAGAAATCATAAAAATTATGAATATACCAACAATAAATATGTGTATAAGATTTACTTTAATTTTCTTGTATATTATTGAAAACAAATTAATAAAAATAATCATTTTCATCCTTCAAATTATGTACATATTTATAATTTTGTTTTACTAATGAATGCTTGTATTTTCTAATGTGTATATAAGAGACGAGTACACTCTAGCTAGAATATGAATCATGTATTATAAGAGATAAATAATAATTATGTACACGTGTTTATGTAAAGTTAAGAATTTATATAGATGTCTTGTGTGTGTATATACGATATATAATTGATTTTATCAATATATTCTATTCAATTCAAGTTTCAAATTACTAAAATGAGTGTGTATACATACATATGTATATACGACGACTATTAATACATACCTGTGTATTCATATCCTTTTACGTATAATTTATATACAAAGAATAAAATACATATGTACATAATAAGGTATGAGTGTAATATAAATATATACAATCAGTTAGAAATTGTGTAATAATTTCGAATTCTTATCAAATTCCATTTATCATATGATAAATCACAAAAAAACAACAAAAAAATTAAATAAATAAATAAAGAAAAATGTATATTGCTCGTGTAATTGTATGTAAATTATTAATATAATTTTCTTTGAATTTAAGATTGTTTTTTTTTTTTTTTTCATATTTCTTATTAATATTCAGTTCATTTTATAAAGTACAACCAAGTACAACACTGGAAATAATTAATGAAAAATTTAAAGTGCCAAACAATATACTCGTAGCATGAAAATTTCTGTATGAAAATTTAAGATTCAATTTTTACATGAAATTTCACTAAATTGTGCTTTTACATAGTATTACATCTGAAAAATACAAAATAAAAGTTTTAAATTGAAATACAAATGAAAAAATTTTTTTTCTTTTTTCTTTTTCCTTTTCATTATTCTATTATTAATTTTATATAACGTACTACATATAGCGTGTGTGTACGAGTATAAATATTGAATGTATCACAAAAATTCTAATAGAACGAAGCGGACAAAAAAAAAGCACCATTATTTTTTTTTTTTTAAATTATTTCGTACAATGAATATTTTAAATCTATTAAATTTACAAAATACAAATTTTTTTTTTTCATATACATACATAAACAAAACACATAATAGATATGTAACATACATATTTATATGTACATTCATATACAATGTATACCTATAGTAGATATAATTATTGTGATTATTTTTATTTTTTTTTTTATTATTATTATTATTATTGGTATGATGTGTTTTTATTCATTTTTAGAGACTCAAATTTATTCCGACTTATAATAATAATTGTAGCATGTCTGCAGCACCATTAAGCATGCAATCGTATATGTATATATACGTACATACGTTCATTTTGAATATATTTTGCATAATATTATTATTTTTGTTTTCTCTTTTGTTCTAGTTTTCAAATATAAATGAAAAGAAAAAATATTATACATAAGAAATATTTGAATGAAAAATAAGGCGTTTGTTAAATTCAACAAAAAAAAAAAAAAAAAAAAAAAAAAATGAAAAATACTCATCACATATTATAAAAAACGCTCAAGGATTATAAATAAATTAGAATAAATTATACAAAATATCAAATACATACGAGTACTCGTGTTGTATACATTACTTATATAATATGTATCTTGACTTACATAGTCTATAGTTTAATATTAAATTCACCACCAGCTTTTATCACATTTTGATCAATATCTGAGATTTATTTTAACGGTATTGTAAACAGTATTATAATATCTGTCTATATATAGACAGAGAATCTTGTTAGGGAGTTTATAAACAAATTATGGTTATTATATGATAATGATGAAAGTGCATACATATACATAATATATTGATTTACATAGAATTGAACATAAAAAAAAAATTCAATCATTATTATAATATAAGTTGTCTGTGAGTGAAGAATAAATTATTGTTCATTTTTGTTTTTTCTATAATGAAAAAATATTTTAAATTTGTATACAAAAACGATCTTGACCTTAAAGTAATATTTGAATGAAAAGGGATTCAATTCATACAATTTAGATTTGCAATAATTTTTTGTATACGAGTATGTATCACATTTTTAAATTTCTATATTTATGCAGTTATAATATAGTTACCTCATTGTGAAATCTATAATCATTATTTAATTTTATTTTATGTTATCCATTCGAAAGAAACACCCTATCTGTCTATATCAAATATAAATATGTATACTCGTACATAGGTACTTACTACATATTTGTGTTATATGTACATGTAAATTTATATGTATGATAAATTATAAGTAAAATTATTCATTTCATATTATATAATTTAAAAAATATGTCATTTACATGGTTATTTATGTATATACATTACATACACACATAAAATAATATAATATATAATGTGTATCTTTAAAACATGCAATATAATATGTCCTACAATATACATATACATATGTATATAATATATATATATATATATATATATATATAAATAAAATACAATTTAAAATATTGTTTCTATCATAACCTTTTATGTCTACCTACATGATACAATCACTAAATATACATATACATATGTAAATATAGTTAGGTATATAAATATGTGTACTTATATATAATGATATGACATATTATTTTCCAACAAAGTATACATACATACATAGATATATATATATATATATATATATATATATATATGCATATACTCGTCTCGTATATATACATATATCTATTTTATTTCTTGTCATAATAATTACCTTTACCACACATTTTCATATTTTGCTTTCTACAATATAAATTTCAGAATATGTACATAGCTTTTATACAGGAATATAAATTAAAAATAATTCTACATTAAAATATAAATTCATATGCATGCATACATAATGAATATAGGATAAAAATACGAATTATAATCACGATGATAAAAGTATATGTACATATACTTATATGTAAACAGATCTTAATACATGCATATATATCTACTTAAATCCTTTCATATATTTTTTACATATATTTTATATTCAAATATATGATATATAATATATAAAAATAGGCATTTATAAAATACTTATATATAAATATATCTATATATGTAATAAGACATAATATTAAAGTTTAAAAAAGCATATATACATAGATACAGTATTTACTCTTAATGTAGTTTTTAATTATTTCAAAATTATTTTACTTGAAACATGCATGCTTTATACTCTACCTATATACATTTAATTAGTATGTATATGTACTTCCTTCATTTTACATTTTAATTTTAATTTTTTTTTTCTTTTATTATTATTCAAGACATAACAAAAACTAAAAAGCCACAAAAACAATAAAAATGATTTAAAAGATAAATATATTTGTGTGTGTGTATATGCATATTTAACGCTAATAAAAATACTAATATGTAAGTATATTTTAGGATACTCTAGACGAGTACAAAATGTATGCATAGAAAAAGAAATATGCAATTGTAAATACATATATCTACATATATTCATACTTTAGACGAGTATTATACTATACGTATAGTGTATGTGTGTGTGTACTATTTAATATGTAGTACAAGAATAGTTTATATATAATATTATTATTTATGCAGATACAATAAACAAACTCCATTCGTGTAGGATATTTCTCAGATACTATATATATATATATATATATATATATATATATATATATATATGTACATTTATGTAGATGTGCAAAATATTTAAGTTAATAGACGTCGATGTAATATGTAATATCCACCATAGAAACGAAACAATATAAAAGAAATCATTTACAAATTTCAATTATGTACTGTATATAATACTCATTATAATGAGAAAATTATTCAAAACTTCCTTCAAAATACCTTTAAAACTGATTTAGGCTATTTACGAGTTTAAATCTCTACAGTGTATTTCTATTGAAAAAAAAAAGAAGAAAAATATATCTATATACATATATACATTCAAAATAAATAAATATGTACACAATATTATTTACGTATGTATAACTACATATAGTATATAAATGAAAAAAAAAAAAATTGTTAAGCTTATTATGTATACAATTTTTTCGAAATGATATAATATAAGTAGTACATTTAGTATCCAGTTCAATTTTCAATTAATTTTAATCACAATGTAATGAAGAACAAGAAAAAGAGAAAATAAAAAAATTTATCCTTGAATTTCATAAATAAAAACACCTAAAATATAATACATACACTACACATACAAATGTACATACTCATTTCTAATTTTTACATGTATGTACACTTCACGTACATACTTATTGTACTCACATAAAATGTGTTATTAGCTATATATAGAATATTTATTTTTTTTAATCCATCGTATTTGTAAAAATTAATTAAGAAAGTACATGAACTTTATTATAGAACGAAAACAAAAATGTTAAATAATATAATTATTCGAAAAATACAAAAATACAAATTATACAAAATGAATGCTATCATATAAGCAGGAAAATTTAATTAATAACTTTGTAATATCGTGATAAGAATGATTGTATTTTACCATTTTTACACATCGTAAATATACGAACGATTTATATAAGGAACATATAGTATTACATACATATTACCAGTGGTAAATATGTACATTTATTTATGTAATATTTAAAAATATTAATTAAAATTTTCAAAGTATAATATGTACACTCACTCTATTTTATTTCAAAATGAACATATTTTATACATATAGTATGTTAGGTATTTAACTTGTAACTTAACTTATAATTGTAACTTCACGAATTCTTATTTTGTCACACAAATTCAAAAATCTTCTCAAAATATACTTAATAACCACAAACTAAATTTTGTGAAAATTAAAACCTGTAAAACCTTATGGATTACACAGAATTTATTTACGAGATTGATCTTCTATACGCTACTAAAAAGTCTCAAAACAAAGGCAAAAGTTATTAAATCTCGTAAAAATACGACCAATTATGCTATGTACTTACACGAATTAGAGACTTATGAGATTTGATATGAACACCCTCATATTAATATACATAAGTCGTGTATACGAACATATACATATATTTATTTTTATTTTCTCAATACCAAAATACATTTACCTACATGAGTTTGTATATAAGAAACGAAGAGAACTAAGTCTATTATACTCGTCTACTGTATCTATACATGTGAGAAATCGTAGCACATGATGTATAATTATAATTAAGTTTTCGTTTATTTATTCGTTTGTGTGGAATGTATAATATATTTTCTGACTAATATATTTTGAAAAAAAAAAAACAAATTAAAATTAATGATAAAACAATTCGACTTGAAATGGTTTTATGTCTTCTTATCATGTTATTTTTTGAATTCCTTTTATTTCTCAATAATTGAGTTGTGAATTATTACATATTCCATCCATTTGACTATTTCAAATCATATCATTACATTGTTTTGTTGATAAAATATATTTCAACTCCTACACGCCTTATAACAACTCGTAAATACATATATGTAATATTATATATGTAGTATATAGTATACTATGATTCAAAATTATTCATGTGCTTCCGTCATTTTATTTCATTTTTCATTCTTTTTTGCGAACGGACAAAAAAACAAAATATAAAAAAATAAAAATACAAGAATAAAATAAATATGTAATTTGTACGAGTACAAGTATAAACTTCTATTCATATGTATGTATACATAAATAGGTATTTCCGGCTTGCTGTCATAGTATGTACAATCTCAATTGAACAATAATACCAACCAAAAAAAATATTTATCAAATTTAAGACAGATGACAAATATTCAAGATTTTGTCTTCAAAATAACAGAAATGAATGAATTCTGTAAAGTAAAGTAGCAGATAATACATTTTACTGTACTTATATATATATTTATAAAATAGGAGATGAACAAGAGAGTAAAAAAATAATTCTTTTTTTTTTTATTTAAATCTTTAGAATTATCATATACGCTTACGGTAAAAATAAAGCTAACTATATGGCATGTTAAAAAAAAGCAAACGTTCTTATGTAAGAAATTTAAAAAAAAAAAAACAGTATTATGTAAGTCATTAAAACACCAACCATATACATAACATAGGTATTGTTTTATTTAACTATATTATAAATACAATCTCCTTATATAATTTATGAATCAGTACTTTACAAAAATCCGCAAAAAAGAAAAAAAAATGTTTTCCATACACAAAGACGCATATGATGTACTTTTGTTCATTTGTATAATGGTATATATCCGACAAGTGTTAATAATTTAATGTTCATACAAATATCTCCTTTAAAAAAATATTGTAATTTAAATCCTTATGATATTTATGTATAATATTTCAGTAAATATATCGTATTACGTACAAGTATTTATGTATTTTGTAATAAAAATACCTCCACAAAGTTCCGACTTTAATCAAATCGAATATCTTTGGTAATTTTTAGAAAAAACAATTTGAAAAAAAATATATCACCATACATCAGTTGTTAAATTAAAAAAAATTATTACAAGAAAACTGGAATAAAATTCTTGGAAAATCTTTAGGTAATATCATGTCAAGACTATTAAAGCAGATCGGGTCGATAGATGTAAAGGTTGTCATACAAAAACGAAATTACAAAAAAAATATTCCTATAGCTTTTATTTGTAATCTACATATTATAAAAATATGAATTGAATAAAATATGTTGTTAAAAAAATTTTAATTTTTTTTTTACATAATAATACGTTTTAAAGTATACTTTATTCCGAAAAATTATACTTGTTCCATAATTCTTTGTATGTATATACATTTATCATACTAAAATAAATTACATTTGCATATATGTAGATATGTACATATATGTATTTTATTATACATAAATAAAATTGATTTTCAATTCTAAAACACAAAAACAGTAACAAGAAATCATTAAAAAATCTTCATAAACATATAACAATGGCCAGCTATAAAGTTTCGTTATCCATTTTTATGTTATTAGAAAATATATGTACGAGCCTTAATATAAATGTTGTCGTAACTCATTGCATATTATATACATATATGTACGAGTATATATACTCGTTTATTTATACGTATACTCGTACATGTAAAAGTACATAAAATATTTATAACCAAAGAAGATTTTGATTATTGCAATCAACTACATTCCTATGTCCTATCCATATCCTATCCTATACATATAAAAAACCATATACATATGTATACAATATATATACATATATAATTTTTATCTCAGCTCTAAATTTATTATCTTATATGTAGTAACATACATTCCACACTCTATAGATATTGTTATAGGATATTAAAATAAAATCATCCCATAAAAAGGAATGGACATTTTATCGTTTTCCATTACTTCTTGAATTTTTTTTTTTAATATTTTGTCGTTACATCCCTATAGTAACTAGTCTATACGTATATAATATATGATATAATATTATATTATGAAAGCGAGCATATAACATATTGAAAAAATTTTTGTGAGATATAAAAGCATAATAATTTTTTTCATAAACATAATAAATAAGTATATGTATACCATAGAATAATACCTATAGTCAATGTACTTATATATGTACATATAGGTATATTACTTATGTACTTTATGTATACATACATACTTATACGATTCTGAATAATGTGTATTGTTCTGATTTTACATATTCATTATTATTTTTGTCAATTTTAAAATTGGAAAAAAAAAATTTAAGATGTTTATATTTTAATTTCATTTTTTAAAAACAAATTATTTATTCAAAACGTTACATTCATACTACGTAGATGTGATGATGTTTACTTAAAGAATCAAAATGGAAAAACATAAAAAAAAAAAAAATAAACAAAATATTATATGTATGACTACACATCTATTTTATAATATATAGGTGGTATACTGAAAAGAACGAAATCTCAAATTTAATTAAAAAAGAAATTTTTTTTTTTTTTAATAAATTTACAAGAAATTCAGTTTAAAAATTTCATGTACATAATTATGAAAATAAAAGCATCGAATATATACTTAATAATTTAGGTTATCGTAGATACACACATTGAACAAAAAAAAAGTATAAATACATACTTGCATAAATTATGTAGGTACTCACTCATATAGAGAAATGTACGCGAGTATATAGTATGTATGAAATTAAATGTACATACTCGTACATAAATCCATGAATTTATAATTAAATTGAATTAAATTAAATTTAACGCTAGCGACTATATAAGTTTATTACAAATTTAATTCATTTTGATATTCGTTCGTCAGCATTTTAAATTTGTGAATGTGTGTTGTATGATATATGTACATGAGTGTAAAATCATATTTTGAATGTACATAATATAAATATAATATATATAAGTAATACTTATGTACAAATGTACATATTTTTATGTATTTTATAATAAAGGAAAACAACAATTACAAAGTATCCGATACTGAAAAATTTATTGAATCAATTTATATATGTCGGTACTACATACATACATAGATGTATTCGTTGGCACACGTAAATTAATGTACTAGCTCTTATACTAAATAAATATAAGAATATAATAATTGCGCCATGATATTCAAGTAAAATAAGACTACAAATACATATAAACATATATATTGTATGACAGAAAAATTCGAAACGATCGATATTTTAAATGAACTTTCCTTTTATTACCAGTTTTTTTTTTTTTTTTTTTTTTAATAAGATTTCATTTGTACACTGTACCTACGAGTAGGTATACATATGTATGTATAGCCATCATGGATATATAAATAAATTGAAAATAATTTAAATATAAATTAGTAGTATTAGAATTATTTGATTTGAATCATTTATTAAGGATACGAATATTTAAAAATTAAAAATTTAAAGTATGTTATGTATACATATATTTATATATACATACATATAATGGTTAAATTTAGATCAAAATCAATAACACAATTTTTGAAAAAAATTTGTATGTATGTATATGTAACGTTACTATATGTATATGTATATGGAAAATTTGTAAAAAAACCAAAAAATTTAAATAAGTATGTTTGAAAAACTTTTGAACTTGCATATACATTTATGTACATACTCGTAAATATTAAAATTGAAATTGAAATTTTATATACATATTAGGTATAGCAACAATCTATGATGTGATACCACGAAACTTTCAATGTACGAGTATGTATGTATTATAATTTCATGTTCTTTTCCCATATCATCTAAAAATGTAAAACATCATACAAGATGTTATATAATATATTTGAAGGTGTATGAGAACTGAAAAATAAAGTTTCAGATTTAAAAAAAAAAATAAAAAAATCCTAAGAAAAATTATATAACACGGCTGAGTGTATAATAAATATGAAAAAAATTTTAATTAAATTTAAGAGCTTGAAGATTTTCTAATTCTTTAAATTTACATGAAAAAATTATAAAAGTGGACAACAAAAATCTTTGTACATCTTCAATTTAAATTTTGGATACCTATGCTGTAACCTGTACTGTAAGTCAACTAAATGAACACAGGTTCTTCTCACTTTTGTTAAAGAAAATTATAATACAAACACATACATATATGTATGTAGCATATAGTATTTAGAGCAAGTATAAAGAAAACATGGATAGCGTACTCGTATATCGCGCTGTAGTTAGCTGTCAGTAACCACATTGCTATTACTAACTGTCTCTTCATCTTTCTCGTATACTTCTTATGGTGTATAGTGCGCAAGTATAAAGAGAAAATGAGTTTTTCTGATGAATCAAAATATGAGTATATTGATGGTATGAGCGTACTCGTATATCGCACTCTATTGTTAGAGCTAGTAATATCTGTCAATAACCTACTTAATTGCTACTACTGCTACTACTTACTGTCTCTTCTTGTTTCTCATATATGTACTTCTTATAGCATGCAGTGATATGTAAGAATATGTATATTATTCTTATTTGTATAACAAAAATTTTAAATTTACAAATGATAAAGATTTATTACTAAAAATACAATTGATAAATAATTTTAAGAGAATTTTATTTTAAATTTATATAATACATACGAGTATATACTGTTATTCAGTTACAATGCCACACAATTCAAAGAAATCTAATGAAAGTGGACTTGACAAATCTTCAAGACTTTTTTTTAAGGATCATATAGATACCTTTTTGTTTTAGAATCAAAATCTTTGTAATTTATTCATTGCTTTTAAATATACGTACATATGAGAGTAAAATTAAATGATTAAATTCATTTTTAAAGTTGAATTTTATTCAAAAAAGGATATACAATGATATAAAAATTATGCGATTTTTTATTTTCTTTTCACATGAGCAGATTTATTGTTTTTCTTTTTTTATCAAGTGAATTAAATTTTTTTTTTTTAAATGATTTCATGTACAAACAACTTAAATTACATTATCTTTTCTATTTTTAAATTATGTTGCGGAATGTATAAAAATATAGAATTTGCTTTAAATTTAAGTATGTATAAAAGCAAAAATAAAATGTAATATCCTTTTTGGTTTTTGTTTTATTGTTGAAAATCCACTTCCTTAACATCTACATGCATATACTTAAAAATAAAAATATAATATTCCTTTATATTTTGCATTGTTTCACAGCCCTATGCATAGATTATTTATTTTTCGATGAATGTTTATTATTAAATATGCATTTTACTTATTAGAAAATTTAAATTACCATATAGCCAAGACTATGATGATGTAGTTTACAAATCAGAAATAATTAAAAAAAAAATTCAATGTTTACGAGTGTTTAACAAGTAAATGATATGTACAAGTATTTAATACATATATATATGCATATAATATTTATATATATATATATATATATATAGGTATATATACATTATAATGTAGATATTTTTTCATATTATTGAATATTACCAACTCATATATTCATTCACAAAATACACGTGTTTTCATAAAATAGAAGTGCCTGATTTTTGAAATTGAAATTTTAGAATTTCTTTCGAATATTCGCACATATTATTTATATCCATAGAATATTAATTTTAAATTTTAGTTTTCTTCTTTTTTAATTTTCTTTTTTTTTTTTTTTTTCAAAATTAATTTGATCAAAATTCTGTTTACTTTTACCTTTTACCATTAAAAAGCATATAGTTGATTGCTTATATATGCATTGTATTTATTATGAAACACCTTGAAGAGAAATAAAAAAACTTTATTTATTTAGTAGTTCGTTTATGTAACTCAATTGTATGATATCGATAAAATAAAAAAAAAAAAAATAAACAAAAACAAAATACAAGTAATAAAAATTAAATTCTAAAATAAATTAGAAGTTATACTATTTTAAAAAAAATTTTTTATATATAAATTTATAAGAAAAATTTGAAAGACAAAAAATAATAAAATAGAATAATAATAATAATATTAAAAATAAAAAAAAAAAAGAATTATAAATTTAGATTGATAAAGACCTCATATCTTAGTGTTTACCACGATGTGAAGGTTGTGGACTACTGGATCGTTGCTTTCAATGTCCTCGAAGACGAGATCGTGATTGTGGCTGTCAATTTGCTCTGTTGCATAGAGCCGATACAGAAAGCTAGCAACCAGCACAGGATGATGATGCTAATATTGATGATAGACGAAATATAGAGCGTCATCATCCATGCGATCAACAAATTCAATATCAAAATGAACAAATTGATGAAGAAGATTCATTAGAACAAGAAGCTAGAAAACAATTAATATTACGTAGACGTCGTTTATTTAGCCATCATCGACAATATGAAGCATGGCGTCGTAAACAATTTAGTTATGATGGTGTTTATTATCGTCCAGTCATCAGTGCCAATCGTAAACGTCGTTTATATCAACGTCAATTCTCATGTATGGAAAAGAGTGAAAGTAGTCGTGAAAGTCGTGAATATAGTCTGGTACGTTACTACAGTGATAGCAAAAGGAACAGTGTAAACAGCGTAAGTGGAGATTTTCTGATTTAAATATCAACGTTAAAATACATGCATATATATATATATATATATTATACATATATATCTATAGATAATAAATACACATAAAAAACTTCAAATAAATAAAAATCAAAATTATATATAAAATAAAAAATTTATATTATGCATTTGTACTTATATAAATCAATTATAATTATTGAATAATAAAAATAAATTACAAATATGAATTATTCATATAGTGCAATAAAATTTATGTATTTTATGTATTGTGCAATATTACTTATATTTTACTATAGCTATGTTATATATGAACAATAATGTAATGTAAAAATATTATTATGTGAATGTCAACGACACAATGTGATTTTGTATTATACTAAAATTTTTTTTTTTTATTCTGTACATTGTATATATACGAGTACCTACAAACATACATTGAGTATTTGTATATTGGTTATGGGAATTTTTTTTTTTTTTATTTCAAATACAAAATGAAATGAAAATTTTGTTTCACATTATTGCAAATTTATTTTTTTATTATATTATATAACTATGTATATCCATATACATATGTACATATGTGTCTGTTATAAAAATTGTATAATAAATTTTACACTCATTTCACGCAAATTTTAATACATTAAATTTTGTATAAATACATTTCTACACATTAGTACATGTTATAAGATTTATGTGTGATATTATGTGAACGTATACCTACCGTACGTAAAATTTTTTTTATTGCCATTATATACGATTATCATTGCTATATATAGATAAGAGGATAAAACGTGTAAATCTACCTATGTATATATTTTAATCAGCTTATATACATACACATATTCATATGTATAATGTATATGTATATTATATATATATATATAAAATGTATATCATATTATATAATTTTATTTTTCATAAAAACACACATATATAATAATTTTTCTTTTTGTATGTACTTATAAAATTAAATTAGTTTCACAAATAAATACACATATACACTTGCATATATATGTGTAAATGTTTATATGTATAAAATATGAAATATAATATATTATAAAATATGTATACATATACATATACACAAATGTATTTTTGCATAATAATATTTCACTTTGTAATTGTTCAATGACCATTATTATGATTATTGTTAGAATTGATATATTTACTTTGTAAAAATAAAGCAAAAAAAAAAGAAACAGCAAATATTAGATAATAATATAAAACACATTTTATTTATATTTTGCACACAAATTGATAATTACTATATGCAATGCAATTGAAAAAAAAAAAAAAATACACAATAAAATAATCCGAAAAAAGCAAAATAATAAATAAATTTTTGCATTCACGCATTAAAATGTGCGCATTTAATACGTAATGTAGTACGTACCTATAGCTAATTGTATACGAAGTGAACAGAAAAAAACGATAAAAGTTTTAAATAATATATATAAAAAAAAAATAGTAATATTTTTTGTAGAAATATGTATAATTTAGTTTGAAAAAAAAAAAAATTCTGGCTTTTATTATTGATTTTTATATAATTAGCATGGCACAACACACCATTTATATACTATGTATTTCAAAATATTTAGATATTTTAGAATTGATTTTTATTAAATATAAATAAATACGAGAGTGCATACAGAACAAATTTGTTAGCGAACAAATTTGGATAGCAATATAAAGCATTAATGAAATAAATAATATATATCAATATGATTTGTTATATTTGCACAATGTATTGTATACTATATATTAAAATGTATGTATACTATATATACACAAATGAACATGTATAATTTATTTTTAAATCATTATATTCGAAAAATTAATTTAATATACTTAAAAATATATATAAAATTCATTTCATATTCATTTCATTTATTCGAAAATTAAATTATTATTATTATTATTAAATCCACATTAATAGAGATTAACCATTATCATTATCATGTTTATACGTACAGACGTATTAGAGGAAAAATAAATATTTTATAAATATTTTCATTGTGTACTATATATATGTATGTATGTAATGTACACATTTATATATTCGTGTATTATAATAATTTTTTTTTTTTTGTTTTTTGCATTTTAGTAATTACATACTATCATTTGAAAGACAAATATTTGAAATGAATCATATTTTATTATTTTTAATAATTTTATTTATTATTTTATTTACTATAATTGTATATTATAAATGTATATTTATAGAATTTCATTGAACACATCCTTAAGGATAGGGATATATGTACAAAGCTAGTTGTATCATTTCACAGATTATCTTTAATTTTTTTAAAGAATTTATAGGTACCTAACACATTTAATACACTTATAGCCCCTCGTAGTGAATTACTGTGTAATAATATGTTAAAAATATTTTTAAAACTTTAAAATATCAAATCAATAATTTTGAATTAATAAAAATTGAAAAAAAGTAGGTACTTACGAGTATATATTTTATTATATTTTAGCTTCTTTATATTAATATATATTTCACATTATCATATTATTTCGAATATTTAATAAATAAGTATAGGTATATATGTATATAGGCACTTAATTTTATTATTTCTTAAAAAATGAACAATTAAAATAATTTTTGAAAATTATTATAAAGACATAAAATAAAAAATAAAAAAAAATAAAATATAAATGAAATAAAAGTAATATTCATAAATAAAAATAGTTAGTTTACTATTTTATTCATTATATTAAACAAATTATATATACATATTAAAAAAAAAATCTAACTGCACATATATAAGGATTCTATAGAAGTATATTTATACATACTTTCGATTAGAAATATATTAAGTAATTGATTTTTAATTTATGATTGAATTGCACGCATATATTATTTTTGCATATAATACTTTATAGTATAACTTCATTTTACATATAAACGAATGGAAAATTAAGAATATCGAATGTACTACATTTATACTTTGTCGTAAACGTAAGTATGTACATATATTAAATTAGATGGTAATGTACATATTATAGTGCGAGACATCAATCATTAAAAATAAACAAAAAATAATAACCACAACAAGAATAAATAAATAAAATTATTTGAACCAATTTATCGAAAAGGTTAAAATTCTCTATCGAAAATTATTTCAGTGAAGAAAATATAATAAATGAAAATTCTGAATTCAATACAAATATCAGTAATAGTAATCATAATTAATTTGAAAATAAAAAACAAAATATAAAAAAATAAACCAAAAAATAAATAAATAAATTGAAATTAAAAAAAGAAAAAGTGAATGCAATATTGCCTGTATCTACATATTTTATAAGAACATTTTTTTTTTTAATAATAAACATGAAATTCTTATAAAATGTATTATCTACGAATATACATATATAATATGCATACATGTATATAGTTAATTTAAATAAAATCTATAAATCAATTTGAATTGACCTTTTAATATACAAATTAGATAATTACGAAAACGTGAAAGTATATTATTTGTATTATGTATACATTTATATCCTAAATAATACAATTTATTTGAGAGTACATACATACATACATACACAGATATATTGATATATACATAAATTAATCAGACAATATCTGTAATTGTATAGATTGTATTATCATTGTAATACCTACATAAATTACTATTTTTTTTTCTTTACAATTACTATATAAGTATTTTACGTTTCACATATAAGTAAGTATACTGTATAACTTATTTTTATCATTATATTTTTATATATTATATAAACCTAACAAACACATATACATCTTTTTTTTAAACACAAACTAATAAACATAATAATAATAAATAATAATATCTTATAATCGAATATAATGAATTCTGCATTTAAAATACAAAATAATACACAATATACAATATCTACACTTATTTTTCTTTGTTTTTTTTGTCAATTCAATTCAATATTTTTATTTTAAATTCGTATTGGAAATATCATTAAATGCAAAAATTCACATTATAAATGTCTATATATCTAAAAAAAATATATATGAAAATGAAAAAAAAGTAAATTTCATGTTATTTGAAATGAGGTGTTTAATAGCAATTAGTTAATCATAAAGTAGCAATATATTGCATAGTTTGTATGTATACTAATATATAAATTTTAATCGATCGATATAGTAAATATTACAATAGATAAAAAAGGAATAAATGAAAATTATACACGCTAGATTATATTAATTATGTATGAAATTTCTTTATATTCGTATATACAATCATATACTGAATGTATATATAACCGCAATGGTGTATTTTTTGAATACATATAGGTACTTGTGAAATAAATTATTCTACAATTCAATAAACAAAATATCATAAAAAATGTACAACGAAATCATTAGGGATTGTATATAAATATTGTGATGTATGAAAATTTTATGAATGCCTACATATATGAATATAGACATATATAAGAATTATTGAGGCTATTCATTTCAAATCGTAAACTTACACAACACGTAATTTTACAACCATTTAAATCAAATTGACATGAAAGCACCTCGTAAAAAACACTAATCGTAATATTGTAACTTAAACTCTTTACAACTTCTTATATTGTCATACATATTCAAAAATCATCTCATAAAATATAACCCAGAAAATCAATTTTCAAATTTAAAATGGTATAAATTGGATTACACAAAATTTATTTACGAAAACTATACGATCTACGCGACTAAAAAGTCTCGCTCATTTACACATCAGAGCTCGTAATTTTTAAAACAATGAAAAAAATTTCCAATTCTCATAAAAATACAACCAAATACGCCATTTATGCGTCTTACGAGACTTACAAAATTTGAAATGAATACCCTCATTAAATATATCTATTTTACGCGTAAACGTATTATATATCATATATATTGTAATATTCTATCACATCCGTATGTATGTATACGTAGATCGCGTTAAATGTAAATATGTATGTATTTTTTTTACTAAAAATTTTCTCGTATTTTGTTTTATATACAAATTGGATTATAGTATATTGATAATTACACAGAAAAAAAATAAGTTCAAATATACAAATGTACAAATACAAGCATGTATATATCTAAATATATTTATTGAATAATCATATAATTTGAGTTGAGAATTCATTCATTAAGTAATTTTTCTTTTGTATATACTCGTACATATACTCGAAACAGAAGATTGTATATACATACTATATACTATAGTATACAAAACAATTTGAATTGAAACAAAAGTTTATAAAGAATTTTTCAAAAAGTTCAAAGACTTCAAATATACTATCGTACATAATATGTACAAATACGTATGGATATACAAGTATGTATGTAGATTTTAGATAAAAAGTAAAATGTTTTTTTATATTTAGACATCTGAAAATAATGCATTTAAATAACTACAATATTCAAATTTAAAAAAATATTAAAAACTATACAGAAAAATTTTTAAAAAATATAAATTATTGTGAGTTTGATTGCGTATTCGTTATGAATGTGAAATATATTTAATTTATCGAATTATCATTAGTTTTATTAATATTAACTATTATTGATTCCACATTCTATATAAATTAAATTAATACATAATTTAATTAAGTATTTAAAATCACAAATACAAATATTACACTATAATTTTGTTTATAATATTTTCAATGTGTAAATATTAAAAATTCCAAAATATATTATGTATACATACATACATATACATATTAAATTTCTTCATCATCACAATTATTAATGTACTAGTGTGTATGCATATTTTAAAAATGATTATTTTTACCATATAGTACATTCATAATAATTAAATTCATAAATATTTTTATTTTTTATTTATTTTTTTTTTTTTTTTGTTTAAATAATTTCAATATCCTTTTTATTATTTTTATTAATTCATTTTTATTTCTTTTTCATAAATTTGTTATAAATGCATACACATGAAATTCATGTAAATATGTATTCAAATATTTACGTTTACTCACATATAGCTCTAACCATATAATAAATTATTAAAAATATCTTCATTTCATACATACATCCAAATATTTATTTATTTACATATTTTAGATTAATTAAATGCAAATACGTACAAAAATGTTTTTTCTTGTTTTTGTTGTTTTAATAAATATGTACATACATACATATATACACATAGTATTTATAAACTAATTAAATTGGAATTATTATGAAATGAATAAAATATAAAATTAAATTAATTTATTTTAATTTTAAAATTATTTTTATAAATAAACGCAAATATTTAAAATCTCCACAAGTATGTACATACATAAGTATATGTACTGTTATAAATTATTATTTTTTTAATATTTGTTTTATCTTTTTTTTTTTTCAATAATAATATTCAGCACGATAATAATGTTAATTAGAAATTTTGTAAAATAATATATTATGTATATTTACGTAAGGTAATTTGTTTTAATCAGATTGTTTTTTCATATACATTTGTAATTTTATTCACATTTTTTTTTTTGAATTCATAGAACCACATGCAAATACATACTTATGTATACATAACGCAATTTTAAATTAAATTTTTGTATGAGTATAATGTAAAATGCTACCATACAATATATACAAATGAAATAATGTACATTACGTATAGTACGTTTTTTTAAATAAATATTTTTATTTCATATTTTCTATATTCTCATATCAATTTTTATAACATTCATGTAAAATATCAGAAAAAAATTATTTATAAATAAATTGTTTAAATACATTACTTGTGAGTACATCTATAAATAATATATTATATGTATATATTACGTATTTATACATTAAATTAAAATCTACTCATATTAAGGACTATTACTAATAAATTTATTAAACTATTACACACTGGCAAATTTTCTGGATTATTATTTTTGGCAACTTGTTACATATTGTTTCTGGCAACGTATTAAATTATGTCTTAGCAACTTGTTAAATTTTTTACTGTAGCAACTTGTTGAATTGTGTTTTAGCAACTTGTTAAATTTTTTTGCTGCGGCAACTTGTTGGATTATGTATTAGAGCAACTTGTTAGATTTTTGCAGTGGTAACTTGTTGTGTTATTTTCTAGTTTATATAAAAATATTTACGTATATACGTATACGTATACTTATTAAATACAATTTACACTTATACATATGTATGTTATGTCAGCAAATTAATGTCTGCTCTTTATTAAAGAAAATCATTTAAATTCAAATTTTATAAATATGTAATATGTACATTTATTTAAAAAATATATTTCAATATGTGATTAAATCATAATGAAAAACATTGAATTTCTTTTAAAATTTCCTTTTCATTTTTTTCAAATACATACATACTTATACAGACTCATATAAATTTAAATATATTTAACATAACGAAAGTTTATTTTTATTGTCGCAAGGATTTATTTTATTCTATCATTCTGATGTCAATTCAAATTATTACATATAATAGATGTTTTCGATTTGGCAATTTCTAGTACTTGCGAGTACTAAAATGTCTGTAGGATAAATTGTTAAAACGAACGATACAAAAATTATTCGTAACTACTTGCATCTATACTAGCAGTTATTTGAAAAATTTTTCATGAGTAGCTGCGAGTAAATGGTTTAGCACAGACATTTACCTTTTTTACCAGACATATACATTTTTTTTTATAATGTAAATAAGTATACAATAATATAAATTGTACAATACATATATATCTGTATGTATCATATTTTATAAATGTATGTATATACATACATACATACATATATAACATGTCATCATACATATATACACATAAATTATTTTTCTTTTTAAATATAAAAATGAATTAACTAGTTAATATAATATAACACTAAAATCATTATTACAATTATTTTAAATTTTTATATCACCTTTGCTTAGATTAAATGCATAGTGCAAATGGTTTATTATATGATTTATGAATTATATATTCTACCTATCAACATAATAGAAAATGAAAAAAAAATATAAAAATAAGAATAAAATGTAAATGAGATAATTTAATGCAACTTATAATTAAACCACATACATATACATACATACATTTTTAGTCACATATTTTTATAGTGGATTAGTTTAGTTTGCAATTTATAGATTACTTATAATTATTATAACACATAAGTATATAAATAGTAAATATAAATACACTTACGTCAAACTGTAAATAGCAAATACATAATAGTAGAATTTAGATAATAGTAGATTATAATAATTTATTTATTTATTTGTTTTTAACATACATAGATAAGCAATGTATACCACCATATATCACGCATTGGACCATACATATATACACTCAAACCATACATTACATATTATCTACATATAGTATGTATTATGTTTATCGTCCGTATATTTTTTTCACATATGTATACATACATTCTTGATTGCAGTTAGCTTTTATCATTTCATTCATATATTTGTATCAACTGATACACTGACAGTTTAACTAACTACACATTTACATATATACATATACATTATTACATAGCTGCTTGAATATAAATAATATCTATCGAAAAATTTTTATAATTAAAATATAAAATAATACTATAATATTATCAATTATTTATTTTTTTTTTTTTTCGTAATTTAAAACTCTTAATATTTACATATACTTATATTACATGATATTTAATAAAATTCTATTTTACCTTGTACATTTAAATATGTAAATACGTGCATTTTCAAATATAATATAGTACATACGAGTATGTATATCAATTAATATATACGTTTACATATACATATCTATATTTAAGTGAAAGCAGATCTATCTGCTATTCTCTTGTAAATAAAATTAAAAAAATAATTAAAAATTTACTATTCATTTTATATGTCAAAAATATCAATATAATATGAGTATTTGTACTATAATGCATTCTGTATTAGATCAAAAATTTTTGCCGAAGTTTGCAATCAAATAAAATAAGCCATTCTTCAAATGATAAAAATTATATCTGGTATAATTTTTTTTTTTTTTTCAATTTCGTTTTTATTTTATTGATTTATATTTTTATGTATTTATTTATTTATTTATTTATGTTTTTTTTTTTTTTTTTGAAATACAAGTTTACTTATATATTATGATTTTCATATTGCTGCAATCATCACTTAATGTACATGTATTTATACACATTATAAATAACGCGAATAAGTAAATGCTAAAATGTTGTAACGAAAATTTTTATATATTTTTTCTTATACAAAATATAAAAAAGAATACATTACATACAAATATAAGAAAATATACAAATAACAATCAGATAGCAATTACATAATACACTTATATTATATAGAGAGTAGTATCTTTTATAGATACACATTTAATATTGATCTTATTTCAGTGTGAAGGAAGTGAAATGGGCACTATAGCTCCTATAACTACTCTTCCTATTCAAACAGATACAGTAGCACATCAAGTAAGTTTTCGTGAAAAAAAAAAAACATCATTTTTTTTTTATTAGTTAGCTTAGATACAAATAGTTGTTTAGTAGAGAAGACTTATAAATACTTTGCAATATATATATGTACATATTATGTACTACATCATCACCATATAAATATACATATACACATATAACATATTTAAGTTGTAGTAATTCAGTATTTTCAGTTTATGTACATAATATACACACACCTCATTCAATTGTTATTCAAATGCAATAAAATGCAAAACTTTTATAGTGGTATTTGGTATAAATTTTAAACACCGCGTTGTATATCAAAAAGCTGTAAAGTATAAAAATATGTAAATATACCACCGCATATATTACATACATTTTTTGTTATATGTATATAGTTTTTATACGATTTCACGAATCATTATAATAATGTAGATGAATATTAAAATGAAATATAGAGAAAGTTTTACATTTCAAATACATACACGTATAATTTTTTTTTTTTTTGTCCCAGGAGAATAAAAATTATATATATATACGTTTCTCTAACAAATATTTTATATAAAAACCAATAAAAACGAATATGTACAATAAAAAGTATATAGATAATGATAGATAATTTATTATTATACAGATATTTTATCTTAATTTTTTTTTTTAAAGAGCACTCTACATAAATAAAAATTTTCTATAAGTACTTTATCTAGTATTAATACATAAATAATTTCACATTTTATGTGTACTCTATAAAGTATAGATAATGATACAAAACAAATGAAATTCATTCAATTTTATACATGAAACATATGTACAAGGATACAAGTATAGTACTCTTGCTTATACTATAAATTATGGTATAAGATAAAGTTAAAAAAAAAAAAAGTAAATAAATAAATAAATTATTTATTTTTCATTTATTATTATTTATATTTTTTGGTTTTTTAATTTACATGCATATAATATAAAATATTCAGATGCTTTTATACGTACATATATAATGTATATAAAAAGATGAAAATTAAATTATTTTATATACTGTATACTCGTACATAATGTAATATTATATCAAAAAAAAAAATAAAAAAAAATAAATAAATAAAGTTTTATGAATATGTACATATAGTACGTAAATATAAAAAAAAATATCTATATCTATATAATATTTTTCTTCAAAATGTTCTCAATTTATTATTTTTTTACGAAAACACACATTATTATATCAGTTTTAATGAGATCTATATTATAATCCTATACTCACAATAATAATCTCTGTTACTTATGTACTTTATATTATAAAACGAATACCTATACTATTCGTATATAAATTTGTACATTTTACACACAAAACATTTAAAATATGAAATACCTGTAACAAAAATGAAATTAAAAAAAAATTCAAAAATTAAATTAAAATGAAAAAATAAAATATATAAATATTATATAAATTACTTACAAATTGTTTTTAACAATTACATATTATTAAAATCGCATTAAATCCATGCTAAAATTATTATAATTTTTTTTTTTTTTTGTTCACGTTTGATTGTGTGGTTATCGTTCACAGATATAGAATAAAAAAAAAAATTTGAAATAAGGATTGAAAAGTTTACTGATATATGAATAGTTATTCTTCATACTGTATATAATTTTATTAAAATGTTATAGGAAAAATTAAATTCATTTTGTTATTATTTTTTTTATTTTCTTTATTCACTTCTACATACATACATGAAGCATCTTTGAATTTAAATAATAATAATAATAAAGTCGCAATATTGATAAAATAAAATGTATCGTCTTTTGTATTTTTGTATTATAAATTTTCGTTATTAAAATTCATTTTACAAAATATCATTTACATATGCATTCATATCTACTTATATGATGTATCCATACATAAAATGCATATACATATGTATAATAATGTTGTACTCAACAATATACAAGTATAAATATGCATTCAAATTTGTAAATACATACATACATACATATATAGTAATGTAAAATTAATTATATATTTTTGTTGTGTCTTTTTTATTTGTTTATTTTGTATTTAAGTATTTTTCATTTTCATTTTTTGATAAATCAATCAATTCATTTTGTTCTCTTATATTTCACTCATACCACAATCATATTTTATTATGTAGTATACACATAATATACACATCAAACAATAGCAAAAAAAAAAAAAACAAAAATTTAAAACAAAAATGTCAATTTAAAATTCACTGAATTTTATTTTTTATTTCTTATTTTTTTTTCGATATTTTTTTATAAATTTTTTTTTTTGTTTTTGCTTTTTCTTCCCTATTTTTCTCAATTTTTGTATTCCAAGTTTCATATGTGTATATTGTATAAATTTTTGCTTTATCAGATTAATTATTTATGTGGGTTTTTTTTTTTTGTTTTCAACGGATAAAAGAAAAGTATTCAGTTTTACTCATTTATTTTGTTTTGTTTCTGTTTTTTAGTCTTCATTATTTTTTGTTTTTTCTCATATTGAATATTTTTGTTGAATCACCACCACCACCACCAATATGTGATTGTAGATTTTTTTTTATTCTTTGTAAAATATAGAATGAATTTTTTTCTCTGTATTTTATACTTTTCTTTCACAAATACTTGTTCAATTTAAATTTAAAAAAAAGTAAATACAAAAAAAATTAATAAATAAATAAATGAATATTAATAAATATTTTCCGTCTTCTTTTTCTTTTTTATTATTCTCAATGTTCTCATTCGGATATCATTCGTTTCATTTTGTTACGCTTGTTTTTTTTTTTGTTTTTTGTTTTGAATAGCATTTTCATTATTTACAAGATGAACCATCAACAACAATATCAGAGAGATGTACTAGAAGTCGTATAAATTCAGCAATATTTGTATCATCAGAAGGACGTGGTTTTGATTCAATTGAATTTTTAAGACGACACGGATCACAGAGTGTATTATGTCGTAAAGCAAGAAGTGCAGAAAATATAAGTGATGATGATCGTAAGGTAAATGATGTAAGCAAACTAAAACAATAACAAAAAATTTTACTTGTATATGTGTGAAGTCACTTATACCCTTATACGATATACATATATACATGCATATACAATATATATACAAAGCATACAATAAAAATTCAAGTACTTATTACACTTTTGGAAAATATTATTATTAAAAAACATTACCAAAAGAGAATAAAATTAAATATTCATAAGAGAAAACAAAATTTTTTTAAAAAAATTAAGCAAAATATTGAAGATTGTACATACATAGATATTATAATATAATATGTATATATGTGTATATAAATACCGTTCCACAAATACGTTTTCATATAATTTAAGAAACTACAAGTTTGAATCAAAATTTTTCTTTTATAAAATTACATATACTTATATGTAAGATACCGTATATGTACATGTATATACATATGTACGTAATATACTTAGATATTTATAAATGAAGATACGTATACCTATCTACAATGTATAAACAAATATAATTTTATATTCTGTTATAAGATTATGTATATATAGTATAAGAATTTCATTCATTTTTTATCTTTCCACGATATTCACAATTTGTTCCAAAAGAGCATTTGAAAAAAAAAAATTAAATTATTAATTTATTTTTTTTTTTATTATTATTATTATTGTACATATTTTTTATTCATAAATACATAGTATCTTTATCAAAACAATATAATATTGTACATATTATTTATATATTATATACACACACATATATATATACATGGTGGTACATATGTAATAATAAAACATAATCAAATAAAATATAAGAAAAAATTCTTATTAAATTGTGTCAAGGTTTATACATAATATATTTGTACATAAGTACATTATATGTGTATATTTTTTAATACTTTTTATAAAGGATAGCAAGAGACAAAAGTAAAAAAGATATAAAATATGCAATTTTCTTTGAAGTGCATACATACATAAACATTATAGTGATATGGTATACATGTATGTAGATATTTATAATTCATTTTAGATAACTTATCTTATAATATATGCATGCACGTTTATTTTTCCCAATAGTGATAAAAGAAAAGCGTTAAAAATATATTCATTTGAACAAAAAGAAAAATTGTTTGATCTTTTGACATGCATTATAAGGTGTATATAACAAAACTCTTTTTTATATTCTTATCATGTTACTAAAACAAAAAAATATACAAATCTAGTTCTAGTAATATAATTATATTCCATTTTTAACAACGACTTTAAAGCGAAACTTTATTACAAAATATTTGTATTACATATGCAAAGAAATATTGTATAGTATATATAAACATACTTACTCATATGTGTATAAATGCAATACCCAATATACATAATTACAAAAAAGAAAATGGAGTGTATATTACAAAAGAAAAATTTTGATAATTAATTAATCATTAGATACCTATCATCATTTGAAATTTATATATTTAAATTATTTATTTTTTAATTTTCATCATTATCTTCTTCTTTTTTTATTTCTTATATTTAAATATTTTCAGCGACGTTTTTCTGATAATCGACAATGGAGCGCTATAGATAATAATAACGATAATAATAGTAATAATAAAAATAATAATCAACAGAATGAAACAATTGAATTAGCTGAATGTCATATGATACCGTCATCAGTTAGTGCAACAGCATCACCATTAAAAAATGTCACCAATAATAATAATAATAATAATAATACTGTACCAGCAATAGTACCATCATTATCATTATCATCAACAGTATCTACTGGTGGTACACATACAGCAACAGTAACAACAAGTAATACTGTTATTGTTGGTAGTATATCAATTGAAACACCACCATTGCATATTCAACAACAGCAAAATAAAAAACAAAAGGAAAAACAACAGCAATTCGCAAATCGTATATCAACAACAGCAACATCATCAACAAAAAGTCAATCACCTATACCGTCACGTAGTAATAGTCCAGTATTTTTAAGTAATAATCAAAATTTATATAATATGAATAATAGGGCTGGTTCAACAGCAACCATATTACATAATAGTAGTACATCATTACCGCAAACACCAGTACATTTTCAATATCATCAACAACAACAACAGCAACAACCACAACAATCGGGAAAATTACGATCGCCTAAATTAACAAATTTACCAACATTATCAATATCAGGACCATCTCCGCCCCATGAGGAGGAATTTTTGTAACATTTAGCATCGGAGACATTTATTTAAATTTTGAAAAACACTATAGAAAAAAAAATACATTTTATATTACTTACATATAGAGATTTATACATATAGATTATTTTTTATATTTTTTTTTTTTTTTTATTTTAGTGAAATAGTGATAAATTTATATCTAAAAAGAGATTTTTTTATTCAAATAACTAAACGAGAAAATAAGTATATATTTTATTATTCATAATAAAAATATTATAAAAATATTTGGTATGTAAAATGTTATTCGTGAGTGATGGTGTTATAGATAATTGTACATACATATACATACATATGTATGTACATATTATATGGTTAATATTATCTTATCTTGAAAGATAAAATTAATGTAGGATTTTTTTTTATACAACATATTATGATTATCGCTGAGTAAGTATGTACTCGTATATATAATATGATTGTAATATACATATTTATCATATTTTGATTTTATTTTTTATTGATTAGTTTATTATTTTACGTTTTTTTTTTTTTGTTTCTTTCTTCAAATTTTAATTTATACAATTTGAAAATTTAAATAAATGTCCCCGATCTTATGTGGAAAAACTAAAAGGAAAAACAAAAGGAAAATTTACATAATTGTAAAATAAATTAATATACAAATAAGTATATATATATATATACTTAGATATATATTTATGCTATCATTTATTTAAATAATTTACATAATAATTCGTATGTAAGTAGATTTAGCTAAGTATATGTATGTTGTAAGAGTATTCGTTGGATTTAATTTTTGTTTTGTTTTTTTTTTTTTTTTTTTTTTTTTTTTTTTTTTTTTTTCACACACGTAAATGTTTATAATTAATTACTAATAAATTTTAATATTGAAATTAATAATCAAAGAAAACTTTATAAATTATTATTCGCGTATGTTTTTAAAATATATTTAAAATATAATTCATTAATTAAAAAAAAAAAATTTTTTTTGATTTTAAATATGTATGTGTAATTATGTATACACATATACATACATTACATTTATTTAATATACTCGTATATTATGATTTTTATTTGCAATGAAAATGAAGAAAATATAATTATATATTTATTTATGTACTCGTATATGATCAATATGATCGTATATCTATAGAAATTTATTTTTGAAAAAAAAATTACAATTAATATAATAATATTTTTTCTATTTTTATCCATACAAATAAAATATTTACAAACAAAACAAAACATATACTTATATAGGTAACATACAAAAGTTACGAACATATAGAAAAATAAAATCAACTTTAAAAATATTTATGTATACAGAGGTTTCAAAAATTTGTACACACACACACACACACACACTAAAAATAAATAAATTAAATAATATGAATATTAATAAAAAAAAAAAAAATATATCAATAAACGAATTTTTTATTATGAAAAATATAATTTATATTATGTAATATCCTTTAATTTAATACAGATTACTTAAATAATTTTCAATATCCTTTAAAAGTAGGTACTATATGGAGAAAGCTTTAGTAATATGTATATACATACATATACATATGTATGTATATCATACATAATAAACAGTAGAAATATATAAATATATACATATACACATATAACTACACAATAAAATAAAAAAATAAAATTTAAACGATTTAAAAAAAAAATTATGACTAGTGTTACGTAATCAATTTTAACTAAATTTATCTCTTTCAAGAGAATTCTCCTTTTTTAATTTTATTGTTATAGAATTTCAACTATATATACATTTTTAAAATAAAATATCTATATTTCTACATCTATATATGTATTACATATATCTATACTTATAAAATATAATTATTTATACTTCTGTTATTACTTACATATATACATAATTATACTAATTAAAAATAATAATAATAAAGAACACATATGTATATAGCTAGTAGGAGATATAATATATAGTAGATACAATTTCGAGTAATTTAATTTAATTATCCGTATTATAATTATGACATAAAACTAAATCGACTCTAACAATAAAAACAATAATAGTCTTCTATGTACTATAAAAAAAAATGTTTCTTTTTTTTTTTTTGCTTACTAACGAACAACATATGGTTATCATATACTACATATTTAGTTCGACCTAAACTCAAATTTTATTCTATACTTACGAGTATTTATTCGATTTTAATTGTTAGTAGGTACATATATATGTAGTTAATATAAAAATAACAAAAAAATATATAGTATATACAAATATATCCTCTGTATAAATACTAATGAAAAAAAAAAAAAATATGATGTTACATAGTAAATTTAAAAAAAAATAATAATAATAACATATACTTAACATACTTAAAATACAGTGTGTGAAATATGAACTATAAGACTTAGTAAACATGAATAAAATAAAAAATATAAAAAATTAAAAGGAAACTTTAAAATATGTATTGAATAAATATTAAATTTTTAAAAATTTATTTATCAATACATTCATAATGAACAATTGAAATTAGCTTTAAAAATAATATTATATTATATAGTATATATAGTAAGTGATAACTTATAAATATATATTTACATATACATATATAGTTACATTACTATATGTAGCTATGTATTATAGTCGACATTATATGAAAATATACCTATAATAATATACCATTTGATGTAATAATTTCATTGAAAAAAAAAAAAAAAATAGTGGATATAAATAATTCTAATGCGCACTAAATACTTTATACATATACCTATATACTTAAATGTAATAATTTTTCATTATGATATAACGACCAATAAATAATTACATATTATTATTTTTTACTCATGATCATATAGGATTGTATGTATAATATGTAGTTAAAAAATTATATGGGCTCAAACATTTATTCAGTCATTGATCTCTAAATACTTATTAATTTGCTATTAATATCTTATATACTTATATACATATATGTACATACAAAGATCAATATTTTAATTTATGTACATACATATACGTGTATGTCTATGTATGTATATCTTGTGAATAAAAAAATGTATAAGTTTTATACTTTAATTATTAGATACTGAAAATTTATAGTAAATAAATTCTAAAAAAAAAATAAATAAATAAATTAAATCTGAAATAATGTCAATTCAAGAAGACAACTGAAAATAAAATAAATTAAACTTTCATATTTTCTGTGACACGAAACGATTGAAACGAAAACAAAATGATATACTAAATTACAAAAAAAAAAAAAAAAAAAAAAAAAAAAAAAAAAAAAATTTCGTAGTTTTAAATTAATTATAAAAATATAAAAATAATTATATCAGTAAAAAGTAAAAAATAAAAAAATTTGTTAACATTTTGCCCAAAATACACTATACCTATACATACACTAACAATTTACAAAACAAAACAAAAAATGTATGTACGACTTGTACATGTATCTAAAATTTGTATATATGATGATTTAATGCACATTTATACAGTATGTACATATACATACATTACAATAATATACATATATTTTATTTATCAATAAAGCGATATTTGAATAAAAAATTTAAATAAATAGCAGATAATATTTATGTAATATGAAATATTTTTATGTATATTCGTCCATTTTTCGCAATTTTCAAATTCATATATACATACATACATACATAATTTATGTAGATAAGTATATACATACTTATATCCTTACGAAATTAAATATTTTTAAAATTTATAACAAGTAAATTGTATAAAAATAAATTAACAGAATACAGAATTCAATAATCTATATTCGAAAATATTATTTAGCTAGATTGAATGTGATTTGATAGAACATATAATACACAAATACACATACATAATTACAAATTTGTGTACAATATAGTTATATGAAAATAATGTTTTGTTTTTTATTTTTTTTATTACATAAATAAATAACTAGTATTATTGAAAGTATAATGTATAATAAAATTAAAATTATAAAAAATAATAAATTACAAAAAGTTTTAAATTATTTATTTAAAAAAAAAAATTTTCAAATCAGATATACACACATACATAGGTAATTATCAACATATAATGGTACACAGATAAAATTAAATGATTAAGATTTATATAAGATTTTAATTATAACACAATTTATTTTATAAGGATAGATTTTGAAATACATAAATACGAATATATATGAAAGTGAAAAGTATAATGTAAAAAATAAATAATAAACAATATTACAAAGGAAAAAAAATTATTTTTTTTGTCATGTACATGTTACATTTTGTATGTAATGTATATACATACATTATATGAAATGGTTCGAGCTTTACGAAAGTAATTTAATTACAAAGCATAAAATGATGATAAACATGTAATAATCACAATAATGCGAATTGAATTAAGATAATTTTATAATTATATTGACAAAATAAAATACATAATAATTAAAAATAAATAGAATATAGAATAAAAAAAAATGATACTTATACAAATACATAAACACATAAAAAAGTGAAATAAATAAACTGAATTAAAAACTTTCTCCAGTATATTAGTCGTATCAAAACGAAGTGTCAAGTTGATTTTTCTCACTGAATTTTTAAGATTCATCATATTATTTTATTTCAATGTTTTTTTTTGTTTTTTTTTTTTTTTTTTAATTACAAAAAACTTTATATACTATACAGTGATATCCCAATAATCCGTATACTTTAAAATCCGAATTTGCAATAATCCGAACGACTCAAAAATTTCCATTGAATATTCTATAATCCGAATTGATGTAAAATTAGAGAAAAAGTTTTTTTTTTTTATTTTTCCCTTTTGTTCCATTTTTTGTATGCATAACATACTGCAATCAGTCTGGAGATGTTCCGTTTTGTGGTTTTATGTTATTTTTAACTCGTTCAAATGCACATATTCTTTATTAGTTACAAGTTTGTTGAAAGGCAAATACCTATCATACAATATATACCATTAGTTCACACAAAGCATTAAGTATTTTTGAAAAAATTAAAATTTTAGATGAACTGAGAAACGGAGACTCAATCAAAAAAATTTTGCTAATAAATATGTCATGTCATAGGTTCGTCAACAGTTTGTGACATTAGAAAACGTATGCAGTACAAAGTTGAAAACGTAAGATTTTTATTTTTCCTCTAAATAGAGCCGATTTGACATTAAAATTTATTTCTAAATTTGTTGAAAAAAGTGGATATGTAGATGAATTGTTCATTTTTAAAATAGTCTCTTTAATCCGAATATTTCACAAATTCAAATGAGGGTGTGCATTTAATTATTTGGATTATCGAGATATCACTGTATATATATATATGAATTCATCAACAATAATCTTTGACAAATTGTAATATGTATATAGAAATAATTTAAAATGTATATCTGTAATTATAAAAGTATCCAAGAAAAAATACGAATTAAATGTGATTGTAAATCATTTCATCATATATTACTCGATATATATGTATACATATATATAGTACTGCATATGTATTTTCGTATACATTATGTATTGTATACACATATAAACATTATTCTTTTCTTATAGATTCATAATATTTGTTGATATGTGTATGTATGTGTACATTTTTATAATTTGAACGTGCTATGGTTCTGGTATATAAAAACAAATAGAAAAGGTTGAAAGAAAAATTTATTGGCTAACTTTTAATATTATTATATACATACATACATAGATTGTTTTTTTTTTTAAATAAAAGTAAAAAAAAAAACAAAAATATATTAAATAAAAGTTGTTATAATTTTAGATATTTTAATCCTATTTTGAAAAGAACTTTTATATTCGTATGAAAAATTTCATAAAATAAATACAGATGTGCATATATGTATGTATGAATGTACATATAAATACAAAATAATAATTATGTAGAAACATTTTCTATATATAATATATAATACTTTGAAAAAATATCAATGAAACAACAGAATCAAGAATACAGGCAGAGAATATAAAAATACAAATATATCATTATCTAAGTTTTATACACGTACAATATTATATAAAATTTATAAATTGTACACTTCAATAATTAAAAATATAAACTTTTTGAAAATTATATATACGAGTATCTACATATTTATATGAAAATATAATACATTCGTATGTGAAGGATTTATAAATGAAAAATCTTTAATTTTTTTTTTTTTCATATACGATATACGAGTATAGTATATCGTATATATACGTTTGAAAGTTCCATTAAAAATAATATAAAATGTCTTTATCTTAATTTTTTTTTTCCTGTTTTCTTTCTTATGTCTTCAATATTAGAAGAATATCGTATATACATATATAATCAGAATTGAGCAAATGAAAATATAAAAATGAAATTTAATTTAAAAGTTCTATACATCATCATCATCGTAATTAATCATAAAATTATAGTAATGATAAAATTTAAAAAAATTATTTTAACTAAATACATTATATAATAATAATTTTAACTTTATATATGCACGTTTTAGTTTATACAATTTGACAAAAAAAAAATATTTATACATTGTCCTTTTCAAAATATTGTTCGCGTATGATTTATGTTATACAAAACCCTCATCCTAGCTAATTCATAATTTTGCATTTACACATTTTTTTAAATTTCATCGTTTAAATTAATGTGATCTAAAGCTACGTACAAGAATGGATGATTAGAAATTTAAACATAATAATTTATGGATGGTAATCGTTAAAAGCAAAATGAACCAAAATATAAAAAAAAATAAATTTTGTAACAGACTTTAACAATTCATCAAAAATTAATAAACTTTAATGGATTACAGTCACATGAAAAGAATGCAAAACATTTTTTTTTTATTTCATTACTGTTTTGATAATTATTTTAAATCTAATAAATTATCTATACATAAATATATATTATGTATGTATTATTTTCAAATAAAAGTGCCTTTAATAATATTTACATACATGATATATGTAGTATGTGGTAGTATATAATGCATATTGCATATTTATGTAATATTTTTAATTTTTGATTTATTTTAATAATTTTCTGCTGTTTTTTCTCCAGTACAAATCATATATTAAGCTATACAAATAATATACAAATCAATGTATATACAAATCGTGTATATACTATACAAATCAAATAATATACAAATCGTGTATATTAAGCTACATGTATGATGTGTGGATAGAACTTATAGAATTGTTTACTCCCTATAGAATTTTAACGGCTCATCAGATCATTATTCCTAGCGTGTTACAATCCGAGGTGGACTTTAGCCTCCTTGATCCATCAGATTATTTATATTAAATTACTTTAACAGCTGAATTATATATATTGTGCTTGCTGAGTTACTTGTTACAGATATTCAAATTCAAATATGTTGGCTTTGGCTATGAGTATTTCCAAGTTCTACAAATTTTCAAAAAATATTAAGTAAGTGGTACGTGATACACATTTAAAGTTGAATGAACTTGATGATATTGATATAACAACCTAATAATATTTATTATTTTTTCTTATACACTTTTACCAAACAATAGTTATTCGATACTAAAATTTCATCATTCCGCAGCCATTCAATTACTCAACTCTATATACGAGTTCGTATAAACATTATATGACTGTACCTACAGATTTTTTTTTTTTTTTAATAACTTCATTTATGTGCACTCAGTTTAATTATGTTATATTATTTTTATTAAATTAAATTACATATTTAAATTTTTCAATATTTAATAACATATAATATAAATGTATTTACATAAAAATCCATCTATAAAATATTTGTATTCCGCGATAATAATTACAGATGTACTTTGCAAATACATTACATTTATATTTATATATGTACATATATACGTAGTTCATTTACACATTATATTTTATTACACATTTATACATTTTATTTTATTTTACATGAATAGATTCTTTCACAAAAATTTCAATTTAAAAAATTCAATAAAAATACCCGTAAATATTATTTATTCACAAATGTATATGTATGTATATACATATGTATATTGTTAAAACAAAACAGTTAAACAATTTTTTCTTTGTATTATATTTTACAAATTAAATTATCTTATGTAATATATACATATTTAAAATAAACATATTTTTTAATATCATCTACACACACATATAATATATTTAAGTATAATAATTTTTTACAATAAATTAAACGAAAAAAAAAATAAATAAATAAATAAAATTATTTATAGTTTATGAAATCAAAGAATATGTATTTTCAATTTTACGCATAATTATATGCATATTTTGTATACAATATTTATCAATGAAAAAAAAAAACACGATAAAAAAATAAATTTGAACATATCTTTAAATATCCATCATTATTCATCATCACATTACACTTATATGAAAAAGTAAAAATTAAAATTTTTTCAAATGTGTACATGCTACAAAAAACAAAAAATTAATAAATAAAATTACAGATACGAGTACATACGTATATGTATGAAAAAAAAAATTTTTTTTTTTTAAATGTATAAAAAATAACTATGAAGAAATCTTTTATATGTATTGTACATATATTACATATGAAATTTATATGTATTATATCGCCAGAAAATTATACGTCCATAATATATTATTAGTAAAATTTACGAAATAAAATACACCTACCTACATAATAATAAAAAAAATAATTATTGCGTATATTTAATTATATTAATTGTATTTTATTCAACAAACAGAAAAATTAAAATTAATATTTTATATGAAACACAAAAATAATAATATTTCTTATTTCTTATATAGTATATATATGTACATTTTATGTTGAATTACATTATAATGATATAAAATAGTTTAAATTATTTATAACCTCATTTGATAAATGAAAACTTCACTTTATTGTAAACAATTAAATATATTTAAATTTATACATATAAGATTATTAAACTTATCGTATATTACTAATATTTTGTGCAAGCATTTCTTTATTTGAAATAAATTTAAAAATTCGACTAAGCATTTATGTAAAAATTTCATTTATTCTGGTTTTCAGTTTGGAATTTAAATGCTCTAAAAAATATATACGAGTATGTATACTTACACGTATATTCACCCATATTCTGTATTCCACTTGCGAAAGTGGAATTATGTGTTCTGCCATAGACAAACAAGCAATGAATAAAGAATATAAGAAGAAGGTCCACTCTCAAATGGTCCGTTATATTTACTTTTCACCCTCCCTCGGGGAAAAGAAACTCACACACACCCTGACAAAAAAATTCCCATTAGTTAGAAGAACTGACTACATTAAAAAAAATTTTAAATGAAATTTCCTCAGGTTATAAGTGAGACAAATTATACATCATTCAAACAACACAATTGCACGTTCGAAAATCTTCATGTACATATACGAAAAATTTATAATGCATTTTAAATAGCCCAACTATACAGCAGCAAAATTCACGCATATCATATCTGTACACAAGGTGCTTTCAAGTTTTAATGCTTTTCAAATAGCCCAACAATATTTTTTGACCTACACATAAACAATTTTGAAATAGTCGGGCAGAAATCGATATATTTTTTCATATATTCCTATATAATTTTTTTACACACAGAAACATAGTTCGTTACACCGTAGAGCTTTCGTTTTCTATGCTGAAAGTGATCTCTAGCACATACATTCACTCATCATATACACATTCATCAATTCATGCTTTTCAAATAGCCCGACAATATGATTTTATATACACATAAATATTTTTAAAATAGTCTGGCAGAAATCAGTATATTTTTCATATATTGTTCTTGACACGTAGATCCATCCCAGTTAACCAACGAGGATATATATTCCACCTATCTAATCTTAGATATATGACTTCGTTATCTTCTCGGGTCTCACGATCAGATTTTTCCTATATAAACATCTACTAGATATCCATTAGATATATTTTAGACATATCATTTATGTATTCTAGTGGATATATATCTTATGTGTCTATTTTCTGATACATTGCTTCGTCACGTAGTCGTGATTCCCGAGTAAATTTGTTGACATACATCTTTTAGATGTATTTCTGATACATCATTCATATGTCATAATAGATATACACTTGTCGCTTGATCGTGTTTTCAAAATTCGTCTGTATAACTGTCTCTATAGTCTAAGCCCGACATAAATTATATTCAATCGGTAATATAATATAATAAATATAATTTTTACAAATATATAAATAGAAAGCAGATAATACGGATATTGGTTGTTAATTATTATTACTCACCTAATTATAAATTTTCATTACGTAGCTTTGAAAAATGTTATTTAGACCACGAAATGGAAATTTTATAAAAGTTAGTGAGTATGCATATTCATAAATAATAATAAATGTATTGATCATTTTCTATTTCTTTTACATTTTTGCTCTTTTTTCATAAAAGTATGTCTAAAAAAATATCTAAAAGATATCTAAAAGTATATATTATTGATATATCATAATGATACGTTTTTGATAAGTACAATCGTGCTTTGACAAATTTTATTGAATTTTGTCGAAAAAAGCGATATTCTGCCTTGTAAAAACATATATCATTCATATGACAAAGGTGCATCTAAAGGATATATCTTTTATATCAGTTAGATATATCTTTCATATATCAATGATATATTCTTGGTTAACTGGGTTTATTTTCCATGCTGAAACATACAACATATAATAAACATGTTATAACATATACATTCACGCATCATATACACGCCCGACTATGCGACTTGATCTTCACATAAACATTTTTAAAATAGTTGGGCAGAAATTAGTATATTTTTTTATACATTTTTAACTAATTTTTAATGAAAAAATGACATATATGATATATTTCATGCATTTTCTTCATGATTCATTTCGTATAATATGATATTATTAATTTTTTTATTCATGATTTTTGATTTGAAAATCAACTGTTTATACGTAAGAAATTTCATGTATACACACAGAACATTGTTCTTGCACACGTAGATCCTTTATTTATTTCTATATGCTGAAAAATATAGTCGGGCTCGAGCAATTTAAAAGTATTGGTAATTGGTTGAAATTATATATAATATATATTATATATATATACCTCTAACATATACACCCATGCATCAGGATCAGATATCAGATATAATAACGCAGAAAAATAATATGAAAAACAAGTTTAATATACAAAAACGCATTTCTGATGTTTCTGATTACGGATAAGGGCTACCATAGTGTATTCGAATGTATATAATTTTTACAGTTGTCTGACTAATAATTTTTATTTTCATGAAATATTTCTTTTTTACCTCTTGATTCTAATAATGCTTGATTTATTTAATCTAATTCGGAATTTGTACTGGAGAATGATATATATTTCTACTTAAACAATTTAATGATTTTATTTCGTGTTTTATTATTATATTTATATAAGTATGTATATAATAATTGATTTTATGTTTAATGTAAAGTTAAGAAGAATGGTAGCACTGATGAACATAGATTAAATTTCTCCCAGTATTACCATAGTTTTACAAAAATTTTATATGTTCATCTATTTCATATTTTTAAATATTGTACTGAGTTTTATAAACTAAGAAGTTTTTCGTACTTAATGGTACTAATAACAAATGAAATTAAAAAATGCTTACACCTTATTAGGTTTTCTTTTTAATATTCAAATTTCATAATTTTTAAGATTCGTGTACAATATTATTCTTCTGTACACAACAAAGAATAACGATATGACAATTATGAAAGTAAGACTGGTATTGACTGGTATCACTGTCATTCTTGTTAAATAATAATCATATTAAAACTTACAACTACATTCTCATTCTTGCTTTATTCAAATAATTTTTACAGGGTATGTCATCAAATTGTAACTTTTCTTATTTTGATTAAAAATAAAATTTGTAATTTTTAAATTTATTTGACTTGATTATAATGTACTCGTATATTTCTAAAGTTGTAGTCGTGTTACATTTTCACCTAGCTTTATAAAGAAATCGTGAATATATGTATGTAATTATAATAATAAATAATTCACATTCGCTGCACTGCATGTTAATGCGTTTCAGGTATTAGAGTTGATTATCTCATTTTAACCAACTCACTACCTTCTCTTTCTTTCAACATATGACAGATTTTCAATTTAATGCGGTTATTTTTAAACTGTAATTCAATTTTTCAAACCATATTTTGTGGACGAAGGAAGCATACGTGTTTAATCAATTACTTTATTTAAAAATAAAAATTGTGTTACATTAGTGAAATTCAGTGTTTTTTTAAGTGCAATTCAAAAATAACTTAAAAAAATGAGTTTGAGAAATCACCATAATTTGAAGTGTATTGTTTGTGGATGGACAAAAGGAATGATTCCAGACAGAAATTGGTTTTTATTTCCAAAGAATGAATCAAGGTACGTAGTTTCACTATACTAATTCAATTAATTTAGTTTAGTTAATTTAAATTAACTACTAATAATTGTTTCATTTGTAATATAAAAAAATTGTCTACAGAAGGCGATTATGGCTAGAAAATACTGGACGACTGGATTTACTTGAAAATTTACCAAGGGACAGCAGAATATGTGAGGAGCATTTCCAAAAAGAAATGATCGGCGTAAGCGGTAGGAAGTTGAGAAAGGGAAGTTTTCCATCAGTTCATCAAGAAAATAAACGTCCGAAGATTGAGATATTAGAAGACATCATCATCGTGCCTGCTTCTAGCATCACAAATAATAATGAAGAGGAACAAATATTTCAAGAAGAAGCTGTCAGTTCTGGTCATTCAAGGAATCAAGAAACACAAACAACTCTGTCTGTTGAAGATCTTTTGCAGGAGATTGCCAATATGAAAAAAAAAGAAATACAAAAGGAAAAAGAACTACAGGAGCTTAAAAATAAGGTAAAAAGTAAAGCGCATTTTATAGATTTAGCTTATAAGTTTTTGCCGAATGATTTAGCAAATATAGTAGAATGCCATGTAGTGAATAGTGACAGGAAGAAGAAAGGATGGCGTTTTTCAGAAGAACATAAGCAGTTTTCTTTAAGTTTATTTTTCTTTTCCCCTTCAGTTTTTAATTATTTGTCTAAAACTATTAACATGCCTTCCAGAACGTCATTAATGCGTTATATTGAATCCTGGCCTTTTGGGCCAGGGTTCCATTCTGTTCATTTCAAATCTTTAAAACTTAAGTTAGAAAGTTTGCCTTCCTTTGCAAAAAAATGCATTTTATGTTTTGATGAAATTTCCTTGAAATCCCATTTATTTTATGATAGATCTAGGGGTCAAATAATAGGTTTTGAAGATAATGGAGAAGAACGTGCAAATAAAGCTGCTAGGTATGCTTTTGTCATAATGGTTCAGGGTATAACTTATAAGTATAAGCACTTATTAGGTTATACTTTCATTTCTTCCGCATGCCAGTCGAAGAAAGTACAAAAATATATATTAAAATGTGTCAGGGAATTGATAAGTGTAGGCATGGAACCCAAAGCTGTTGTATGTGATCAAGGGGGAAATTTCTACAATTTACCAAAACTTTTAGGAATAAGTGAAAGTAGGCCATACTTCTTAGTAGACAATATTAAAATCCATTTCTTTTTCGACCCACCACATTTAATTAAGTCTGTTAGAAACAATACAATAAAATACAATATTAAGTTTGAAGAAAATAAAACTGCTTCTTGGAACGATATTGTACATTTTTATCAAGAAGACAAGTTAAGACAATTTCGATTAGCTCCAAAACTAACTGACGATCACATTTACCCTAATACGTTTCAAAAGATGAGAGTTAAATATGCGACTCAAGTCATAAGTGCAACAGTGGCTAGCGCTTTGTATGCTTCCGTTAGTGGAAATGAAGCTTCTTCAACCGCAGTCTACACTGCTGAATTTTTAGAAAAATTTGACACCTTGTTCGATATTTTTAATTCAAGCACCAATTCTGATGTTAAAGAATATAGAAGACCTTTTAATGCAAATGTTTCTCAGCTTTCTCAGTTAGAGGAAATGAATAAATTCGTAAAAAGTATAATGGTCATAGATAATTTAGGAAAAAATGTCACGAAAAATATTAAATGCCTGTTAGGTTGGACTTTGAATATCAGTAGTCTTACAAGTTTGTTCAAAGATTTAGAATCTGAAGGTGTCAAATATATTTGTACTAGACATTTAAATCAAGATGGCCTTGAACATGCATTTGGAACCTTAAGAAAAAAAGGTGGTAATTCTAGAACCTTATCTCCCTATCATTTTGCATGTGCCTTTAGAAAGTCATTTTCCGTGAAGTATATGGAACTTATTAATGATGGAAATTGTGAACCATATCCCGAATTTGTATTACCAACTCCTACTAACTCATTAGGTTTAGATAGTAATTTACCTCTCAAAAAGTCTGTTCCATACGTAAAATTAACACAAGATTATAAGCACATCAGTTTCGGAGAGCAAAACGCTTTTTATTATTTTGGTGGTTGGTTATATAAAAAATTAAAAATTAACCATAACTGCTTGTTAGACGACGCTGAATCCGATCCTCTTCCTGAACATACTTTTATTTATTTTAAAGAATATAAGGATTGTAATTTAGTTATACCTAGTAATAGTTTCATGGAAAATTTAAGAAAATTAGATTATAAGTTTACTAACAGTTTTAATAATTTTGTACTTGACGCCGATATTGAAAAAAAATTATTCGAAGAAATTCAGGATGAATTTGATTATGTATGTTGTAATGATTTAGACAGAAATTATGTAATATGTTTATTTATACGAGTTAGATTGTATTATATTTTAAAAACATTTAATAGAGATGTAAAAAATTTTGACAAGAGAAATAAAATTCTTTGTATTTCCCATTTGTAAATAAATTTTTGTATATAAATAGTTAGTGCATAAAAATTATAAGATTTTTATTTGTAATTTCATGTATGAAATATATCTAACAAATAATTTTTCTGGTTCGCCCGCAGAAAAACTGTTTGTTGGATTTGGATTGTTATTGTAAAACTTTTTTAATAGAAAAACAATAAGGTCAATTATAATGTAAGAAATCAAAATTAACAACGGGCAATAAATTATTATTATTTTAATTTTTTATATTTATTTTTTTTTAAAGATATTTCCTTATGTACATATGTATTTTTTCAAAAGAATTCTATTAAAATTAATTTAGTGAAAAATGTAACAACAAATTTATAATGAAAATAACAAAATAATAACTTGACAAATCATTTTTTTTGATTATATTAAAATTTGTATATATGGACAACGAATAAAATAAATAAAAATAATTCATCAAAAAGAACCAATTTAATAACTTTTTATGTAATTTTAGTCTAAATTTAAGTTTCGAAATAAAAATATTCTTAATAAATAAGTTGATTAAAATTTTTGTTTTTTTACATATTTGTTTAATATTATTATTAATATACAAAGCAGAACAAATTAAGGATTTGGAATCTAAATATTATGCGAATATTTCGAATACACCCTGTATATTATGTTTCTACCTAAAAAAAGACGAGATGTATTCAAAAGGATGTGTCATTTTTTTTCTCTATCTCTCGTTTATTTCAAAATCAAACCAACATTTTCTGTCTACTTTTAACAAAACTTTAAAAGCTTTTAATTTTTTGAGACAGTGTTAGTATCGCCTTTGTTTACCTACATAACGGTTTTATTGAGAGTGGGAATACTTGTAATATCTTTTTACTTTGCAAACAAGTAAACTAGATTTCTACTCTAGTATAAAATTATGTACAATTCAAATTTTAACATTGGCCTCCAATCCCGCATGGTGGAATCAGTGGAATGACATTCTAACATACACATTTCAAAACTAGTATTCGGTGTGGAATGAATTTGTACCGGCTATTTTAAGTATGTATAAACAAAAAAGGATACAATATTAATTTCAAATTAGAAACAAATCGTATGTAAATATAATTCATGTATAGTAGGTATAAATAGATATAGAGTTTAACCAGACTTTCATTATTACATGCTTTAATGCATGCATATTATTATACTTCATGTTCATATAAAAGGATGTTTGGTTGCTTTTTTTGTTTTGATTTCATACAAATATGTACTCTTTTTTAAATAATTGTTAGATGTTAGATTGTGTTATATGTTTATTTGGTTACATTTCCATACGAAGAAATTGATTATTTATATGGTCATATATACATATAATAATACAATTCATGTATAGTATAGACAGATTTAGAGCTAAACCAGTTTTATTATTACATACATGCTCTATTCATATTATATATTATTATACTTGATGTTCATATACAAAAAAAAGGATATTTGGTTGCCTTTTTTGTTTTGACTTCATGTCAAATACTCCTTTTTAAATAATTGTTAGATGTTAGATTGTATTATATGGTTACATACATATTTTGTATACCTAGATTGTATTATAGGAATACATATTTCATATACATATATTTATTATGTACGTACATATAATGAAGAATGTAGAAGCAGCACATTATTTGTAAGGTGCATACATATATAAAGTTTTATCCTTTTAATATAAAAATATGCAGTTGATTTCACTTCATATACTCTTCTTAATTATATGTCACACTTGAAAGATAATTTCTCTAATGTTTTACAGGTAAAAATAACCACCTGCATGTTTTAAAATATGTTCTGTAAATTAAACCGATTAAATTTTCTGATTCTTCTCAGAAAAAAAGAAGAATAAAAATACTGCAACAATAAATTTTATGTTTTTTCGTCAATTTTGATTATTATGGTATCGATATCATTTTATTACTTTCTATTACTTCTTATTTTTTTTCCTGCTATCACTCTAATTTTACCGTAACGGCTAAAAAAATATAATTTATCTTCTATATATTATGATATTAAAAATTAAAACATTATAGCTATTTGCACCTTACAAATATTGCGCTGCTTCTATGTACATTATATTTATATATGTATATGTACAAAAAAAATCTACAATGAACATATACCTAATCAACTTCTTCATATGTAAATGTAACGATAATGATAATGTGTCCAATACCCTTATGTGTGATTATATATGCATAATAAATATATATGAACAAACATATACCTAATCAATTTCTTCATATGTAAATGTAACCATATAATACAATCCAACATCTAACAATTATTTAAAAAGGAGTATTTGACATGAAGTCAAAACAACAAAAAAGGCAACCAAATATCCTTTTTTTTTGTATATGAACATCAAGTACAATAATATATAATATGAATAAAGCATGTATGTAATAATAAAACTGGTTTAGCTCTAAATCTGTCTATACTATACATGAATTATATTTAGATACGATTTGTTTCTAATTTGAAATTAATATTGTATCCTTTTTTGTTTATACATACTTAAAATAGCCGGTATAAATTCATTCCACACCGAATACTAGTTTTGAAATGTGTATGTTAGAATGTCATTCCACTGATTCCACCATGCGGGATTGGAGGCCAACATCAAAATCTGAAGTGTAAAAATAACTTTATACTAGAGTAGAAATCTAGTTTACTTGTTTGTCTATGGTTCTGCATACCACTTCCACTCATTTTTAGTGAATTTAATTCTCTCAAATTTTTGTAAGTGGAAAAAATTAATTTATATTGAAACCAAGTATGATTTGAATTGTTTTTTTTTTTTTTTGTTATACATATTTCATTTCAAATTTAACAATTTTAATATAAACTTTGACACTTGAAGAAAGGCTAACTAAAATAAAAATAAAAAAATTTGACACGTTCATACACAAATTGCATCAGATGATTTCGAAATTAATTTTCGAACTCCATAATTTCACACGGAATGCAGGACACCAATAATTTTCATTCCGCGTGGAATTGAATTTATATTCCACTTTCATTTTTTACGGAATCCAGAACATGGGTGATTATATCGGTTTTGGAATAAAATCTTAGTTGAATTCGATTTGTTTTTTTTTTTTTTGATCTATCAATTTAAAAATTTATGTTATATTTAACCGAACAGAATTTCCATTTCAGGATTCAATAAGAAATTTTTATACAAAACAAAAAAAAACTAAATTAAAATTACTCAAATTTGAATTTTCTTCAATTTTCTATACAAAAATTAAATTCAATACACTTTCTTTTACATTTAAAGAACAAAATTTTTCATAAAAATCAACGTATAAATATTAAATATTTTGTATGACTATATACAAATTTTAAAATATTTTTTAAATTATTTTTTTCTTTGAAATTTAAATTTTAATTCTTTATTTCGTATGGATCTTTTCAATTACATATTCAATATAAAAAAAATAATATTTTATACAATAAATATACTATTCATGTATATTAAAATATAATAAAATAAATATATGTACATTATAATATATATTTATATGCAAAAATATACAATATATTGTATTAAAACAAGTAATGTTTTTATACGTGTACATAAAATATACGAGTATATGTATATTTTAATTGAATAAAAATAAAAATAAAAAACAAAAATTAAATAATAATATATTTAACATTATGACCATAACGAATAAGATAACGAATTTAAATGTAAAATTATTAATTATTAATAATTAATTATTAATTTTTTTTCATTTTATTTTATTTTACTTTTTGAAAATATGAATATTTTTTATTAAATTAAAAATTTAATATATAGTATTGATAAAAATAATAATAATAATAATTAACAGAAATTATGTAGGTCCCCACATTAAAATAATAATAATGATAATTAAAATATATGTTTAATATTTCATAAGTAATGAAAATTATACTACATAAATATGTACATACATACATAATATGTATATAATGTTAGTATATAAGTACATATATATAAATATTTTGAATTAAAAAAAAAAAAAAAACCAACAATTTGCATAATCAATGAAATAATCTAATAAAAATAATATGTATGTGTATATGTGAATGTCCAAAAAATAAAAATTTTAAGATAATTTTTACATGCGTATAACATAAATGTAAATACGAGTACATTATGAGTATACATATTGTATACTAGTGTGTGCCTGCGACTTCGTCCGCATTGTCATAGAGCAATAAAACAAACCACGATGTACAGAATAAGAGAATAATAGAGAATAATGAAATAATGAAAGAGAATAATGAAATAATTTCTATTGAGTTTGTAATTCAATTACCACGATCAACCACGATTATCAGTTCATTTAGAAGAAAAAGCTTTTCATACATTTTATAGATTTTTTTCAGACCTTCATCTGTTTAAATCAAATTTTTATTGTTTTAAATAATAAATTTTGGAAAAAAAGTAGCCTATTATTTGTGGGAGGAATTGCTCATTCAGATAAAAAAAATTCCATTAAGATTGGTTCAGCCGTTTTCGAGATTACCCGGAACATACATACATACATACATACATCCAGACAGACGCAACAAATTTATTTATAAGATGAACACTATGTACTAATGTATATAAATGTACTCGAAATGCATAGAAATTATATTTAATGTATGTTAAAATTAAAAAATTTTCATATATTTAAAACTATTAAATTTAAAATTATTATAATAGGTTTGTTATGTATATATGTATATTTTTTATGAAAATTTATAAGTATATTTATTTATAATATATGTACATATGTACATACATATATGTAATGTATATAATATAAAAAAATATACATTATTAAACAGATATACTATACTTAATTAGAACACACACAAACAAAAATACATAACAACATACACACATATGTATATGAATATAATTTACTTAAATACGTCTATATGTACACCTTAAAATATACATAGAAACAAATTATAAGAAACAAAAAACAAAATATCAACAATAAGAATAAACAAAAATAAAGAATCTAAAGAAATTATATTGTAATTCGTACTAGAATTTTATCGTAATCGTCTAATTTATATATGTATACATTATATAGAATTTCTCCTAAATCTTCTAATTAACATAAAATAAATGTATGTAGAAAACAAACATTTACATATACATATATATAAATACATATAATTATATCATATACATACATTTAGTAAGTATACACATAATGTGTATTCATTATATTACTATGTATAGATATATGTATATAATTTTAATTTTTTACAAATTTTATGCTTATGTATAAATTATACGGGACCATTATGTGTCTTGTCTGTTCTAAACTGTATAAAATACACATAAATACATACCATATATAATATTATTATTTGTATACATATATACATATATGTATACACATCATAATATATTTACACATTATATTTTCTATAAAATAACAATGTATCTTCTTTAATTTGGTAATGAGAAAATAAATTAAAAGAAAAAATTGAAAATTAAAAAAAAAATACAAATAAAAATAAATGAAAACAAAAAATAAATTAAATGAATAAATACAAAATATTAATAATTTTTATTACTTAATTCAAAGAAAAAAAAAATTTTTTTAAAAATATAATATACATATATCGAAATAAATAATAAAAACTGAAAGAATAAAAATTTAAAATTAAATTATGATACATGCATATAGCTAATATTTTTTATTTATTTATTTAATACAAAAATATGAAAAATATTTATATTGTACATTTACACAGATGTACATATAGTATGTATATAAAATAAAAATTCTTGTAAACAAAGAAAAATAATTATAACAAAATACATATTACATATGTATTTATTTGTATGAAAAAAAAATTAAAAAACAAATTAAAATAATTGAAAAAAAAAAATATATTAAAAAAAAAACTCTATAAAAAATTACAATTACATATTGTATTACATAATATACAAATGTATGTATATGCATGTTCTTTAATGTGAATTTTAAAACATAAAAATAAAGGAATAATAAAACATATGTATAAATAAATGATATAACATTATAATATTATAATAAGAATAATTATAATATAGAAAATATTTAATTTAAAATAGAGAGAAAATGTAGATAGTGATAGAAATTATATAATCATATATGCATATATAAATAATAATCATAAAAGAAAAAGAAAGAAAATATATGTAGATGTTTGATGAAAAATTAATGAAATACGCATAATAAAAATGTGAATAATATTCATACATATATGTATGTACTATTATATTTATATGTTGTATATTTAATTGAATGAAAAATGATAAGAATCTTATTTTAAAATAAAGTAAAAATAAAAAATAAATAAATAAAACAAATTAAAAAAATAAATAAATAAGAATGAATGTATATACTATATTATTATATGTATATAGATATGAATATGAATGAATGATACGCATATATTATATTATAAATAAATGAAAAATTTAAATAAAATTGTTTAGAGCATTTTTTATTATTATTATTTTTTCTTCAAATTTTAATTTGTGTAATTAAAATACAAAATATCCTAAACTAATATTTAAAACAATTTTAAAATATTATATGGTATCATCTTAAAAAAACAAACGAAAATAATTAAGTAATTGAAATTAAACCATATAAGCAATATATTCTAAATCAATATGACTACTATACTATATTATATACATATGTATAATCTACAATTTAATGTGGTAATCTATAGTATTTCTATAGCGTATTAATTTTTGTTTGTTGTCCACTTTATGTCTGTATAGAGATATCTGTAATGTATCAAAATTCTTATTATTTTTACGAGTTACATTTATATAATACAAAATGATTACACATTTCAATTAAATACTTATATTTTATTGTTTTGTTTCTGATGATTATCTTATCGTATAGAAAAATTCTTCGTTAAATCAAATTCATTTTTTTTTTCTATAAAGACTTATTAATTTATACTTTTTTCTTCCCATTTTTTCTATAGATAATAGATAATAAAAACTATTCTATTATCCTAAGTCCTAACATACATATAATCTATTATTATTTTTCACAAAAGATTGATTCATTATTAATTATTATAATAATTTTCATTTAATGTTACGCGGTAATTGTATTTTATTTTTATTGGATATAATAATGTAGATATAAATTTAATTTGATTTTAATAATTTTCAATTTATACATTAATAAATAATTATATACAGGGTAGAGTGTCCGGTTTCGGGTGGTTATCCGGCACATAGTAGATAGCTCTCGCCGAGACAAACAAAAAATCGTTCTAGAGGGAGGGGGGTAATCTATTATAATCTAAATAATCTAGTTATTTTGTTTTTAATTTTATAACTTATACATATATATAAATGTAAATGTATAATAAAAAAAAATAATAATAATTTCTGTGTACCATCATAATGGATCGACTCGACTATATACATATCGACATAATTCACAATTTATTTTTAAAAAAAAATAATTTTTTATTTTTTATTAGTACTTATTATTGTGTGAATATTGAATATTTGAAAAAAGGTCGAAAAATAATAAAAATTTTCATGAATTATTTATTTATTCGAAAATGAAATTAAATCGTAACATAATAAATGTAATAAAGGAGTTAACAATTCTTTCTGGTATACATGGTTTAAAATATGTTATTAATAATCGTTTACATATTTTAGAACGGTAATAATATAACAATATAAAATTAATTTAAAAAATTCATGAATATTCAACTGATAATTTATTTTATTTAATTTCTTTTTTTTACCATTATTTTTGAAAAAAAAAAATAGTATCATATGGTTAATTATAATTTTATCAGTTAACTTTAGTGCTATATACATAAGTTTCATTCAATATAATCGATTTAAAAAGAATCCAACTGTTATGTCATTGGAAAGAGATTACCGTACATGGAATAGTACATTACCAGCAGCAACATTATGTTATCATAATCGAATGGATTCATTTCTGGCAACAAAATTTATTCAAGAGTATGTACAAGCGTATTAGAAAAATAAATTGCTTTCAATATTACATATATGTATGTAATGTATAGCATAGCTATCCCAAAATTAGTTTTAACCAGTTTTACATAGATGTGATTCTTTCTGTTTTTTTTTTTTTTGTTTTTTTTTTTAATTAAAATTTTTAGTACATGGAATGTTGGGATAGACGATGATGAATATTTTTATTTTATGGAATTCTTGTTTGCTGTAGCTAATGCAACAATTGAAAATTATTTAGATCTAACATATTTTGCAGATGATGAACGTTTTGAAGATTTAGATTTATTTGAGATTGCATTAAAAATTGAAAATGAATTTGATCAGTCAGTAATTACATCATATAAAACAAATACATTTGTACAAATTTACAAAATAATAACTGAAAAAGGTGTATGTTTTGCATTTAATTCACCATTTTCAAAAATTTTAACAAACAAGTATAATATTTTTTTTGTAATTTTAATTCATATTCATGTATATAGTACACATATATTTATACTAAATTTTTTTAATTAATGTAAATATTTACATTTCCAATAATAATTGTAGAAATCAATTTATTGATAAAAATATTAAACCATTATCATGTGAAAATGGTAAACAACAATGTTTTTTAAGAATAGAGATAACAGAAAGTACATCATCTGTAAGTAATTATTTTTAATTTTTGTGAAAATAATAACAAATATATACATAGTCATAGATGTATGTATGTATCTATGTAAAAATTTTAAAATATGTACATACATATTATATCTACATATATGAAAATTTTTTTTAATTTATTTTTAATTTTAGATTTCAATTCATTCTCCATATGATGTGCTTGCATATGAATCAGAATATATTGATGTAGAAAAATCCGATGAAATTATAATAAAGTACAAAGCAATGGAAGTTGTGTGAGTATACATATATATGTACACAGTACATAAATTAAACTAATTTATTAATAAAAATATTGTTGATAATATATATAAAGTTTTTTCAACATATACATATTATAATGTATAGCAAAAAATAAAGGACAAAAAATATATTTATTTCATTTTCATATTATATATAGTGCTAGTGATTCTGTACGAGAATTGAATGAAAATCAAAGAAAATGCGTATTTTCAGATGAGAATTTAAAGGAATTACCGGTATGTTATTATAAAACACACTACATATATACATACAACTAATTTATAAGAGGGCTCGTACATATATGTATTAAAATTTAAAATTCTCTAAGAAATTTTTAAAAATTGTATCCTATATCGTTCTAATTCTGAATTTCAATTCAAAACACCTATCATTTTATTCATACATACTTATACATGTATTCATAATAGAACTAAGTTCGTGTAAACTAGAACAAATGATAAATATTTTCTTTTTTTTCTACTTCTTTTTCTACATCTTAAATACTCAAGGAAGTTCAATGAACATTTTTTTTAATTAATTAATTAATTATTATTATTAATAATTATTATTAATAAATAATAATAATATATAATATATAATATTTATAGGTTTACAGTAAAACACTCTGTTATATTAAATGTCGTGCAATTATGGCATTAGAAATGTGTGATTGTGTACCATTTTTTTATCCCTTTATTGGTAAATATGTATATAATTTAATATTTACTCTATTATAAAATCATAAATTGTACATCATATATATATATATATATATATATATATATATGTATATTATATTGTATAATTTTTGAATAGATGGACCAACCTGTAATCCCACAGGTTTTTCATGTTTATTCGATTTTAAATGGCCATTACATGAATTGGTAGATTGTGATTGCCCACAAACTTGTACAGAAATTAATTATCAAATTGATTATTTTTTAAAAAGGAAATGGTAAAAGAAATTAATATTACATAATTATTATTTTTTTAAATTATATATATTACATTCATTACTTTTATATTTTATATGTTTTATTTTTGTGAAGAACATTTTTATAAATAAGTATATACTTACATACATATAATAATATTTTAAAAATTTAAAAACATATATGCATGTATTACGTTATATATATGTAGGTCATTTTCGAAAACAACATATTTTCAACCGAAATCATCATTTCGTTGGGATTTACTTCCACCAAAAGTAAGAACACGACGAAGTGTAATCTTCAGTTTTGAAGATTTATTAGGTAATAATTTTGTATTAAATTGGTAAGTAGAATTGGATATATGAAATCCCAAAAAACAAAATCAAACAAATTCATCGGAAATGTTTGCTTCTCTCTACTTGTTTATGTTAATATAAATGACTGAGTATGTGTAATCCTCACTCTTTGATTGATCCTTTTTCCATGTAATTATGTATATTTTTCAATTATACCTTCAAACTATTTATGTGAATTGGGAATTTTGTGTTTTGGGAATTATGTAATTTGTAAATAAAAAGTTTCAGAAAAATTATTTTATTTGAAGGTTTTGTAATTGTAAAATATTATTGTTTTTTTCTTTAATATCTTATAAATTTTTAATTTCAGTATCGTTCGGTGGAGCAGTGACACTATTTATTGGCTTCAGTGTATGGTCAGTTATCCAATCATTTTATATAATTTATATGCCTCTTATGAATATTATAATTAATTTCATTTCATATAAAGTAAAAGTATGTATATTAAAAAAATAAATATTTAATGTGTTGTCTGAAATATGTATTTGAATTTAAAATCAATTTATTTCATTTCCAATAATAAATCGACAAATGAATTTTTAGCAAATTTTCTTCTATTGTCTGTCATGTTAAATTTATTTTGTAAAATAATCAGTAGCATTTTATTACTTTGTCAAATAATAGTAATAATTATTTAATATGTTAATATTCTCATCTGTTTTTATTAATAATTTGATTCATAAATAAAATACTTTGATTAACACTGATACATGAACTGTTATAATTTGTAGACAAAATAATGTAACTGTAAACTGATACTTAACTTATTCAAATTCAAATTTAACTGACACATAAAACGTCAAGTCTAAATTGTTGATTGATGATGCTTACTGAAAATAAAATTTATACATTGGTAGTACTAATACCGTGGCTGTCATCATTTTCTTTGTCATTTATATTATACTCCAACTCTTTCTCTTATTCAATGCATTCACCAATCACCATATACAAAGGTAATAATAGTTTCACATCAATAATAAATACAGCTGTCAATACTTTATAATTTCAACTCACCAACTACCAAGTCACCAACAAGAATTAACTGTCATCAAATCATTTCTTTATTTGTTTATTTTGTTATAGAATTTTAATCAAATTTAAATATGTAATATACAAAACATATATAAATTTATGTTTTAATTTTAAATTTTTATTAAAAAAGTCAAAATAAAAATGTTGCCGGGAATTGGAGTTTTTGGAACTGGTTCAATAGCAAAAGTGTTAGTGCCATTATTAAAAGAAAAAGGATTTCATATTGTTGCAATATGGGGTAGAACAATTAAAGAAGCTGAAGAAACAGCTAATGAATTAAAAATTTCATTTTTTACAAATAAAATCGATGATGTTTTATTAAGAAAAGATGTGGATTTAGTGTTCATAATATGTCCACCATATCTTCATTCAGAGATTTCAGTTAAAGCATTAGGTATAGGTAAACATGTTGTTTGTGATAAACCAATGGGTTTAAATCAATCAGATGCATTAAAAATGGTGAAAGCATCACAATATTATCCAACGTTGATATCTTTAGTTAATCATTCACTGAGATTTTTGCCAGCATTTACGCATATGAAACGAGCAATTGCTGATGGTTTAATCGGTCCACCAAATCAGATATCATTAATTGATGTACGTATACAAATGGGTTCATTGCATCATGATAAATATGATTGGATGTGTGATGCATCAATGGGTGGCGGTGCACTGAATTTAATTGGAAGTCATGTTATTGATTTAATAACATTTTTAATTGAAAAACGTGCAATACGAGTACATGGTTTAGTACGGACTTACACAAAAACTACAAATAATGTAAATGGTATTAGACAAATTACAGCACCAGATTTTTGTACATTTCAAATGGAATTGGATGGTGGTATACTAGTGACAACATCACTCCACTGTCATACAGTTGTAGAAAATACATTTATTCAAGACATATTAGTATGCGGTAGTAATGGGCATTTAATTGTTCGTGGTGGTGATGTATATGCATTACGAACAAAATTAGATAATCATATTAAAGAAGAAGCAATTTACGTTGATGTACAAGATTTACATCATATACCTACGACAAAAGATTCAAATTTACCAAAACCTTATATAAAAGGTTTATATAAAATGATTAGTGCATTAAAGGAAGCATTCTCTATACAAGAATCAAGCTGGGTTAAAGGACCAGTACAAGCAGCAGCAACTTTCGAAGATGGTTTATATGTGCAAGCCGTTTTAGATGCAATACGTAAATCAAGTGATACTAGATCATGGACTAAGGTGGAAATTACTACAGAATCACCAACAAATCATGAGCAATTAATGAGATTCGCTAGAATGTCAGTAATGTAAAAAAAAAAAAAATGCTTACATATACACTGAGATTAATCTTATGAATATTACGTTTTGATTAAATTTAAAAAAATTTTAATATTAATTTGAAAAAAAAAACTGTATTATGATACATTTTTAATAATTTAATTCATAGAATTTCATTACATTGTTAACATTTCGCTTGCAGTTAATTAAATTATTATTTACTAGTAGCATTTTAATTTATTTCCTTAAAAATATGGATAGGTAAAAAATTTAAAAATAATTTATTATATATATAATATGTATTCAACAAAAGTAAATATTTTATTAAAAATAAAAATTTTACATTAATACATATACTTTAAAGAATTTTTCTTTTAAAAGATAAAAGAAATTGATTCTTAATCAATTCTTAAATTATTAAATTGAATTTCTGTTTGTATTCTCATGGAATGTCTTAGTATTTTCATTGGCTCTTCATATAACTTCAGTTTTTTTTTTTTTTTTGTGTATTTATTTAAACTACTCCAGTCAAGACATCATAAACTAAAAATATAATCAAAATAATTTTAAAAATCATAAATACATATATTTAAATCGAAATAATTTATTAAAAAATCTCTAACAGTTACTAATAACTTGACCAGTTCCACAACCTGTATAAATGTAAAGGTGTCCCGTTTGCTCTAGTGGCGAAAACTTTACTCTTGCTTCACATTGTGAGACACATAATTATCGCCATCCATTTTTCTATGTGGATTTTAAACTGTAAAAATGTAAACAAATCGCCTAGTCTAGTTTAATAATTATTTTATTTTTCTTACTGGAACATAACAAATAACATACTACTTACATCTACTAGTTAAATTATTACATGTGTAACACAAGTGAGGAAATGCAGCATTTTCTCTTTTTCTTTGGGACGATATTCTTATGTTCCATATTTTATCTTGATTCTGATTAAAAAAAACCTTTATAATAAACCTTCTGATGGCTCTAATTAGAAAATACATACCTAATGATAATAATAAATTGATCTTTGCAGTTACACCTGATACGAATCTTTTAAAATTCGGTTTTGAGGAAACGGAAGTGTGTTGATTTGATATGTTAACGGAAATATGTTAATGTATTAACGGAAATGTACACATTTAAATTGCATACAATACTAAAACCTCTGAGAGTAAATTCATGTGACATTAATGCCTAATGAATGAAAATAGAACTTTATTCTTCTATAAACTAGCCAACATGTTTTATGAAACTATCACAAATTCACAAATGTATCATCTTTTAATAATAAAAATAATAAACCATTTTAATTTTTTTTCAAACATAACTTTCATTTGAATAGATTTTACTTTCAACATATTACAAATAATACAATTATAATGTTTATAAAAGAAAAAAAAATTTTTTTTTATTTTAAAATAAACAAATTTGCGCTCTTCAAATCACTTTGGATTTTATATTTTTAATTTCAATGTACATAATATAAATGTATGATTCTGATATTTTGTATGTATTTACTTATGTATGTAATTTAATTAACGCTATTTCCATTCACTGCGTACAATAATTATTATGAATTCAAATAATATCATAGAATATATTTATGCCATTTCGAATTTTGATCATTCGATATTATGAAAGAATAAAATAATTTTTCGTATATAAAAAAATAAAAATTAAAGCTATCTAAAGCTTTATGTATTTTTATAAATTATTTATTTCTTGATGATTCTTCTAGCGTTTAGATTTTACTTTTTTTTGTTTTTTTAAATACGCTGGCCCTTGTAAGTATAGTATTTATATAATAAATTATGTAGTTTTCAATTATGAATTACATATTTTTGATTGATAATTACATGAAGATCTCTTTTATGTTGTATGATATATTTAATGTATAATATATGTCTCTTATTATTATTTTTTTATTTAAATTACAAATCGTAATTATTGACTACGTATTATACTCTTCGGATGGTTCTGTTCCAAAATATCTATCACCGAAATTTCCAATACCAGGTATTACATAAAATTTCTCATTTATTTCTGGATCTAATGCTGAAGTAACTATTTTAACCTGAATCCAGAAAAAAGAAAAAGAATACGCACATATTTTATTTTTTTTTTATATATGTATAATTTACTGTAAACGAACAATTATTTTACCTTTGGAAAAGCATATGCGATCGAATGAACACCAATTTCTGCCATTAATAAGGATACTAATAATATATTCTCTTCTGGTACATCATGATCAAGTATAACTCTGATCGCCATCATTGCAGCAGCTCCAGTTGCTACAGTTGCATCCATTAAAATTACTTTATAGTCTTTAATATCTTTGGGTAATCTTAAATAATAAAGCTCTGGTTCGCCTGTATTTTGATTTGTCTGAATCAATATTTTTCCGATTCGTATATCTTTACATACATCACAAACAGCTTGTTCCATTGTTTCACCAGCACGTAATATTGATACACCGCAAATTTTTTTACATGCTAATCTTTTGCCTTCATCAAAAATAAAATTATAAATTAAAAATAATTTAAAATAAATATGAAACTACAAGTATTTTGATTATAATTAAATCAAATTGATAAAAATAATAATATGATTATTACCTTGATACGGAACGCCCTGAGGTGTTTCAACTGATGTTTCCTTGAACGGAAACAAACTTAAAGCATATTCTATAACTAATCGAATTAATCGTTTTGAATAAAAAATAAATTCATCTCTTGGCGTATTTCTATTCCTAATAAATGTATGTAATCCTTTTATCTATAGAATATAAAAATACAAATACAAATTAAAATGCATTATTCGAAAAGAATAAAAATTTTCAATAATTTCACTAGAATATATGTATGTATTTACTTGTGGAGTTGACGGTAATAAGTGCAAGGAATCTGGCATTGGTTGTCCAATATATGAGTGAGCTAACGCTTCTCTTAATTTAAAACCTCTCTAAAAGATAATAAAATCATATTCATATGAAAATATAATTTAATTTTTTTCATTTTTATTCAAATTCAAATCAAGTTTTTATTTTATTTACCAACTGTAATTGTGTATGAATATGCTGAACTATAAGGTGTATTGCGACTTTATTTTCACCACCTCGTGGGACTATAATATCGGCATGTATCATTGATGGTGCTATATAGTTACTGTATGCTGGTTTTACCATTGTTGAATATTGTTTAAGTACACCTTCTAAATCACGACCACGTACTGAAATGTCCCTTCTCAATCTTCTAGCTAAACGTATATCTGCATCTGTATCAACGAACACTTTCATATCTAATAATTGAAGTAATTCGGGACTATGAAATACGAATATTCCTTCAAATATTATAACATTAGCTCCATACATTGTTTTCTATATGTTTAGAAAAATAATAATAAATAAATAAAATTATAATAATAACGTTATATTCATTTAAATCATACATTTACCGTATGCGTTTCTCTTGAATGTGTAACAAAATTATAAATAGGAACTTCAACTTTTCGACCTTCTTTCAATTTTTTCAGTACATCCAACATCAAATCTATATCAAAAGCATCTGGATGATCAAAATTATATTCATTTTTCAAAGACTGTTCATGTTGTTTTTCATTTAAAATCTACATTCAAAATATTTTAAGGAAAAATTTAAACAAATTTTTATTTTTTTTTTATTTATCATATAAATTAATCTCGTACCTTGTAAAAACAATCCATTGAAAGTAATGTAACCCATGGTACATCTAAACATTCGATAATTTTTTCAGCTACTGTCGTTTTGCCTGATGCACTACCACCGCATATGCCTATAAAAAAATTAAATGAAAAACAAATATGAAAATATTATTTGTTTATATATAGTAATTGAATGTGTATGTATTTTTTTTTTTTTTTAATCAAATATTTTTACCAATAACAAACGGTTCAACTTGTTGACCAGCACAATTATACCATGGTGGTCTTCCAGCCGTATATATAGTACGATTATTTGCTCGTATAATTGACTCAGTTGGATGTGATGAGGTAGTTTGATTCATGGAAGTTGTTCGCTGCCGGCGATTTATTCTTGATAATGGTCGTATCGGTGAATCAGATGAATTTGATCTTGATGTTTTTGCTGGAACTGTTGTTGGGGATGCCGGACAGCAATAATCCCCGCCAACAATATCATCATCATCATTTATTCCACTATCAATATAAAGTGATTCAGCCAGATAAGGACGATCATCACTGAAATGAAATATATGTATGTTGTGTGAAAATGATTATAATGAATTAAATTGATAATATGAATGTATTTATTTTCAAACGAAAGAAATTTGAAAATTATATACATAATGTCTTGAAGAAGTTTTAAATGAGTACCTAAAATTTTCTTAAGAATTTTTTAATAGAGCTAACTAAACGCCATAATTAATTATTTTATGTAATTCGATATTATGATTAACCGAACTCCGCGTACGTATATTTACGTATAATATGCATGTATGTAATTATTTGACTTATTTATTTGGCAAAATTATTTTAAATACATATTACTCGTATACATATAATTTTGTTATTTACCTTATAATTATAATAATTAATCAAATGTGCCAATTGACAATATTAAAAACTACCAGACGGAAACGATAAACAAACGATATAATGTGTAGGTGTTACATTATGTATAATTTGATAAACAAAAAATTCAATTCATACAATTATTTACACTATATGTAATTTTTGTCCACAAATAAACAGAATTAATTAATTTCAAATGTGATAATATAAAAACACATTACATTTAAACATATAACACATACATATATGTATGTATACGTGTTTAATCTCATCTTGTTTTTTAATTAATAGACATATGCATATATGGCTTATATAATAGGATAATAGTCATTTTATTTTATTTTATTTCTTTTTTCTAACATAATTACCTATAAAATTCAAGTATGCCTGTATTTGCATACCTGAATGAATGATTTTTATTAATTTTTGTATCTATCATAATATAGTTTACATGAATAAAAATTTTAATTGCGATTTATTTCAGATTACATATAAATAGTTTGCATTTAAGCATGATATGACTTTATGTATAGTAGTAATGTATTTAAATTTAAAAATAATAATAAAATAGGTATGTAATAATAAATTGAATGAAATGAAATAGAAAATATAAATTTTTTTTGTAATTGAAAAAAAAAAATAATGTAAAATTTATGACGTGAATAAGATATGAAAATATTTTTTAATTATACAAATTTGTATATTTGTATAATAAAATCAATATGTATTTTGTATTTGAATATAAAAAAAAAAATATATGTATACATACATATATCTACCGATATAATGCACATCTATATATAGTACTTAAAAATGTAAATACGTGTAATTCTTAATTTATTTTAATTAAAAATGTACCTACATATTTAAATTAAAGAATTATTTATCAAAAAAAAATTATAAATATGTTGGTACATTGTACATATATAGATATCATAAATTCACATATTTGTATAGATATTATGAATATTATATGTAAATATATACCTATATCTTATAATAAAGTTAATTAGTCATTTCTATATTATTATAATCTATATAATATTGTATATGTGTATTTTTGTCCAATAAATATCAATAGACAATAAAAATAGAATATACATATGTATATAATATACATATATCAAATAATTAAAATTTCATAAACATATGTACATAAACATACCTACAGAATGTAGTACATACATATGTATAAAATTTTATTAATAATAATTATTTTGATTACATATATCATCATATATATGTACTTATATATAAAAATATGTATGTATAAATATTAATATGATGATATATGCAAACATATTTCTTTTCTATTTTTTTATTACTTTATTATCAATCATTTTTTTTTATCAGTGTCGCTCTAAATCATTATTTTCATAAATTGACCTTGATACTACTGAGAATTTTTTTTTCAATAATTTTTTTTAAAAATAATAATATGTGCCTTCATATGTGTATTTATAATTATTTATATGTACAATGTATAATGTACAATGTAGTACGTGTATACATTACATACATAAACTAAACATATTGTTTTGTTATTATAATAAAATTTTATGCTGTACAAAATTATATGTAATTTTACATCTTTTTTTTTTTTTAATAAATTATATTTAAAGTTTACGTTCATCTAAAAAAGAGCAGTATTCGATTTTTAAAATGAGTGAAAAATTTTCATCACAATAAATAATACATTTTCTCATACTTTAGAATATCTTCTAATGAATTCAAAAAAAAAAAAAAAAAAAAAAAAAAAACAATTGAATTCATTCTTTTAACAGATATATGTGATGTGGATTTGTGATTTTATAATATTTTAAAATAATGCATTGAAAATAATTATATGATAACCAACACTGTATGATGTAGTTATTTGAATTTTTTTTATAAATAAAATTAAAATAAAACAATAATGAGTGCGGAAATAATTAATGATCCTATCCATATACAGATTTGGTATATTGGTACATATTTCCGAAACGAACTTATCTCAAATTTATTCATATATTTTATAAACTATTTTTTATTTTTTTATTTTTTTCATATACATATACGTATACATATGTATATATGTACATATTTTCTTTTGTTTTTTTTTTTTGTACCTACCTATTACTTCAAATGATATTTATATTTTACGATTATTAAATGTTACAATTTACAATACATATAACAAGTAAATATAATGTATTTAATAATAACATATGTATTTCAATTTGATAAACAATTACGTATATTTCATAAACATCGGAACAATTAATTATTTTAATTTTGTCGCTATAGATCAAGGTTTTAGTTTAATATGAATATTTGATATGCAATATCAAATAATATACATAGATATATATAATATAATGATATACATATTATGTGTACAGATGTGTACAGATATGATACATATATTTTATATCTTATACATTGAGTAAATATCAATTCAAATAAATATACATACAAGTACAGATAGTATGGAAATAAAACTCATCTAGTTAGTAGGTACATTTATGTATTGTATACTATACGCAAATACATCAAAATGAAACTGATAAAAAATTATTGTACGTAAAACATTTTTAAATTAGTCATCGAATAATTTTAAAAAAAAATTCATTCACATCTTCTGTAATTAGATATATATATATATAATACATATATTCAACTTACTTTTTTTTTCTAATCAAAATTTACGTATCAAATAAATAATTAATTTTACCACATTTTACGCATGTAGGTATGATACATACAATATAATAGTTATTTGAATTTAATTAACTATTTATTGATTTTTATATAAAAACAATAAAAAGTAAATAATATACCTAACTAATACCCTAATACCTACTTAATGAATGTGAAAATACATTAATCGATATATGCCATATGCGAGTACATATAGATATATTTATATATATATATATATATAATATACATTTGTATGTATATTTGTTGAAATCATTATTTCATTTAAAAATAATGTGCACATACATGTATATTATATTATATATTATAATTATATTTATTATGTGAAGATATTTATACATAAAATTGTTAATTTACTATAGAATAATTTTTTTTTTTTTCACAAATTCAATTTAATACTAAATTCAAAAAAATTATTAAATTTAAATATTAAAAGTGCCATTCAATATTATTATGTGTTTTCTTCAATTTTAGTAATCTACATAATGTAAATATCTATAATTGTATTGCATGTTTATTTTTTCTTATACCTACATAGGTAGCATCAGAATCAGATTGAAATACAAAAAAAAAAAATAAATAAAATTAAATTAAATTTATAAATTCATCACAAAAGAAAAATGTAAGAGAAAAATTACACGTGCGTTTTGTTATCACCGAAAAATTTCACATATTGAATACCTACGTATTATACTTAAAAAAAAACATTTTTTTAACATACCTACTCCTACATAATTATATTATTTCGACCGGTGTAATTTTATAGAAGAAAGATTAAATGCCAAAAACAATCAAAAAATAAAAAATAAAATAAATAAAAATAAAATAAAATATCAAAATTATCAAAAACAATTTCGGCAAAACGAATACACCTACACAATTTATGTTCATGTGTATGTGTATGTACCGGACCGGTACGTAAGCTCGTATAAGCTCTATATAATAAAAGTAGAGTGTATATATGTATATGTACCACACGTATGTAGATTTATATTCGTGTGACATACGTTTTTTGAAAATATATAGCAAACATGAAATTACAAAGAGCATGTTACAATAAAAATTCAAATACATACATAAATTTATTTTATTGAAATAATTTTATATTTTCACATATTTTTTTTTAATTTTCATAATCTACGTATCTATACATAATTACCTACATGTTTTTTTTATGTGTGTTGTAAAAGTATTTAATGTTTAGAATACTCTTACAAACAAAATAAATTTTTTGTATGAGGTATGTATAAGCATAATTTGGGTAATTTTTCTTAATATTTTTTATTGTTTTTAAAATTAATATGCACATGTACATGTGTATAGGTATAAAAAATAGAACATGAAGTTAAATAGATTTAAGTCGATAAAATTTATTGTTTTTAAAAAAAAAAAAAAAATCAAAATCAAAAAATTTCATCTTTCTGAATGAAAATTATTAGTCTTCTATATGTATGTATGTATACCAATAGAAACATAGACGTACTCTATAATAATACATATATACGGCACACGACACTTATAAAATGTATAGATTGTACATATGATATGTTATATACTCATATGTGTATGTTTATATATATATATACATACATACATACATACATAATATAGATATATAAAATTTACATATGTAGGTATGTAAATTTAGTTATAAGAAAAAATTAAAATTATTTTTAGAAATTGTCTTTAATATTGTTTTTTACAATGTCTGAATATATATATGTGAAGTAGAAATATTTTTAATGTACATATTATATATATGTATTATTTTTTTATATGTGTACGTAAGTATATTATATCAATATATGTATACAGTAACATAAGTTTCGGCATTATTTATTTGCAAATCAAATACCTAAGTATGTACCTATTTTTAATATTTATCATATACCTAGTGTCTATCGCATATATGTAATTAATCCTTATATACATAAACATAAATAATGTATACATATATATATAATATTACGTATACTTTTCATTAAAAAAAATTATACTAAATGATAATATAATGAATAAAAACGTACACTACACCACATTAATCAAGTTCAATTCTTTAATGTGTAAGTATACATATATGTATGTATAAAGCTACACAAAAATAGAATGAGTTCAAAGTTCTTTAAAAACAAAAACAAACAAAAAAAAATTTAAATCAAATAAAAACAATACAAAGTAATTACTACATATTTATATAAATTAATGTGAATCTTAAAAAAAGAATTAAAATTCTTAAAAAAAAAAAAATTAATAAAAATAAATTCATTTACCAACCCATATTTGAAATCAAAAATTAATTTAATCTTAATTATTAAAATGCCAGATATACATATATTATGCATAATAATGTACCTACATACCTATTTATAAATTATGGATGAGTTTCAAAACGTCAAAAAATAAGGTGTGGTATGCTAATACAACAAAATGTTGAGAATGAATCAAAACAATGTTGAGAATTTTCAATTAAACTCACCCTATATGATTACCATGTACGATGTAGATATAATAAATAATAATATGTAAATAAGAAATAATTGTATTATAAAGAGCTAATAAAAATAAAGTCTAGAATCACTGCACCTGTATGTTAGCAATATTAGTAATAATTAGAGGTGGGCGATAGCGAATAAGAACTATCGAATTATTCGATAGTTGAATGATTTTCATTTATTCGAATACTAAAACATTAAACTATCGAAACATTCGATATTTTCAAAACATTCGAATAACTATTTTGCTAGCATATTATGTATTTGTCTTACTGATTACGGAAGTAGCAGAGTTTTTGTCAGATTCCATCTGCTGAATCTGAAAATATTCACTTGGCAGTTTGGTAGATGAGTTTTGAAAGTTCTCAAATGAAAAAAATTGCAGGTAACACGTGTGGAAGACGTATGGCAATCTTTGAGTGTCAGATTTCGAGGGCAGACGTTTGTCTACATCGGTCATGGTGATTACACATATCTGACATGAAAATGAGCAAATTTCTGACAGTTTGTCAGTTCGGTGTAATATCAGCTTCTTTCTTCATTCTTCATACATTTTATTTGCTGGATTTGACATTTTTTAATTTAACTATTACAGCAATGTAATGCTGAAATTATAACCTACTAATATCATTGAAATAAACAAAACTGAAAAATCTGTAAATGGTTGGAAATTTATACTTTTTTCAAAATTTTATCATACTTTTAAAGAACGGAAATAAATTATTAAAAATAGTTCTTCTAATTTTAGCCAGTTCAAGTTAAAATAAAACAAAACTCTTCGGAATTCCACACTGATTTAAAAATTTAAGCAGAAAAGTCTTTCTTAATTAAATTTTATATCAAAACAAAAATGATTGTCATTTCAGATTTAGAATAAAAGGACAGGGATGTCGTATTAAGTGATAAACATATAACATAGTTCCATTTTCGTGCCGATTGGAATGGGTCATGGGACGGTGACGGTGGTATATGTCATTATTTTATAACAAAGGCTAAAACTATCGAATTATTCGATAGTAAAAACTATCGCATTCGATACTATCGATAGTTGAATTCATTCACTATCAAACTATCGATTGTTGAAATCATTCGCTATCGCCCACCTCTAGTAATAATAATAACTGTTGTGTAATAAAAAATTATATTTACCTAGGTATATCATCAAAAAAAAAATATGTGTAATTTTAAATAATATATAGGTTATTAGCTAGGTAGGTATATTACAATAACTACATATATGAATAACATTCACTATATGTGTATATCTGGCTGATACGATATTATAAAGTTTTCGATATCTTTCAAAATTATTATGATTTTCAAAAATACGATGAAAACTGAAAATAGGTATACATAATACCTATGCACATAACATTTTATAAATAATGTTAATTATTATATACACATATGTACATATGTACATACTACATAAATATATAAAAAAATATAATTATTATATATGCATGAAAAAAATATAAAAATAATGTAGCATATACGAATTATATGTACATCATGATAAGTATGTGTATGCATTTATGATATATGTAGATATATCTAGTATGCACTAGTCGAGTGGAAAAAAAAAATTGCCATTTTCTTTTTTTATGCTGTGTCTCATTATTTTTGTTATATATAACGTACTTTTGTATTCATATTGAAATTTGTTATGTAGGTAGGTATCTTTAAAAAAAATTTTTTTTTGTTATTACTACATATGTACTTATACTTATATACAATATATGTACATATACAATGTACTTGAGTAATACAATACTAATACTATAGCTGTATTCATATATTTATATAGAAATTAATGCAGCAGTACTTTGTCATTCAATTAAATTCAGATTACTGATAAAATAAAAAATTCTATAATAATAATAAGAACGTTTTTACATTTTAGGAATCACAGCATACAGCTCCATCTCTTTTTTACATGAAATATACATTACATCCCAATTACATCCCATCATGATGAAATGTACGCTAGCGCTAGTACATACACAGGCATGAATAAAATTATGGGACAAACATCATTTTTTATAAGTAAAAAAACGTAATCATACTGATATGAATCTTTTTAGTGATATCTTTAATGATTTATCACACATAAAAAGGGAAAACATAATTGTACCTAAATTCAATTAGTAATTGTCCAATTCACAGTGGTTTTTTTTTTTTTTTTTTTGTTTTAAATAACAGATTTAAAAATATTTTTAGTTTTTCTTGTACATATTCTATTCTCTTATTATACGAATTAAATAAAATATTTTGTATCTAGTATATATGTTTTGGTCCTTGTTTTTTCGAAAAATTATGCTTGTCTCATAATTTTTTTACGGCTGTGTAGGTACGTATCGTCTACACATCTATATAATAATGTATTTTTAAATTATGTATATTGTAGTACACATATTCAATGCAATATATATAATAATAAAGGCATAAAGGTCTATAATAAATAAAATGCCATGCCATGTGGAAATCAAAAATAGTAAAATATCTCGTATAGTATACGTATGTAGTATTTTGTCTGTAAGAAAAAATATTCTAAATAATTTATTTTTATTTACATATAGGAATAGGTATTATTATCTAAAATCTACTCTGATACCACGGTACCAGTAAAATAGTTAGCTATTTTGAGTAGAATATAAGAAGTAAATTGTTAATAAATTTAGGCTTATTTTATAAATAAAAGATAGATATTTAATCACAAGCAATAAAGCATGTATGAAATGAATGTAATTTAATAGATTAAATTAATTAAATAACATAGTAGCTGTATCATAAATTAAAATATCCTACACACTAAATATTAAAAAATATATAAAATATCTAAAGACTAATAAATAACACATAATAATGTATTTTAAAATTAGAAAGAATAATAATTACATGTGATCTTTCATTCCAAAATGTGGCATGTCGATGTTGTTCTTGTTGTTATTCTCCTTATAAATGTTCTTTTGTTTTAAAAACATAAAAATAATGTTCTGTATTGCGTTTAATCGTAAAATTATAATACACCTAGCTATTTTTAATATAAAATGGTATTTTACAAGTATGATGTTAAATTTCTTTTTGCTGTTAATACGATGATAATGATAATGTACATCTACTTATAATACATGTATTTGGTATAGCTTTATAATTATTATAATACAGTACTGGAAATTCCATTAAAAACACTAAAAAATTTTCAAATTTTTTATAAATTTATATGTGAACATACCCAAACAATTACACATAATATTTAACCCTTTCGCCCCTACTGGGATCATATGTCCCAGAAAATGTCGAAGATTATAATTTCACGACATTACATTATTTTCTAGCTTTAAAGTTATCCCAATAATAGTTTCGGGTTCCTCAATCTTAATTTTGCCTTAAGAAGCTTGCACGCGCCAACATGTTACGACAAAAAATGTACTTTTACAATGCAGTCTGTACAAATTGGAGGATTTGGAATCATTGTGGCTGTAAACATTGTAGTGAGTGGTACTATTTCAAAGAGTTATTGGGAAATAAAAATAACATATATATACTGTTTATATTACTGTGTATTTTAAATCAGAGGTAAGAATAAATACGTTTTTTTTAGTATTTTTATTTTCGGGACATATAATCCCTATCGTGTTTTATGCTGGGCTCTATTATCCCAATTTGTGTTTTAGCAAGCTTCTAACAATGGCATCAAAAAATATTTCTTTTTGCGATGCAAAAACTGGCTACACTTATGACTTGAATTTGTACACTGGTAGGGACACGAATAATTCATTAGAGCCTGCTACTCTTGGAAAGCGCGTTGTCAACAACCTGACAAGCACAATACGTGAACCAAATGTTGTTTTCGCTTTCGATCGGTTCTTTACTTCAGTGGAACTTCTAAAGACACTGCCATATCCAGCTGTTGGTACATACATGAGGACAAGAAAGAATACACCTGTATTCCTACGTAAATTACAGCGAGGAGATAGTGAGTTTCAGTTATCTAATTTTGGTGTGCTTGCTTCACGTTGGATGGATTCGAAGGAAGTTCTTGTCTTATCAAACTGCCATTACCCTGTCAATACTGAAGTAGAAAGAAAACTCAAAGACGGTTCCAGAAAAGCAGTATCTTGTCCACAGTCAATCTCTGATTACAACAAGATTATGGGTGGTGTTGACCTAGCAGACCAAAAAGCAGCAGTTTACGACATCAACCGAAAATCGTAGAAATGGTGGAAGAAAGTTTTTTCAAGCTTTTCATGCTAGCAGTGGTCAATGCATGGATATTGCATCAAGAAACTCACAGAAAAAAACACACTGCTTCAGTTTATTGTTCCTTTAGCAGAGTCCATGATACAAGAAGGTCAACAGAATAAAACATTGAAATCACCGAAAACTGGAGGGCGACCTGCTAAGCGCAAAACTGATGTTCATAATGTTGGAGATCATTTACCACTAGAAGGTACATCGAGAAAACGCTGCGTCAGATGTACTTCAATGAAAAAGGAGAAAAGAACGAAATTCGTGTGCTCTGGTTGTAACAACGCTTTGTGCTACAACTGCTTTACTCCTTTTCATAAAAAATAATTGTAAATTTGATAAATAAACCTTCATAAATGAATATTCCCGTTTATTTTATTTTGAAAATTACTAGCAAGACATTTTATTGGGATATATGGTCCCATGAAGAAATATTATTGGGCCTATATATCCCAGGATAAAAAAAGGACTACGAGATTTTCGAACATCAGAATCTTCTTCTTTTTTCATTTAGAAAACGTTTGTATGATATTTGTTATTGTAGAGTAGTCAGTTTGGGAAAAAAAACTCCGTAGCGAAAGGGTTAAAGCAATGAAAAAATCAGTAAATAACGATTTTTTTTAATTAATATTTTTCAATCTTAAAATAAAAAACTAAAAAGTAACTTTCTTTTTGTGGAAATTTCATTAAAAATATATTTATTATAGCTTATTATTATTATTATTAAATTATGTATAGAATATAAATTTTCTATTAATATCGAGTTGAACCTCCTCTGTTATTATAAATAACTAACATCATAAAGCCTTTCAGGCATTGAATTCACTAATTTATGTAAGAGGTCTGCTGTGATTGTTGACCACGCTATTTGAATCAAGTGTTTTTAATCGAATTTGAGAATCGAATCCACTTTCAAAGAGCTTCTAAAACGCACTATGGAATGCAGCAACAGCAATCAATAAAACAAAAGCAAACGATATTAACTGTACAATAAAAACTACTTTGAGATATACATAGTATAGTAGTAAAAAATTTCATTGTACCGCCTCGCCTATACTGTATATCAAGCATTATGTTTAAAAACAAGTAGTGTTCTTAATGGAATTTCCAGCACTGTATCTACATTTTGATTAAAGGAAAAAATATTTTTCTTTTGAAAATGATGTGATGCACTAGAATAAAAAAAAAATTAAATCACATTCAATTCATTACACATTTGCAATTCGCATGTATGCACATAAAAATATGTAAGTTAAGTATATGTAAAGCCTTTCATTTTATAATTTTTCTTTTACATTTTACGCATTTTTATTTTTTGTTGTCTGTTTATTATAAATATTTTTTTTTGTTTTTTTTGTAAAAAATTTTAAATATAAAAATTATCACAAGTACCTACACGAGATGAAAAAAATGTAAGTATATTTCAATTACTTTCAGAAGATATATTTATTCATTTATTATATTATTTTTAAATTTTTCTGAATTATATTTATTATTAAGCATTTTAACAAACACTGGAAAAAAATGTGTATAATGATATTTTTTGTTTGTAGAAACTAGAAACAGTCTATTTGAGAGGAACTGTACTGTAATTGTAAAGTGTAGTAAATGCTGTAAATTGTAAAAATAATAATTATTTCCTTGTTTTCTTATTTTCTCTTTACATAAATTTACACTGTCTTCTGTCTTCTATAATAATATAATAACCAACACCACCACCATAATAATAACCTAATCACCAACACCAATATCAATATTGCAATTTAGAATTGGATTGGATTGGAATTCGGTCCTGTTTTCTTATACGCGTATCATACCATCGACCATAACCAATTCCAATAACCAAATACAAATCAACTTAGCTTTATTTATAATTTATTACTTTACTAACTTACTTATCAATCAGTCAAATCAGATCAGAACAAATTAAAAAGACATATGATTATTAATATGTATGTATATATGTATATATAATAGATTATAGAATATAGAACAGCAACGACAACGGACAACGGGGACAACGGCACTGCGACTGCGACAGCAGCGACAGCGATGATGATGTTGAAGTTGAAGATACTATCAAAATCAAAAGTATCACTAACAATAAGTATGAACACTTTGAGCATTTCGAAAATGAAAAGAGACTAGACTACCTTGAGAAAATATATTATAGAATCTAGCTAGATGTACATTTATACAATTTGTTCGAACCGCTATTTTAAAAAAATCAAAACAACAACTACGTTTTTCTTTTATGTCGTCATATTTTTTCTTCAGTCACTTATTAAGGGCTAAGGGTTTATTATTTTAACTTATGTATGACATCTTATTTGTTCTTATTTTATTATTTATTGCATATATTTGTCAATTATTTTAGATTTAAATTATATCCACGTGTACAATTTCTCCGCCTGTGTCATGTATTATAAGTTAACGTACAATAACGTAAAGAAAAGTTAATAAGATGAAAGTAAACAACAAAAGCAACATCTGAATAATGATATTGTACATAAAAAAGAAACATTTTATTTTTCACCATAATTATAATTTTTTGACTATTTTCTTCAGTAAAATGTCAATGTATTAAGATAATTAATTTCAAGGTTTTTTCAACTCAAAAATCTTACAATGCTAGCTAAATTGGATAGCTACTGAATAGGCAGAACAACTATATAGAAATTGTAGAACGAATTTTATTTTTTCACATGAAATTATCATTAACTTTCAATAATTAATTATGACGACTAAAAAAATGCTACCAGACAAATTAACACACTAAAGTATTTACATAAGCATATTCTAGTTTTTTTTTAATGTGGCAAAAACAAAATGTTTTTTCATAAATATATATTTTTTTTTATTTTTTTATTTATTTGTAGTATACATATATAGTAGAGGGTCGTAGATATGGTATCATTGGTAAATCCAATGGTAACACCAATCACCATCATCGCTATAAAAACACAGACAGTTCACATAACATAAAAGATAAAACATAACAGTTTACTTTTACTTGCGTGTACATACATTACGTTACGAGTACGCGAGCATTAAGTGCATACACTAAACACTTACTTTATAACACTAATACACTTACCATACACTAATGTAGAATGTACTCGTATTTTGCTCATTAATTGAGCTGGGCACGAAATCCCCGACGACATAATTCCCCGCGACAAAATCCCTGACGACATAATCCCCAACGACCAAATCCCTAAAGACGTAATCCCGACGACTAATTCGCCGAGGAAAAAATCGCCGACGACAAAATACTTAATTTTTTTTTTTTTTAACATATGTAACTTTTACTTATAAACACAAACAATAATTAGAGATTTTGTTTTTTTTTATTATCATATACTAAATTGTAAAGATGTAGAGAAAATTAGGACGGGCCCCTGCGCAAGTGTAATACTAAAAATCGAAAATTACATAAACCTAAAGTGTAATCATTATAAAAATACAAATGCATTTTTAATATCTTTTTTTTTTTTGAGGGGATTTTGTTGTCAGGAATTTCGTCGCCAGTGATTTGGTCGTCGGGAATTTGGTCGACGGAGATTATGCCGTTAGGAATTTTGTCGTCAGGGATTATGTCGTCGGGGATTTTGTCGTCAGGGATTTCGTGTCATTCCCCATTAATTACCACAGTATGAATGATGTATATAATAATATACAATACTTTATACATAGCATTTACACTTTAAGTGAAATTAAGAGGATGCCCTCCTGAAATCAAAAATTAAAATTGAAAACTCACACGACGAAAATAGCTAACAAATGCATTCAAAAAATATTTTTATCGTTGTGTTAGTTTACTTTCTGTTATTATTTTTTTTTTCATTTATTTTACACTAACCTTCTTTTATTTTGTTTTGTAAATTTTGTGGGTATATGAAATGCGCAACTAATAGAAAAAAAAACAAAATCAGTTCTTAATATTATATGAGGACCGAAGGCAGAAAAAGCAAAAAAAAATTTCATAAAAAAAAGTACACGTCATAACAAAACAACATAGTGTACATATAATCATTGAAAGTCTTATTTGATATAATATATTCTTAGGGCCAAATTCACCAACCACTCTTAGATCTCTCATAAATTTATGAGTATAATAAAACTGCAAAATATTTTGCTATTCACCAAGCACTCTTAACCTAGCTAAAAATGTATATGGCAGTACTATTTTCATTTTTTCGAAAAATTTTCGAAATGTCAAACTAATAAAAGAAAGAAAGAAAACATTAATTTTCACATCATATTTTGAATTTGAAGTATCAAAGTTTTTCAAGTTTTTTATAATAATTATAAAAATATAATAATTTATTTATTATAATTTTTTATAATAATTTATTTTGTTTTTAAATAATTATAAAATAAAATAGAATTTCTATATTTCATCTTTTCCTAAACTAGCGATAGCTCTAGACACTCTAGATATTATGCGACATATAGTCGGTTGAGATACTCCAAATAGATCTGCTGTCACTGATTGAAAGCTGGCAGTCGCATAGTATCTTAATGTAATGAGCAATTGAATTTGTGGACAAATTGGATTATTTCTGTGACCCTCAATTTGAATATCAATTTTTATTCTGTTCAAAAGCTCACTGAACATAAATTTTGGAAGTCTAAAACGGCGTTCAAATTCGTCATCGTCGCACAAATTGTAATAATCAATTTTAGTTTTGACTTTTTTTTCTTTGATTCGAGTACCTAGCAGTTCTAAAAATTCATTTTCAGATTCAGAAGTCTCATCTGAAGATGAGCTGCTAGTATCAAATAAGTCCAAGTACTTGAAATTCATTATTTATTAAAATGTTTTCTATTATCAACAGAGTTCAATAAAAGTAATAATTTTATCTAATTTTTTTATTTAATTTCAGTTCAGTTCAGTTCAGAAAAAGTTCAGAAATACTATTTAACAGAACACTTATGAGTACCTCCAACCACTCATAAGTTCTTATGAGCACTCTTAAGAACGTTCGGTGAATTAGATTATGACTGTCATAAGTTGTGAGTGGTTGGTGAATACGGCCCTTAGTGCTTATTATACAGTATTGTACATCATAATAGCAAGTATTTGCTTTGCAATACTTTGCTATACCACGTCATTTTATTGTTTGTTTTTTTATTTATTTTTTTTTTCTTCTGTTTTCGGTGATCGTATTATAACGATTGGAAGCATTATTTTTGTTGTTTATTGAATATGTACCACTCACACATATATAATATTTTTATTCATATAAAATGAATAAACGTATCGGTGAAAAATTGATATATTCCTATATAAAAAAAATAATATTACACAAGTTAAAAGACTATACATATACATATGTATACATACAGTCATTCCACGTCATATGTTCATGCAATATACAATGTTCATTAGTACTCCAGCTCAGCTATTTTATTCGCAAGTCGCAACGATAAAGGATTGTATTGTACAGATTGTTTTTTTTTTTTTTGGAATACATATTATTATCCTTCAAGCAAAATTATATTACCATACATATTACCGAGTTACAAACCTGTATTGATAATTTCTAAATGATATTTGAAATACAAGATATAAACATTTGTGTATATAATTGCGTATATCATGTAATGAATATACTATATGAATATAAGTACATATAACATATACATACATTCATACAATATAAATATCATTAGGTTACTCCTTACTCCAGCTATTTTATTCTTAGTGCTTATTATACACATTATATACAATATACAATATTGTACATCATAATAGCAGGTAGCTTCTTTGCAATGCTTTGCTATGTTGGCTATGCCATATTTTTTTTTTTTGTTTTTTTATTTATTTTTTTTTCTTCTATTTTCGGCGATCGTATGATAGCAGTTGGAAACATTTTTTTTGTTGTTTATTGAATATGTACCACTCACACATATATAATATTTTTATTCATATAAAATGAATAAACGTATCGGTGAAAAATTGATATATTTAGAGCCAAGAGTTATGCAAAACATTTTTATTATCTATGACAAAATTTTTGTGAAAAATAGGAATTTTATATTACTAATAATTCTAAAATAATGTAAAAATTCTTATTTTTCTATTTCGAAATCGAAAATAGAACATTCGAATTACCTTATATGAAAATTTCAGTATAATACGCAATCATCTACCCATGAAAAATTAAATTTAAAATCTATACATTTTTTGTAAAAATCCTTCTTTCTTCAAAGCGTTCTACAGGACTAATAAGGACAAAAATTACTAAAGTGCTCCGCTTATTGCACTCTACACCCTTTGAATGATGTATGACAAAAATTTTAGAAAAATATATGGTGTAGTTACGGAGAAAAGGTGTACCAAAACACGTTGAAATTTGAAGAAAGCCTCGTCCTTATTATCCTGTACACTAAAAACTAAAACCTTTTTGAAAAATTTGTTCCGCTTATTTCACTCTAGACCCATTGAACTTTCATTTAAAACATATTTCATAAAAATTGGATAAAAAATGGCTGAGAAAACGTGTACCCAAATCACCCAAAATCAGTAAAATCAGAATAACCTGCTCTTAATTATGGGAATTTTCTTTTCATATGATTATGTGATTATGATTACTTATGAATGACACAACACATAACATAACGTTCAACAATTTAATTTCATTTAATTTTTTGTGCAAAGTCGTATATGCACATACCTATACTTATCTTTAATTTTTTAAAATTTATACACCATACAGTATGTAAAAAAAGTATTAGTACACATTTATGTTTTGAAAAGTATCTACCTACATGTTGATTATTCAAAGTTAAAAGAATAGGTAGTACATACATATATTTCATTATTATTATTCTTATTTATGAAGTAAAATTATTTGTTTTGTCTTCTTATGACTTATAAGAATATTACTATCTAGCACAAAATAAATAATACTAATAATCACAAAATTAACAAATAATTTAAAATAATTACCAATAAAAAATCACTAATTTTATGTATAGTTTTAGAAGTTAGTTATCTAAAGAATTTTTAATTTTTTTTACGATTACAATTTTAACACAATACATTTATGTGAAATGATATTGTACCAACAAGTTTATCTAATAAGCGTTGTGATGATAATCCATGTGATGATAATCCATCTGATGATAAATTAAGATTAGCTAACCGTATGGTACAGGAATACACATCCTTTTTTTAACATATGCATGTAAATGATAAAAAAAATAAAAATGATAAATAATGATAATAAAAATGATAAATAAAATAATACATAATTGAAATTAAACTAAAGCAATTAAACGAAAACAAGGATAAAAAAGAAGAGCAAAAAAAAATTTAGTAGTAAATGATAAATTTTCAATTCAATAACTTACATTATTATATGTAATATGCATTTATTAAATCATGAAAAATATATGTAATAAAATATTTAACAAAAGGTACTGACACTGACTGTAAATTTATTTAAAAAATTATAGGTATATAAACGTGAAATTTTTAAAGCAAAATTAAAAATGTGCAATTTTCAAAATACATACGATGTACGAGTATTATACATAATTTCGAATAATACGGATATTTTTGTTTTCAAATTATTCATTTATTATTATGATTACCATAACGTCTTATGTAGCAATGTTATATGATTAAGATTATATTTAATACCTATGCAATGTATTTTTGTATGACAATATATGTATGATATGATGCAGTATCCGTATCCTCTATACTGTATATGTATACAAGTAGTACATATTTGATATAATATACGAATTCACATATTCATATATATTATTATAATATAATTTTTAAATAAGTAATTTAATTTTTAAACTTACCTGTCTGAACTGGCTGAACTTGGTGGATCGAATTTTAATTTCATTGATGCTGTAGACGACGACATTATTATTAATTTATTTATTTTTTTTTAATATATACAATGTTGTGTTTATTGATTGGTATCGTATATGTATGATATAGAATAGATTATATATATACTAAAGAATATAACAAAAAAAAAGAATAAATAAATAAATAAATAAATAAAAAGTAAAAAATTAAATTAAAAATGTTAACATTAACAACATTACACTGTTCTGTTCTATGTGTTCGCAATTTTTGTTTCATATGTTGCACTTAATCAAATCATATATATGTATATATATATATACATATATGTATATAATAAATATAATATTATAATATCGCATCACGTTTATTTTGTGTTATATAAAGGTTATAAAAATATTGAAATATTCGTCATATATAATATTATATACCTATTACATGTGCATAGTTATATGATGTATAAATATATTTTTATATAAATACCAATAGAATATGAATATTATATATTATACATTTATATAGATAAATAATAATACAAGTATTACTATATCTACATATGTATATGTATATATAATATATACATACACATGTTATAATATTCTTATCATCAAAATGCATTTTAAAAATATAGGTATACATCAAACATTATCTAATTATGTATTTAAATTTAAATAAAATTTAAAATATACTTAGATGAGCACATGTGAGTACGAGTACATATATGTGTACATGTATATACATATATGTATTCACTTTTTTTTTTATTATTATTAATGAATGATACAAAACATACTATATTTATATATGAATATGATTCTTATTTAGAAATCATAATTATTTCAAAAATAGATAATATGCATGTATATAATCAATAATATTAATATATATAAATGTAATCATGTTTATAATTTTTATTTTTTATAATTATTTTTTCTTTTTGATATTTGAATTATAATTATCATCATCACATCACATTCTGATGAATTAATAATTGTAAATACAATGTATATAATGTACTAAATGTAAATCATGTGTTCAAAATAAAAACATAAAATGTGCAACATTATGTGTACCTATTCTATTATGTATATGTACATATATAAAATCGCATAATATAGAAAAGTAAAGTTACCTAGAGACACGATTTTATGAATTTTAATTGTACATTATTATTATTATTAAGTATATTTTCTTATTTAATGGATATATACTAATAACTGACACAATAATATTTTATGTTTATAAATTTAATATGAATGAAAACGATAATGCATATAATAATGTGTAATTTATATTTTACTATAAAAATATCATTTGTAATTGATTTTTTTTTTAAATATTTATTTAGTTTTTATTAAATACTATGCGATATTTAAAAGTTTTTTTTTTTTTTTTTGATATTTTATATTATTTTATTTTAATTTTTTTAACATAAAAACACGCACTATATTCATAACAAATTTCTAATTATCATATATGTATTCACCACTATTATACAGAAAAAATGATTTTTTTTTTTAATTTATAAATTGAAGAAAATTTTCAATATAAATATAATATACAATATAAATTTTCAATATTGAAACATATACATACATATATTTGTGTGTGTTTGTGTGTTTATTTTTGTATGTATAAATACAGTAAGATATTTCAAAATAAAAGAAGAACAAAATAAAAAAGAAAACACAAACAAAATACGAAAATGAAATGATTTTCTTTTTTCGAGATTTCGTCACGCGGGAAATGTCAGTGAATAATAATATTAATATAGGTACACATATTGTATATGTCTATTTTTAAAATACAAACTTATATAAAATGTATATATAATTTAAGAAAAAATATATATAATATATATATATGTACATATATGATATATAAATGAGAACATATGTATTATAGAATCGTGCATTTACATTTTTATTTATATGTAAGTGGTAGATCATAGAAGAAAAAGCACATTTTTTATTACATATACGAGTATATCTGTGAATCGTTCTTTTCTTTATATTATTTCTATGCACGTTATTCATATTTACGTACTAATATACGATTATTATAATTATATATATGTATAGTAAGTATTAACACGTATTACACATATAGTATTTGTAATTTATCGTACTCATTACTCATTACGATTATTTATCAGTTTTAATTTTAATAAACATACATATATGTACTTGTATACTTTTTACACATTCATATAATATACAATTATATGTATGTAAATATGTATTTATTTATCTCAAGTTGAAATTTTTATTTTAAAATATATTTACTGCATTTAACAAATAAAATACATACATAGTTATATGTATTACAAAAGTACATTATGTACATTGTTTTTTTTTTCTCATATGTAATATAACGCAAACATTTGTGTACATTACACTATACATTATACTGTATTTATATTAGAAGTAAAAGTTCATACAATTATAAGGTTTATCTGACATGTGCAAAACGTGTTGTAAATTTTTAAATATAAAGTATAACATGCATCACATGCATATTACATTAAAAATGTATATTCATGTTGGTAAATTTTGAATATAGTATTATTAAAAAAAAAAAAACAATTGAAAATTGAAAAAACAAATTTTAATAGTTTATTTCATAACGATTTTTTATATTTATATTGTTGATAACTGTTGCATATTTGTAGGCAATTTTTTATATAAACTAATCCATGCCTCCATGCCTATAAGTATACTATAAAATTTATTTTCATTTTTATGAAATATGCAATTTGCAATCAACAAAGATAATACAGTCCTACTAGATGAACCATTTCATTTTTTTTATTTAAATGTTTGTATGTTTGCCAAAAATAAAGATCGAAAAAGTTTTTCGAAACAATATCGAAAAAGAGCGAAAGTTTATAATTCAGGAGGGATGTAAATATGAGAGAAAAATAAGAATATTTATATAGAAGAATTAGTTTGTGAGTTGCATGACTGGTTTACTAAATTTTATATGGTTTTGAGTGGTACCATCACTTATTTGGGGTGCGTTCATGAACATTACTTTAACCATAGTCATGGTGTAGTATAGTTTAAGCAAAGTTATGTTATACTACAGCCATAGTTATGTTAACTTCAAGTGGTTTTTGAACGCGATTTTTACCATAGTAGTAGCAATAAATTATCATTCAGCTGTCAAGTCAAGTTTAAAAAGTTTTTACATATTATAATTATTATATTTTTTGTTTGTCAAAAATTAATTATTTTTTAAAAATGAAGTTTAAAACAAAATCAATTAATTTCAAATAAATAAAATTGAAATTTTCACAATTCACAACAAAAAATTAAATGACAAACGATTTTTTATTGTCAATATCATTACCACTTAAAGGCTTACTATCGTTACTATCGTTAACCATGCTCTCGAGCAGGGTTAATTTTTGACATCAAATAGTTAAAAATTTACTTTACTACAGACAGATGTTTATGAACGCTAAAAATTCATGTTGGTAGTTATGTTTTACTATGCCACCACCATTTTGAACGACAAATGATAACTATAGTTAACTATAGTAACGTTTATGAACGCACCCTTGATATGATATTATACTTGAATAAGTAAAAATAAATGGATATTTCGTACGCAAATGCTTTAGAATACAACAATTGACAATAGGGCTGTTTCAAATTTTTTTTTTATTGTATTGAGTTGATCGTCGTATTTAATATATGAATGACTTGAGAAAGGAGGTATTTCATATTTCATGTATTTTTATATATGTATGTATGTGTTGTTATGTTAATATTCCTTGTCGCGTGCTATATGATCTGACATAAATTACTACTACTACTTCTAATTGAAACACATATATAGAATTGTGTTTATATCAAAGACCATATAAATATATACATTTATATGGTCTTTGGTTATATGTATTACCTGTATAGGTTTACATTATTTTCTGATGTAGGATTGTAGAATATTTAGCAACAGAGGTTTTTACGTATGCCTATGCATACATTATAATTACTGTAGCATTTGTACTGTACTCTGGTCTATACATTTATATGGTCTTTGATTATATGTATTACTTGTATAGGTTTACATTATTTTCTGATGTAGCATTGTAGAATATTTGGCAACAGAGGTTTTTACGTATGCATACATTATAATTGCTGTAGCATTATACCAGAGATACTATATAACTACATATAAATATGTTTTTACATAGTATCACAGATCAGATACTCTTATCTGTGATAGTATATAGTATCTTTGATTATACATAATATATGTATACATATGGATATATTATGGTTTTATTTTGTTATGTTTTTGAGTTCATTGACTTATGAATGCAAGATACGATTATATATTATCATATCCCGTGAATTGAATTTCTTCTTGAAATTTTGAAAGAATATCTTTTTTAATGTTTGGGCCTTAGGACTTCTAAAAAAATAAAGTATTATTCTGATTTATGATCATAATATAGAAATTTAAAAATCAGGTGTTTTGTGAATTACCAAATTTTTTTATAGACTGAGTCAATTTTTTTTCTAACTAGATCTAGTTCCTAAATCTTGAGGATAATGAATTTTAAATTATTTACAATATTTTTAAAAAACAGAAAGCTTAAAAATATTTATTTCAAAATTTTTAAATTTTATTTCGTTGATGTTTTTTGTGTGTGGTATAAAGTATATATTCAAAACATTCTAAATACTAGCGCTGATGAACATTTAATTAGATTCAATGAAAATTGATAATCATTTTGTCAGGAATTTTTAAAAAATAAGATTTATTGTAAATAAAACCACATTTTTCACTTGAAACTCTATTCTTTACTTAACTTATTCTTTTACATACTTTCGTCTTATCACTAAAATATTTCACAAGAGGCTATTTTTTAGGTTCACATATTGCACTGTATTGCATACCATATGATCGCCGTTATCATTTCCAATACCTGCTACTATTTTTTCAAAATCAAGGTCAATATTAATTATTAATAGAATATCATTTTCAAGTACAAAGTATAGTACAATATGATACATTACAATAAGCAATACAGTACAAAACAATGTAATATAATTTGGAAAACCTTACAATTTGTAGGTTGAAAAATATTATATATATAGGTATATATAATAAACAATATGTCATGAAGTCGAAAATAAATTATTTGTAAATTTATGGATTTTTATGATTGAATGCAATCAAATTTTTTTCATGTATGTTTGTTTGAAAATAAATTATTAAGTAGAATGGGCCTATAATTCTAGTCCTAGAAATATTTTGGAGATCCGTATTATCAAAATATCTTCAGTAGTGATTCAAAAAATTATGTTTGAAAATAACGTGGAATAGGTTTACGTATAGTAAATTATAATTGCTTATTTGATTTTTGAATTCAAAATTTGCCTTTATATTTTAACATTTCTATTAAATTGATAGCTCAACTATTTAATATCATTCTTAAACCAAATTTTAAAACTTAAACCATTCATTTAAAAAGTGCAAGAACTGGTCAGTTCTACATGGTGCGGTCATTAAGTTGGCAAAAAATAGGAAGTTAATCTGACCTGCCTATACTTTAGAATATATTATCAGAAATTTGAATAGCCTCTGATATTTAGTATTAGCACTATTAGTCATAAATATTTTTATGCAGCATTTTTTTTGAACAAAAGTTTTAAAATTGCATGTATTTTTAATTCTGTTTTTTTCTATAAAATATATGTAACTTTGTTTTGAACTTAAATGAACCTAATGAATTCGGACAAAAAAGCGATGAATTATCAATCGTCTTTTAATACAGTTGAAATTATACAATATTTTAATATTTTAATAGTTGATATTATATTTAATTATTTATTATTATAATTATATATGTATACACTAAACAAATTTATGGATTTATAATGTTTCGAGGATGCATTTCCAATTATTAATTGATTAGAAATTAAATGCCGTGTAAAAGTAGTTGTGAACAATACTTTACATCCAGTTTTAGTTTAACTATAGTTGGAAGACAGTTTTCAAATTTAAAAATTTTAAAATTAAATATATTACTATATATGATTAAATAAAGTATTATATTTATATGCAAATTATGTATAACAATATCTAAGAAAGTCATAGCAGAGCAGAAGAAATTTGATCACGATCGAAGTGGATTTTGCATTTACGCAACCTGAATACTAGTGGTAACGTAGTAAATGAATGATATATTCTTCATATATAGATATTGTGGTATCTTAAAAGGATATTTGCTTGAGGCCTGTTACCTATCAAAATTGTTATTTAATTCTTTTCAGAGGAAAACCATCACATTGCAGTGTAATTGATAAATATTCGGTAATTATAAACTTTCGCTGTCAGCTAGTTTTCTTTAAACATTAAAAATCGAAAAATATATGAATCTTCATGATTCTAGTCTCAAAATGTTCCATTTAACTTCGGATTTATGAAAAAAGTATAATAGTTAAAGTTTGATGCGTAGGAGAGTGTGGGTAGATAGTTAAAAGAGCATATGAAAAAATCAGTTTAATTCAGTTCAAAAATGTTGATCAGTGTTAACGAATGACGCTAATTATACAGCACTTTTCATACTCTTTTAGCATCCCCGCACCCACCTGCCAAAATTCTCTTTTTTTCATTTATATTTTATTTTTCATTCTATAAAATTTTTCAATCTTACTAATGAAAAATTACTCATGAGTAATCACCACCCACCACCCCCCACACCACTCCACGCATCAAACAGCCACTATTATATTCTATTCATAAATCCGAAATCAAACCAAAGTTGAAAAAAAAGCAAAAAGGTTGACTTTTCAATTTTTTATGAGTATAAAACCATGAATAACAATCTATGAATAACAAAAAGGTTCATATTTAACATTACACACAAATATTTTCATAAAGAAATATGTTAAGAAAGGTCATTGATGCTATATACATTATAGATCCTGATATACATCATTGAACAATCTATTTTTATAATTACACTTGTATGTATGTATACAAAATACCATATAAACAATGTATACATATTACATACAATCATGTATATCGCATAAACAGCACATTCATTGCATATAGTATTTACTATTATCTATTCTGCATAAGCAAGCAGCATGTTGTTATTAATGTCTACTATGTCATGTCTATTATGTATGTATTAGAATTAGTTTTTACATCGCATTCAATGTTATACCAAAGACCAATATAATATACCATGATATAATATATTTTATATATCGGTCTTTGGTTATATCAAACTTGTTTATTCATGTTATATGCTTTATGTATATATGTGTACGAGATCGTCTTCAATTCAATATGGATCCTTATATATCCTTATGCACGAGCATAAACCATACATGGAGAATAAATATATATGATCAAAATCTCTCAAAAATGTTCAAATTTATATTTATATGTTCCAGCCAATGATATTCATTTATTCTATTTTCAATACTCAAAATATACAAATACATATAAATAACACTTATATGTGTGGAATATCATATGAATTAAATGTACATTTTGTTTAGTGCTGCAAAACATTGACAGGTGTTCATTTCATTTGTGAGAGCAAACATTTATAATAAATGAGAACAAATTCGAAACACTATGGTCCGTCTACACAATTAGTTTTGATAACTCGATTTACAAAAACAATTCCATTATATCACAGACTGTCATACAAATTTATTGAAATGATTATAATTGTGTACAGGGTACATAACTAAAAGCAATTCGAAAAATTTTGAAAAACTTTTTTGATTTTGATGAAGCTTTTTCGATCTTTATCATATATGTAAGTGTGTCGTTTTTGGAAAAATTACCACTTACACTAAAAAGAACATCTATTGAGACGAAGAACTATATTATCTTTGCAATCAATCAATAAAAATTAATGTATATTTCTTATTTCCCATATACTGAATGCATCCGGTTCCCATCAGAATATCCGGATCGCTCAGAATACTGCGTAATTGATTAATGTGTTTTTCTTTCCGGTTTTTTAATCTTTAAAGAACATCTTTTTTTAATCTTTCTTACAAATTATAATAAAAATAAATTTATCAGATGATTTTACTATTTTTTAATGAGGGAAATAATATTCTTTGACTTTATTTCCTTATTTGTAAATATGTACATAGTTTGAATTTTCTGATTTTTACTTTATGCCTCTTATAAAAATGTTTATCATAAAGTATGATTGTAATAAGTAAAGCATCGTATCAAAAAGGGAATTCAAAATGAATATGAATATAAATTATTTGTACAATTTCATGATAAAGTCAACATTTTATGAAAAAAATTTTTTTGTAATGTAATTAAAAAAAAAAAATATATATATATTGTATATATCAATTTTTATGGTTTTATTAATATTTTCTAAAATTTGAAATATATTAGACAATAGAAAATAGTTAAATTTAACTTTATTAACATAAAATACAATACTGTATATTGAACAGTAATAATAATAGTTGACAATTTTGATAAAAATAAAAGTCATTTACATGAATTTTTTAATTCCGTTTGGCAAACACTACATACTGGTATCATTTTTTGTGTTGTTTTTGTGCTTTGACAATGATCATTTACTGGCATAGTTGATTGATTCGATTGATGATTACAGCATTTAAAGAGTTGAGTTAATGGTACATTTTCACCATCTTCAATTGTTTGAGGTAAAGTTTTTCCCATTGTCTCTGGTAAAAATAAACTAGCGATTCCTCCTACATTTAATAATACCCCCATTATTATTAATGGTAAAACAAGCATTGTTCCTCCCTATTTGAAAGATTTCATATGTATGTTCTAATTAAAAATTAAATTACATTTATATACAAATAATTAATAATTCTAAAATTACCATGTGATTAATAACTGGAATCACAATTGGTCCAATCATAGCTATAACAGAACTAAAACTCATTCCTAGACCTCTAACAACAGTTGGATACAATTCTGATGCTAATAATGGTAGTACAACAAATGCTGATGATATTCCCATTTTTCCTACACAATACAGAGTTAACATAACGATTGGTTCCTCTTGAAATAAGAATGTCGCCATACAAGCAATACCACCAATTATCATTGATGCACATAATATCCATCGACGACCGATACAATTTAAACCTGGCCATAATATCAAATATGTTGGTAATTCGACAGCACCAGCTAAAAAGAAATTCCATATTTCATCCCCTCCTAAAGCTGGTGCATAATAACTTAAACCAACGTAAACACTTGTATTTGCAAACCAAATTAATGTTATTATTAATGTTTTCTTTCTCATATTTGTAGTTTTAAATAGATCACTAATGCCATATGTTTGTTCTTTTACAATATTTCTTTTCAAATTTACCGCATTCAATTTTTGATATAGTACACTTTCAAAATCTGATGGTAATTCATAACCATTTAATCTGCAAATGTAAATAAATGTGTAAAATATTGTATGTAAGTATAATTATTAAAAAAAATGTTTTTTTTTATTACCTTGCCATTGTTTTTAAAATTTTTGCCGCTCTCTTATATTTTCCAACTGCAATAAGCCATCTTGGTGATTCAGGTAAAATGAAATAACAGGAAAATAATAGCAATAATGGTAATGAAACGGCCAACGAAAGATATCTCCAATCTCGCACAATAAAAACTATACCAGCTAATAGAACTAATCCTATTGAGTACGCGATATTTGATACAATTGTACAAAATACTCTTTTATCGGGTCCAACCATTTCAATTGCTTTAGAATAATAGAATATTTGATTACAAATTACCATTATTTTTATGTATATATATAGCTAATAATAATAATAATAATTACTTATATACCTACCTAAAACATATGGACTAGCTAATATTGCTGGAACTGTTAATCCGACAATAAAACGCATTCCTAGCCATGAATTAAAATTCCAAGCGAATGAACTTAATGCACATGCTCCAATTTCAATAATTAAATAAACATAAAATGATGGCCTTCTACCCCAAATATCTTGTAAATAACCGAATACATAATTTCCCAAAAGTCCAGCAACACCGAATACGACAAGAGCCAAAGTTACATAATAATCATTTTCACAAACAAGATCCCACTATAAAAATAAAAAAAAAAAAAAAAAAAAGATATATATATTTTTGAATTTTTAAATCTCAAAAAAAAAAAACTAGATAAATAAAAATGTATTATTTTTTATTGTATATAACGTGTAGTACATATACTTACTTCCATTACAACAGTATTTGGATACATGCTTTTTTCATAATTCCAACCATTTTTACATTCAATAATTCGTGATCCTTTTGGATCTCCAATATCATTAACATGATCTGTTTCTAAATCTGATGGTGTTCTATATTCTAAATATCTGACAATATCTGTATAATTTCGATCGTACATAATACATCCAGCATATTGATGTATGTTATCTTTAATTTCGAGTGGTATACTTAAATTTTTCACTAATTCTGGATAATCATGTATCCATGGTTCAAGTTCTGGTACTCGACACCAATGTGTTGGTGTTGCAGCAATAAATAATTGACTATATTAAAATTTGAAAAATTACATTCACATTGTTCATATAAAATCAATCCTTTTTTCAGGACTATGAAACAAATATTCACAAAAAGTAAAATTTTTCGTTTCATTTTTCATCGTATTCAACAAAAAGAGATGCTATATTTAAAATGGACAAAAGTGAATTTGAAGATAAAATGCTTTATGATATGTATATAATATGCTAACATATATATAATGAAAATTCTATTATTTACTTACATCGTATAAATATGTTTATACTAATTAAAATTGTAACATTGCAACTTAGACTTAAATCAAATAAATACTTATAAAAATATACAAACTTTTTTATGATTTAAGCAAGCATACTTGTTTTTTTATATCCGTTTCAAATGAATTATAAAATTTTGTATAAATATAAATTACCGTTACTAATAATGTATATATAATCAATAATAATAACATAAATTAAAATATATATTATTGTAGGTACATACATACCTGCATATTTATAAAAAGTGCAAATTAAAAAAAAAATTCCAATTCAAATTAATATGTTATCTGATAAAAATTCAGAGTTAAAAATTATCACTGATGATTTTTATTATTTTAAAAAAAAAAACTAATGATATTATTATTATTGATATATCTACATAAAATTTATGTATGTATGCACATATTTGTTAGTTGCTTTTTTGTTTCTGTTTTTTTTTTTTAATTTATTTAAATTTTATTATTTTAGTTTATGTTATGCTATACACGTTACGTCTGAATCTGAATCTTGAAATTTTTCCATAATTGCATGCATCTAATTATATAGTATTTGTGGTAATATAAAAAATTAAAATGATAAGCATATATAAGAATTAAAACTTGTTTATATATAAGTATTATAGTTATATTTATAGAAATATTTATAGAATATATTATATTTATATTTATAGAAATATACAAAAAATATAATAATTATTGAATTCAATTTTTCAACATTAAATGATTTTAATTTCATTATTAAATTGAAATGTATGGCTTGTTCAAAATTCTTAGCGAATAGAATATATGCGCAGTGAGAGTATGGCGTCATGCTTTGAGCGAGGTTATAATTGTAGTGGTTACACTTTTTCAGGTTTATATGGGAGAAAAACACAAATACATATAATCATTTTATGTACATATTTAATTTCAAGAGAAACATGCGCAGATTATTCGCTGGGAATTTTGAACAAGCTATACATATAAAACTTTGAATTTTATTCATTGCAAGGTCAATATAAATATGTATAGTTTTTTTTTTTTGATATATTCACAATAAGTAATAAAATTTTTTAGAAACAAACAAAATGAATTAAAATGAAAACAAAAAAAAAACCGTAATTTTCATTTTTATAATTTTGTATATCTACAGTATAATCTTTTTATAATGAACTTCTCTATATATAACGAACAAAACCATTAAAAGATTATTCACACAAGAACATTTTTTTTTTAATTTACCTTCGTATAATGAAGTCTCCATTTAATGAACAAAGCTCTTGGCAAAAAATTTACATATTATGTATGTAATTCTGTATGATAAGTATTTTTTTTTTTAGGTATATCGAATTAGCTCTAAATCGTTTTCTTATCGTATTCATAAATACCAAAGGCCTTCTGCTTCATATTATAAAATGGACAATGAAATTTATCAAAATCAAACAAAAATATATAATTTCTTTTATAGAATTTTCAATAATAAATTTATAACTCTACACATCTTACATAAACGTAAGTTTTTTGTTGAAAAAAAAAAATACTAATGTTCCTTTTTTCACATTTTTGTTTTTCAACATATTAAAAATTAATTAGATTTTCCTGCTTTTTTTGTTTTTTGTTAAAAATTGAAAAATTTCAAAAATATTTTATCGAAAATAAAAATGAAAAAATTTACCAAGAACTATAAATTGAAAAAAAAAAAAAACGAAAATCGAAAATCTCTATAAACAAACGAATTTTCTTTATCTAACCAACATTTTTTGATCTAAAACAAACTGGAGATTGAAAACTGGAAGGTTTCAGCTTTGAATAGAACGGTTTGGCGGTAGATTCTTACTGAGGCCAGTCCAGGGTTCTTTTAAGGACTGTAGTGCCGTAGAAGAAGAAACCAACATTTTTTATTGTAGTAAATGTTATTTCACTACAAAGAAATTTTACTGTGTGATATTATATAATATAGCTATACCGTCATACACAGCATATATATATATACAGAAATATTACTTGCATTTAAATTTACTAAATTTAAATTTTAAAAAAAAAAATGCATCTAATAATTTTTCATGTAGATACATGTTTAATTAAATTTTTAATTATCAAATTAAAATTTTCTATATTTTGTCAAATTTTAGTATGTAATATAGATGAAAAAGTTAAATTTATTATTTTGTATTCGTTATATAGGCATCTTTTATCTTTTAAAGAAAACAAAAATAGTTAAAAATTAATTATTTTAATGTAAATATATGTATGTACATAACTAGTATGCTAGTATACAGCATATTATTACTAAATTTATAACTATGTACATTGAAAAAAAAAAGAAAAAAAAAAACATAAATAATAAATTTATTACTATATGTACATATGTATATGTATGTATGTCATATGTATATTGTAAGAAAATTTTAAATAAAAACTAAAATAATTATGTACATTAATGTATGCAAAATGTAATTAATAAATTGACAGTTATAAAAGTACAATATAATTTTATATACATATATAATAAATAAATAAGAAAATTCAATTATACATTATATACTCGTATATGTATAAAAATTTTTTTACTTGTATTCAGTATATAACTAACAAAAATTTAAGCAAAAAAAAACAAAAAAAAAATGTTTATAATTAATTATACTTTTTATGGAATTATATACTGTTACATTACCTGTATGCATGAAAGGCGCATGGTAAAGCCGCTGGTAATAAAACTGTACATATTACTAATTTCTGATATAATCCAAAAGATCCGACATCATTTAAGATCGTATCGAAATCCATATTCTTTTTATTTATTTATTTATTTTTTTTTTTTTTTTTTTTTGTAAATTAATTTGATTTTTTGTTTTTTAATTTAAAATTTGAATTGTATTTTGTAAAATTGTTATATGAATAAAAATATTCTTTTAAATTATAAAAATTTATCAATTTATGAAATAATTTTTCATTTAATTTAATTTTTATGTTAAATAATTTATTTATTTTTCCATTTAAATTCATATATATTTTTTAAATTTATTTATTAAATTTACACATAATACATTATGATGAAAAATAAAAAAAAAAAAATAAATAAATAAATAAAAATAAAAAATGAAAAAAAAAAATTAAAAATAAAAATTTATATATGTGTACATATACATTATTTATATTATATTAAATTATTATATTCATTATATTATTAATAAAATATATATATATATGTATATATAATAAATTAATTAACATTTATTTAATTTGATTTTTTAATTAAAAATAAATAAAAAGCACACGAACAAACAAAATATTACATACATGATTTGATAATATAATTTCACTGTATTTTTTAATTTTTTTGTTATGATTATTTTTTTTTTTTAATTTTTTAAAGAAAATAATAAAAAAAAATTATTTCTTTAACGTTCGTTCTGATTATATCAACTATAGTCAAGCGACTGATGGATGATAATAATGATGATCAATAATAATCAACTATTATATTTGGCTAAACTGCATAAATAATTTTGGTCAGATCTAGAGTGATATACATATATTGAATAATGTACCATAATGATAATCTGTTTGTATGTATATAATACAGTAATATATATATATGTACATATATATTTTGTTGATTCGTTGATAATAATATTTTTTCAAATATAATGTATTATGTGCAATATGTGGACAAAAAAAACAAAAAAAAAAAAAAAATAAAAATTTATTAGTTGATGATCACCACTTTTTCAAACGATGGGTGGTATATTAAAACTGTTAAGTTTTAAAACTGTCTACATAATACACATAATATAAGTATATATATATATATATGTATGTACATATATGTATATATATAAAGTACATATATGAAATGCAAAAAAAAAAAAGAAACTAAATCAAAGTATTGAAATGTATGCATATACACATTATCATCATAATAATCATATGCATATATAAGAGTACAGAGATGAGATGTAGGTATTGGTACTTATACATGGATTGGATTTAGATTCTTGTGTTCTGAAAAAGGTATTTTTTTTTTAATCTTACATTTTTTTTTATAAATTTATTTAAATTCTTCATATACTATGTTTATATATGGGTAATGCTGTATGGGTATATAAGTATGTAGTTTAATTTGATGAAATTTTCGTTATATATAAAACGTTTTATAATTACATATACATACATGTTCATATTCATAATATCCATTTATTGGTATAAATTAGTTTCTTAAATATGCATTATTGTTTCTATTTTTTAATTTTAAATTAAATTTAAAAATGAAAATTTTATTAAATTGTTGGATAGGTACGTGATAATTAATGATACTAGAAAAAATTATTGCAATTAAGTACCTACCATAACATATAACATTTACAATATCTACATAGTAATAACTTTATACTTTTGTAATGTGATTATGCACTTGAATGTTTGTTGATGATGATTATATGTATTCAGAAGAGGAAGTGACAGTGATTTGTTATATGTTTGTACACTATACACATATAATGTACATATATGTATAAAAATATTTTAAAATAAAAGAAACTCTTAAATTAGATATAATTACATTAAAAAATTGCAATTAAACAATACACATATTCATCAGTGTGTTACATTTAAAACGACAAAAATTCATATTCATATTAAATTGATGATGATGTTGATTACGATGATGATAATAATAACAATAATAATTTCTAATAACGTAAATATGTTATAGAAAATTCATGCTAAGTCTATAAAGCAATAACCATATATTACACATTTGCATATTTTTTTTTTTTTTTTTTTTTTTTTTTTACTTTTATATACTACAGTATGTAGAAGTAGATGTACTGTAATACCATTGGCAATGACATAATTTCTTTGAATATACATATGTTATATAAATTATATAACATAAATTTACAAATATACATAATATATTTATGTATAAAAATTACATATACTAATATATTACATATTTAATTTGCTAATTTGTCTCTGGAAAATATCTGAAAATTTTTTATAAACAAAATCAATAGTAAATTAGTGAACTATAAATAATCAGATTAAAAATAAAACAATTTAATTTTTTTTTTTTGTATATTATATACATTAAGAGATGCATGTTCATGTATTTCAATAATAAAAAATAAAAATAAAAAAAAAAAAAAAAGACATACATACAACTATACTTGTATTTACAGAAAAAAAGGAAAAAAAAAATTTATATTATTTATTGTAATATTGTCCAAACATTTTTGTAAACAATATATAAAAATAATGAAATCAATCCATATGCAAATAAATATTTGGATATTGATATTTCATTTAATTGAACTGACGTACTATTTTTTGGATTATTATTATTATTAAATGCATTAGCCCATTTATTATTATTTTTTGGATTAATTAATTCAGCCAACATACTAAATTTTACAGCGGATTTTATTTGAACTTTAACTGATTTACCAAGTAAATTTTCGGTCATTGGTAATAATACTTGTTCATAATATTTATTATGTCCAACATAATGCTTTTTATCATGTGAAATTTCAGTAACTAAAACAGTTTGAATTTCATCAATTTTATGAGAATATGGTTCATAACTATAAAATAAATCAGTCAATTTTTTTGTACGTTTTTTAACTAAATTTGGTGGTATACGAGTCATTTTAGCAGCCGGTGTTCCTGGTCTTGGATAAAATTGATTTATAAAAAGACTTGGAAATTTATATTTTTCACATAAACTAATTGTTTCTTCAAAATCTTCTTCAGTTTCAGTTGGAAATCCACATATTATATCAGTTGCAATTGTTATACCAGGAACTTTTTCCTTTAAAAAATCGACAACATATTCAAAATCTTTTCGACAGTATTCACGTTTCATATCAGCTAATACACTATCGCTACCACTTTGCACTGGTAAATGAAGAAATGCATATACACGAGGATGATTTAAAATTTTCGCTATTTCTTCTAGATGTTCAAGTATGTACGGTGGATTTGTCATTCCAATACGTAACATACAATTTTCTGGAATAACCTGATTGGAAAAAAAATTTTTTTTTGCAATTATATTAAAAGACGAAAAAAATTTATATAATTTACTTCAACAAATTTCCAAAGTAATTCTGGAAGATTGGTTCCAATATCCCTTCCATATGTACCAGTATCCTCTGATGTCATCCAAATTTCACAACAACCCTCATCAAAGGCTTGTTTTGCACGTTCAATTATCTCTTCTACAGGATAACTAACTAAATCGCCTCTTGCATGCTTCGTTTTACAATACGTACATTGATTTAGACAACCTGTGTTAATTGGTATTATTTCAATCAACGGATTTTTTCTAACTTTTGGCAAAGCTAATTTTGCACCCGCAACTCTTTTTCCATTTATTTTTTTTCGTTGTAATAAACGCACCGTGTGACCTTTTAATGTTTCTTCGACTACTTCTATTACTCTGTCTATTTGTTGGACACCAACAACTGAAAGACCTTTAAAATATTTAAATAAAAATAAAAATGTAATTCTAGAATTTTCGTTTGTACGTACCCTGTAAGTACTCAGATTTTGGAGCCCCTTGCGGAACACATCCTGCTACTACAACATGTTTGCCTGTATTCAAGCCAGACTGAACATCATTTCTGAACGTATCTTCTGATGGATTTTTAACAGTACAACTATTTAATAACCACAAATCAGCTTCATTTTTATCTGATACCAATTTATAACCATAATTTGCCAATTGACCAGCCATATATTCTGAATCGGAGTTATTGTGAGTACAACCCCAGGTTTTAATATAAATTTTTTGTGTTCCTGGTATTACACTTTCATGTATTTTTCTCTCAATAATTGATGGTTTTGTTTCCGTTTCTACTTGATTTTTATTAAATATTTTCCTTTTTGGATGTAATGTTACATCCTTCTTATTTGAATAGCGCTCTTCTGGTGTTATATATTCAGAAGATACCATATCTTCGATATCTTCTATGTTTTCATGACAAGCTGACATTTTATTTTAAAATTTACAGAAAATATTTAATGCAAAATAATTTTATAGAATCGACACGACACGAGATAAAGTGCAAAAAAAAAAAATAACCAATAAATAATTGTATTTATTTTATAGGAAATGGACATTTGACATTTGATTCAAACCGCACTTGACATTTGATTCGTAGTCAAGAGTCAAGTCGTATAAGGAAAATGTAAAGGAATGACAACTACAAGGAACAATGACAATTACAGTTAAATTATTACCATTTACCACTTTTATGAATTTTGACACTTCGACAGTCAAAGTCATAATATAAATTATACATTCAGATTCAGATACTCTTTCATTATCATGATTAAATTAAAATGAAATATGTAGTAAAAAATTATTGAATAATTACAAGTAAAATAATAGAGTTTAGATTTAGATAGAGCGCGTTTTAAAATAGAACAAAAATTAGAAATACTAAATAATTTAATTTATTTCAAATAGTTATTAATGTAGTTAAATTTAAAATAACTGAAATATTTTCAGTATTTCAAGTTTCGTTCAAGTTAAATTTTAAATTTCAATATTTAACAGTTGAATTGAATTTGAATGTTGGTTTAAATTTCAATTTATGCTACATGCTATGCTTGCTAATGCTACAGCCGTTACTACAGGTACAGCTCAGCTACACATTCTGTTCCAGCAATAATCAATAAAAAAAAAAAAGAAGCATTGAAAAATGTAGCATAGATTAGAGTTAATGATTATAGTATAATAGTTATCAATTTATTTGTTCCATTTTTGATTTGGAGTCGTGCTCGTAAGTCGTATTCGCATCGTACCAAAGTAAATATAGATAAACCAAGTAACAAATCTCAGCTATTTTGATAAATAGAATGAGAGATCCGAGAAAAAAGTAGTTCAAATATACATGTTTATCAAATATTGTCAGCAATTCTTACAGTAACAACAATTTTCTTAAAAGTCTGAAAAGCACTTTACCTGTCAATTCCCAAATTACTATATTTATAATGTAAAAATGTGTACATGAAAAAATAAGATAAAAAGTACACATACTATCAAACTTCTCATTTTCTATATCACCGACATCACAATAATGCAAAATTCTCTCTGCTTACATTTTTTTTTACATTAGTTTTTAATAACCTCCGTGATATGCACTATTGGTAGTTGAAAATATTCTTATTTGATTCACATACGAAGTCTATTTCGCTTCAACTTTTTTATTCGTTGTTCTTCTAACATATGTATGATAATAGCCTCCGTGATAATTTGACGGTAAATACACGTGCTTGTAATGTACACGTGCTTGATGTTGTTGTTGTTGTTGTTTGAGTTGTTTTTTAGAGTGAATTTTTGATTGTGTTGTTTTTTACGTACTCAATTTTATAAAAAGGGGTGGCTTCTTAATTATTTCTTTCTTGTTTCAACTACTTCTTTAGTCTTTAATTTATTTTCTGTCTATTTTTTCGTAGCTGTCAGTGTATTTGTGTAAAAAATTTCGAGGTCATTGAAAATTAAAAAATATTTTATATTGAGATTTTCCATTTGGTATACAGTGAAACCTCTCTTAACGGACACCTCTTTTAAGCGGACCACCCTTTTAAAAGGACACCAATACGAGAAATGGCTGGCAGCAATGTGCATAAATGTGCATTTTACTCCTCTAAAGCGGACACCTCCTACGGACGGACGTGGACACTATTTTCTATAATTTTGAACATTGATCCTCTCTTTGGCGGACAATTTTTATTTTTTTTTTTATAAAAAAAAAAACAAAACCTTTCAAATTCAAAAGTTAATTGTTTCTGTAACTGTAATCTGTCTGCATTTGTAATAAATGCTTCTACTTCACATTATTTTGCTTTATAATGTGTCTATTCTTTGCCACAAAACTATTTTCAATCTTACAATTTATTTATTGTTTAGTTTTATTTAACTGTTGTGAAATAAGCATCTAAAAATTATTGTGTTATAATAAAGTTGAAATTTATTTTATTAATTAGCTGTCATTGAGAGGTTTGTGCACATTTCGTATTATTTTATCCATAGTAAAGTTGTGAATATGCCCGCGAAAAGAAAACTTTTATCTTTAAGAGAAAAAATAGGTATAATAAATTACGCTACAGATCTTGAAAATACAGGAAACTGTTCTGTTAGAGCAAAAGGAAAAAAGTTCCAAATTGGAAAAACATGTGTTGCCCAAATTATGTAAGAATTTGCGGCAAAGTATAATCATGGATTTTTTCAAAAAATGAAAATGTCAATTTGGATGTAATATAATATTTAATACTTATTTAATTACTTTTTTAATTGTTGCTAATTAGTTTTTGTCATAAAATAAATGAACTTTTAAAATAAAAAAAAAAGTATTTTTTAATTTGAACTTCTTTTCGCCGGACACCCCTTTCGAACGGACAAAAAATCATTCCCCGCGTGTGTCCGTTCAAGAGAGAGTTCACTGTATATGTATATACACTTTGATCGTACACTAACTTAATGTACGGACACAACTCGATTCAGCGTATATAAATTCAAAAAATAATGTAAAAAAACAGTACAAATATATAATGTTAAAAAAAATAAAATAAAAAAATCAATTCAGTAAAAAATTCAGCCCTTTATCTAAAAGGGACCATATTTTATGACCAATTTCTTTATAAAAAATATGCAGGTGTTAAAACAAGATAGAAAAAACACACACCAACAACTTCATATCACTGACATAATTTCTTCAATGTATTGCGTTTTTTTTTTCTACATAGATTTAGATAGTAAGACTGTAGACACTTTTATTTTTTCTTTTTGTTTTTGCCATTACTTCTTTTATTCACATACAGAGGATATTTCGTTTTAACTTGTATATAACTTCTCTTACTAACGCATGTTAAAGATGGCCGGTCACTTTTTTGTCTGTTAAATTTTACACGTGTTTTTACACCATGTGCTCAGTTTTAACCAGATGTTATGACATCATTCCAGGTAGTTTATGGCAAAGTAGAAGTAAAGGAATATTAAATGTAAAATAATTTTAGACTGTGAAGTGAAGTGAAATTAATTGAAAGTGAAGTGAAATGCTTATAATTTGGAGTTTCAAAATTAAAATAATTTCATTATACATACATATATTAAAAATCTAATAATATTTAAAAACAATTAAAAAAAAAATTATTAAAAAAATTTTTTTATTGGTGAAAAATAAATTAATAATTTGAATAAATATTAAATATAAATGCATAAATAATATAAATTATTTATGTATTTCATAATTAATAATTTAATTTCATAATTTTATTAATTTCTGTATATTTTTTTATGCATGAAATATTATATCTTGAGCTATTGAATCGCATTGATATATATTGTCAATTTTATTAGCCCCATTTACCCTATAGCAAGCTATATAAAAAAGAAATTAAAATCGGGGGGAGCTTACACATACTAATAAAATTTTATTTCTCTTTCTAACTAATTTTTAGGCCTAATTTTGATTTTCTGTCTACTTTTAGCAAAGTGTCATTGTATTTGTGAGAAAAAATTTGAAAATTGAAAAATAATCAAAGTGTATATATATACCTAACAAGTGGAAAATCTCAATATAAAATATTTTTTAATTTTCAATGACCTCGAAATTTTTTACACAAATACACTGACAGCTACGAAAAAATAGACAGAAAATCAAATCAAGACTAAAGAAGTAGTTGAAACAAGAAAGAAATAATTAAGAAGTCGCCCCTTTTTATAAAATTGAGTACGTAAAAAACAACACAATCAAAAATTCACTCTAAAAACAACTCAAACAACAACAACAACATCAAGCACTTGTGCATTACAAGTACGTGTATTTACCATCAAATTATCACGGAGGCTATTATCATACATATGTTAGAAGAACAACGAATAAAAAAGTTGAAGCGAAATAGACTTCGTATGTGAATCAAATAAGAATATTTTCAACTACCACTAGTGCTTATCACGGAGGCTATTAAAAACTAATGTAAAAAAAAAATGTAAGCAGAGAGAGCTTTGCATTATTGTGATGTCGGTGATACAGAAAATGAGAAGTTTGATAGTATGTGTACTTTTTATCTTATTTTTTCATGTACACATTTTTACATTATAAATATAGTAATTTGGGAATTGACAGGTAAAGTACTTTTCAGACTTTAAGAAAATTGTTGTTGCTGTGAGAATTGCTGACAATATTTGATAAACATGTATATTTGAACTACTTTTTTCTCGTATCTCCCATTCTATTTAGCTTAATAGCTGAGATTTATTACTTGGTTTACCTAGATTTACTTTGAAATAATTTATATGAACTGTCTTTTCTTTATGTCTATATCACAGAGTAAAATAACTATTATACAGAGTGTGCAATACAATCCTTTACATTGCCGAGCTAATTTTGGAAGTGGATTTAGCGAAAATCCACCTCTCTCAAAGCTTTTCTTATAAAATGAGTACATTTTGAAAATTGAGAGCAGAAAATATAAATAAAACAAAACAAAACAACACAGTTTCAAATACACATTCTTACATACACGTAAGGTAATGTACAAAAAGGAACCAATTTTATTTCTTGTTTGCATACATATTTTGTATTGGGCAATAGAAAAAGAAATATGTATGTATGTACATAAGTATATAGAATATGTATGATACTGGAATATATACTGTTTTGTACCATAATGTTAGATATAATATATTTATGTATACCTACGAGTATATATGTATATATATATACGCACATTATAGTTTGTTTTGGTTTGTTTTTGTTTTCGACCCTTTGTTAGTATTTCATTGTTATTTTCGACCCTAAATTCATGTTTGTTCGATTATGATTTCATTTTTTCAAGTTAATATGCATCTTACAAAATTATGCTGCTTCTACATTATATGTGTATACACATTATATACACATGTACAGTAATCACAAAAATTATTTCTGCATAATTAAAGTATCGTAATTTGGATTTAGACACTTGTAATACTAATAAATTTTTATATTTATTTTTTCAAACTTTAATAAATACAATTTCTTAAAAAAAACCATAATTATTCTTAGAACAAATATATTATTTGAATTATTCCAAAAATTATTCCTGCATTAATTCTATCGCAAAAATTATTATGAATATTAAAATGAAAATAATTGATTTAATTTTGACTTTCAAGAAAAATGCCAAGGAAAATTGAATTATTTAGTAAAAATTTGAAGTTTGCTGTGCACAAGTAACACCAATAATTTTTGTGATCACTGTACATACCTATCAATTTCTTCATATAAACAGAATCTAAGATCTAACATCTACCAACTATCAACTATAAAATCCGGTATTTGATGTAAGTCAAAATAAAGAAAAGACAACCACGCCTCCTTGTATACGAAGTGACAATATAGTTGCGTTCCTTTTGACCAAGTAAAGTACTCGCAAGTACTTGTAGTCGTGATCATCTACACCACCTCTTGTATTCGAGTAATTTACTTGACTGTTGCATGGTTAGTTACGCCAAAATTCGCCGTCAGAGATGTTTGTGTTTTAATCGTTAGAGATTAAAGAAATAGGTTTAAGTCTATAATATTTTTAATACACGTTTTATTTAATAGGTGGCTTTTTATTGTTTAATGTTATGAAGCATCTAAAATCAAAGCAAAACAAATTTGAAATACATGACAGCTGAAATTGGAGCATGGCCAACTGTCACTCCAATATTTACATTGCCTTAGAAATGTGTATGCTTTCAAATTTGAGGTTACTTTTTACTTCCAAGTAAAAAAATTGCGTTCATTTACAACATACTCCCGAGTACTTGAAAGTTCTATACTTGGTCAAAAGGAACGCAACTTATGTGTAATGATAAAACCTGTCTGTACATTTACATACATCTATATCTAGCTATTGTGGTATGGAAAAAAAAATTGAAAAGGGTAGCAGGTAGCAGTATGTATGAATAAAAAAAAGTAAAAAAAAACATTTCTTTTCTGGGAGAGAATTATTCTCACAATTTACGAATTTTAAGTTTCAAATCAAAAGTTTTATAGATGAAAATGCAAACTTGAAATTTTTTAAAATGAGCTTTGCGATATTGGCATATCTGTGTATCGTTATTTAAGTCTGTGTCTATATTCTATGGTATCGTGTAATTGGTATTGTGTTGGTTTTGGTACTTCTTGGAATTGGAAGTAATAAAGATTATACATATATTTAATTTACTTTTATTTTATACATACATACATTTACATATTTTATAATCATTCAGAAGTAAAGTAATTATATTTATGTGTTATAAAGTTTTCATATTAGTTTTATTTAATTTCTGTTTGTAATTGTTTATATAATTGTCTTTTAAATTTGTATTTAAAGTTTTAATTTATATTTTTATTTGGAAACATTCCATTCGATATTTTAAGTTAAATTTTTCAAGCAATTACGTTTATATACATTATAAAAACTGGTATCAAATAGAAATTAATAATAAATTAATTGGTGATTCATCTGAAAGAAATATTGTACTATACAAAAATGAAATTGATAATTGGTATTTTGAGTAATTTAATAATTTTAATAAACATATGTAATGGTCAAAGAACTCCAACAATATCATATATAACACAGGAACAAATTAAAGATATTGGTGGTACTGTTGAATTTGAATGTTCTGTACAACATGCTCAAGATTATTCAGTTGTCTGGACAAAAGTAAATCCAGAACCATTATTTTTATCGACTGGTTCAACATTAGTTATAAAAGATTCACGTTTTTCATTACCGTATGATCCAAATTCATCAACATATCGTTTACAAATTAAAGATATACAAGAAACTGATGCTGGTGTATATCAGTGTCAAGTTGTTATTTCTGTTGTACATAAAGTTACTGCAGATGTTGTATTATCTGTACGTCGACCACCTGTTATTTCTGATAATTCAACACAATCTTTGGTTGTATCAGAGGGTGAATCTGTTCAAATGGAATGTTATGCTGGTGGATATCCAACGCCATCAATTATTTGGCGTCGTGAAAATAACGCCATTTTACCAACAGGTGAGCACACATTACTTTTCATAAAAAATTACTATTAAATACATATTTCAACATAAAAACACTGAAATCAAATATTTTTGTTTATTTTTGTCAGCAAAATTTTATAATTGCATAATATCGGATTTTTCAACTCAATGTCAGATTTTTATTATATTCAATTCTCTTTTATGATTTTCTTTATTCATATTATGTATAGAAAAAAAAATGCATGCATATAAATAAGTCAATAAATTATACCAAATACTAAAATAACATCTATAAAGATATTTCACCCTAAACGGGGCAAATGTCACATGAAATGCTTAAAATTTCATGATAAGGTAAATTTGAGAGCAAGTTTTTATAGTTTTTTTATAGAAGAAAAAATATGTAATATTACATATACATATTCTTATTTAATTATCATGATGTGATGTAATATTAATAATGTAATATTACAATTATATTATGTTTCTCTATAAATGTAAAGGTATACACCGTATAATCTATATGTTGTAAGTACATGAGTATAGTATATATGAATTTATTCAAAATATAATTAATTTGTAAAAATATTAATACATAATACAATTATATATGTATGATACATATACTTTGGTTATATAATATATATATACTTCGATCTTACCATAAAATTTTTATAAAGAACTGCCATTCATTCTTATAATATACACGACATATACGAAATGTTCTGTTCACATTATGGTTATCATTAAATTGTAAATATAAATGCCTCATCCTCATAAATTTCACATAACGATGCACATACATTATGTAAAACAGAAACTATTTTTGCTCTATAGTTTCATTCCTTAAAGAATAGACTGCAAATTTTGTCTTTACACCTAAATCCTTTTTGCAACAAACATTATATGTATGATGAACCATGATCTATATAATCAGGTTACAATACTGTTATTTAAGTTTCTTTGCTTTAACATTTTTAGTTTTATTTTTGAAGATAATAAGAGTATAAAGTCTAAAAATTATTTGATTTAATTTGGACTATGATATATTCGGACCATTAAAAAAAAATGATGATAAAGAATATAAATTAAACTGTTATTGATAAGAAAATTTTAAGAAACTATAAAAATAAAAAATATTTTAGACTTTTTTTCTCCATTATAATACCATTCTAAATAGAATATTTTTAGATGATATCATCATAAATATTAAATATTTTCATTAATTTTACAGATAGTGCAACGTATGTTGGAAATATATTGAAAATAAATTCGGTTAAAAAGGAGGATCGTGGAACATATTATTGTGTTGCTGATAATGGTGTTAGTAAAGGTGATCGTCGTAATGTGAATTTAGAAGTTGAATTTGCTCCAGTTATAACAGTACCAAGACCACGATTAGGACAGGCATTACAATATGATATGGATTTAGAATGTCATATTGAAGCATATCCACCACCAGCTATTATATGGCTTAAAGATGATATAGTTGTATCAAATAATCAACACTACAGTATATCACATTTTGCAACAGCCGATGAATTAACTGATTCAACATTACGTGTTATTACAATTGAAAAACGACAATATGGTGATTATGTATGTAAAGCAGTTAATAAATTAGGGCAAGCTGAAGCTAGAGTACATCTTTTTGAAACTGTTATACCAGTTTGCCCACCAGCATGTGGTCAATCATATTTTGGTGGTGCATTAAGGATTACAGTTTCAACATTTCTCTTTGTAATAGTTGCAATTACTCATTTATTTAGCTAAATTAAATATCAATTAAAAATACTTCTTTTAAAAAAAAAAAAAAAAAAAAAAAAAAAAAAATAAATAAAACTTATCATCTTCGTCTATATTTTTTTTCCAATTTGTTTTCTATTAATATTTTGTTTTACAAACAATTATACAAAACAATTATAAAATTTGATTATACACGAGAACGAGTATATTATGTACAATTATTCATTCCATTTGAATTATTTTAATAAATAATTACACCAAAACTTTTTAAAATATTATTAGAATACATTATAATTTTATATCTTAGATAATGAATGATATTTATACTATAGTATATAGTATAAAATGAATGATCATAGTGTTTCTAAAGAACAGATATTCTATTCTATTTTTATTTCTATACAAAAATAAAATGTTTTTTAAAAGATACTATCATCAGTTATCTATAACTCTATCCTAGATATTAGCATGCAATAATCTCAATATCAAATAATTTTATAATTATGTAAATTTATGACAGTTGAATGTTTATATATATAAAAAAAAAAAAAAACCACAATCTCAAATTAATTTGTTCTAATTTTTTCTTTCTTAAATTAAAAATTTTATTAATTGTAAATAGGATGTGCCTTATTAAGCAAAATAACACATTTTTTTATTATAATGTAATACAAATCATTGAAAAATTCTATAGATATAATGTAAGATGTAAAGTGAAAATATATAATTTTATATAATTATGAATTAAAATATATATATATATAGAGAAAAATAATAGTAATAAAATACGCATATCATCACGTAAAAAAAAAACATTCCGTCCGTTTTTAATAGACTAATTTTAAATCTCGAATAAGGAAGCAATAATTTACACATAGTGGTAATTTTTTTTTTTTTTTTATTGTTAATAAAACAAAAAGTATACATGTATGTAATTTTTAATTATATATTATATTATACAATATAAAAATATATTATATTAAATATGACAAGATAATTATATAAATTGTTTAAATAAATTATATTAAGTCAAATTTTTTTTATAAATATTTTACATTTTTAGAGAATAAAAAATATTTTACTAAGCTTAATTTATATGCATTTTGAAATTATCTTATAAAAACATGCAAATTTTACAAATTATTCTTTTTACACATAAAATTAACATCAATTCTTCTGTTTGGCAATTTTTACTACTGTCTGTAATTTATAAAATTAAGAATAGTAAGTTTATGTAGACAGAAGACTTTTAGATTTATATTCAAAATTCTATTTTATTCTAAATTTTTGAAGGAATAATAATACATTATACACTTATATGTACTGAAGATTGAACCAACCACTTTTAAATTTAAAGGCAATGTGTTAAACATAAATTAATGTGTACGTTACAAATTTGAAATTCTGGATTGTACAAATGTACAAAAAAGAAAGATTATAATAATTAACTTAATTCAAAATTTTAGGGAAAACATAAAAAATATTATGCATTTAATTTAATTTATACAAATAATACTGGAATAAATTTAATTCAAATGTTCAATTAATCTACATATAATCATGAGTTTTTTTAAAGATGGCATAAAAATTAGTCATAATCATAATATTTTCTATTCCTATTGATTTAATAGTAGATTTTTTTGTTTATTTAAAAAAAATATTAAAATATCGATTTTTGAAATATTAACTTCTTAATTTTTATCAAAACATTTACAGATCAAATTGAGAGTGTTTTATCGAAATAATGGTAGAATGGTAACACGTTTACATTTAAAAATAATTCCACTGTAATTAGTAGATAATAGATAATAGTTATTAAAATATGATGTTTAACTTGTTTTGTCAACAATGACAATATATATGGTATAGTGCGTTCAAAGCTCAAGGGCAGGTTGAAAGAAATTCAAAATAAATCAATCGTTGGACTAGAATTCCTGACGAAAGAAAAGAAAAACACAATTTTTTTTAGTTAATGTACAACGCAACGCATACACACAGTGTATAAAGTGTGCCTTCTGTCTACTATCTACTATGGATTAAGAAAGAAAGAACAGTACAGAAGAAGAAAAATCAATGTTTGTTTCTTGTTCTCGTTTTTGGTATGCTAATTGTGGTATGGTATCGTCGTCTCGTACTATTCGATTAATAACGACAACGAGTTGTACTGAAAGAGAGCTATATATAGGTTGAACTGATAAAAAGCAATGTGTATAGAATAAATAAAATGATAAGAAAGAATCAAATAAGAATTCATGAATCATGAATAAGAATAAGTAAAGTAGTAAAATCAGAGGGTAGAGAAATTGCTACAAGAACTAAAAGAAACAAAGATATTGAAATAAATATATATACGAGTAACGAGAACGAGACGAATACGTTACGTACATATTTACATATGAAAATGAATACAGTGCTACAAGAAAGTTTTAAAACAAATATAGTTTTTTTCCAAAATTAATTAAATGGACACATATTTCTATTTTGAATTTATTTTTTATGTGCCATAAATATTTTTCACAATGTTAATTAATAAAATCTAAAAAAAAAAAAATCTAGTAAATTTATAACAATAACAAAAACAGCAAATGATAGAATATCTACTTTTTTAAGCATATAATATTTTGATATTTTTTTATATTAATTGAATTTAAAAAAATTTGTTTTGTGCTGAATAAAGAGTACAAAAAAACCACAATATTTTTTATTTAAAAAAGATTCTTAAATTATTTTATATTTTTTGAATGATGTAAAAATATGTATTGCCCGAATACTTTTTTGACCCACTTTATATATGGTGCAGCGTGCAGCTAGTATAGATAGATGATAGATGATGATAGATAGATACAATAAAACCAATAAAACAATTAGAAATTTTTTAGTTTAGAAATTTAGATGTGTTTTAGTTATTCGGTGTAGAATTTGAATGTGAATGTGATTTGGTTGAAACAATTTAAAAAGGAAAAAGAATTTATTCAGTTTATATTATTGTTTTATTTAATTTAATTAAAATTTTTATATTCAATTGAATCTGATTATTATTGGTTACTTATAAATAGCGGGTATTTTTTTTTTTTTAATTAAAAATAATATTTTCATTAAAAATATTAATTAAAACAATAAATTCAAATTATTTATCTTTATTATCGTTTGTTTCTTTCTTCTTTTTTTTATATACATATTTATGTTTTGTGAATAACTATAAAAAATATGAAATGAACCAAATGAACACATCAAATGTATAATAATATAAATATATGTACACAATAAAGTAATAATAAAAAAGATTCTGCCGATACACATCAAAACAAAACGAAGAAAATTTTATATGGATATAAAATAGAATAAAATATAAAATTGAATTGAATATATTTGAAAGGATATTATACAAATTTATTATTTTCATATAATATAAAATGGCTTGGGGATTTGTTACTTGTGGTCCAAACGAAGCTCTTGTTGTCTCAGGTAAGTGCGAGAATTCATTAATTATTAAATCTTATTTTTAATATTATTTAAATAAATTTAATACATAATAACTCAAATAAGTATGCATTTCGTTAATTTTTTAATAATCCGGCTAAAATATTTATGTCTATTTATGTATAATAATTCTGATAATTATTATGATGATGATGTCATGTCATGTATGTACATGTACAAATGTAGGTATATTGTATGGCAATGGCGCCATGAATTTAGGTTCATTAGAATTTCTTCTTTTTATACATATTTCACATTTATTCCAAATATCTAAATAATAAAAAAAAAAAACAATGAAAGTATATAGTTATGTACATATTTATAGAATCTGTTATATATATTTAATATTGATTATTATTCGACTACTAAAAAAAAGCCTACACATATCACATATTATACTTTACACTTTGTATTTCATCATAATGTATAGCTACATAATAAAATGTTGTAATACTATCATATTGTTTTGTTATCAATTTATATTCAATATCTATATTTTTATATAATGTAATGCATCTGTATGTACACATATGTATATTTATACAATGTACATATATTCGTCGTATGCAATTAACTGATGAGTAAATGATTATGCTATTTTTAGAATTAATTGAAAAACATTTTTTTTTTTTTTGTAATATGTATTCAATTAAACAAAAATTTTGAAGTTATTACAATCAGAATAGAGAATTCAAAGAAAAAAAAAAACGATTAACGGTATCAAATCATCATAGGTATCATACATAAATATCAAACCATATTCAATATTTTGTATAAATATCAATATAAAAATGTTTGTTGTTAATTGTATGAATATGCTTGCACATATGTACTTAAATTAGTCCTTTCTAAAAAATCAATTTACAAAAATATATCTCTATCCTATAGCCACATCCAATGAATTGATAAAAGAACAATTTTTTTGGTAATGAATGTCATAATGAATTATTTAAAAATAAATAAATGCATTTTATTAAATATTATTAGTCGGTTTTCAAAAATTTAGATATTACCTTAAATATAAAAATTTTGTATCTTCGATAAATAAAATCAAAGTATTTTTGAACTAAATTAACATTACGTGTTAGCTATAACTTTTTTATTCATTGTTAGAATAGAGCTAGCCGGAAAGTCAGAAAATATCTGATAATTACTGAAAACAGTCATAATTTCGCATATGTAATTCGAATTAATAAATAAAATTTTTATGTATTTTTGAAAACATGAACATATCTGATAAAAAATTATTTTGGACAGATTGCTTTAGACAAGTAAATTTAAAAATTTTTAATTTCTTATTTTTATCAGTTAAATTAGAACAAAATATAATTACATACATAAATTATTTTATTCTTAGGATGCTGTCATATGAAACCATTATTGGTGCCAGGAGGTCGAGCGTTTGTATGGCCCACAATTCAACGTGTTCAAAGGTTCATAATAATTATTCGTGTATAATGTATACATTATTAATTAGTCATTTTATTTGAAAAAGATGTAAATCTATTTTTTACATGAAAAAAAATTATGTGGTTAATAATAACAATGAATACAATATCTTCTATGAATTTTTTTCATCTATATAAACAGTTCCCAGAAGAAAAATTCTTCAAAATGTTCATCATTTTTGTCAATATAAATTTACATACTTAGTTTAATGAAATCATATCCACATTATCATTCAAATATGAATTGCTATTATTAAATATCTTCATAAAATTAACTTAACATTACTTTAAAATAAAACGGCTTATATTATGTACTACATATAGCTATTGAATTTATTTTCTTAAATTCTTGTTCTAATTAATTTAAATATTTAATAGAATATCATTGAATACGATGACATTACAAGTTGAAAGTCCATGCGTGTATACAAGTCAAGGTGTACCAATATCTGTAACTGGTATAGCACAAGTTAAAATTCAAGGACAAAATGAAGATATGCTATTAACTGCCTGTGAACAATTTTTGGGTAAAACTGAAGCTGAAATACAACATATTGCTTTAGTTACATTAGAAGGACATCAACGTGCAATTATGGGTTCAATGACTGTTGAAGAGATCTATAAGGATCGTAAAAAATTTAGCAAACAAGTATTTGAAGTTGCATCATCTGATTTAGTTAATATGGGAATAACAGTTGTTTCATATACAATCAAAGATATACGAGATGAAGAGGTAAATTTTTATTATTTTTTTCTATTTTCAAAAAATTTATTTTACTTTTAATTTTATTTATTTATTTGTTTTTTTTTTAAATATACATTCATAAATACATACATATTTTATACATACATTACATTACATACTATAAATAAATAACATAAAAACATACATTTATATACATATTTCACTTTTATATAAAAAAAAATTTTTTTTTTGTTAAGTTTTATTTTTAACGATAATATACATATATAGTTTTCAGAGAACGAAAAAAAAAATTAATCACAATTAAATTGTGTTAAAACAAAATACAAATAAACAAAATATTGATATAACTCTAATATAAATTAAAAAAAAAAATTTTCGTTTGTTTTAAATTAATTATTTATTAACTTTTGTTTCATATTTTTTTATGTTTTTTCATTGTATTTAAAAAAAAAGTTTTAAAATTAAAGTTAAAACTAAATTTTTTTATTTTATTTGTAAGTAGAATATTTTTTGTATTGTAAAAATTTTCTTTTGACCTTTTTCGCTACCAAAAACCAAAAAAAAAAAAAAAAAAAATCCAAAATAAAATTATAAATCCAAATATATAAACAACAACACAGGGTGATGCAGAGGTACGTTTATTTATTTTCTTAAAAAAAATTATTCTAAATTTGAATTTTATTTTTGGGTTTCATTATTATTATGTATATTTATATGTAATTTTTTTTTCGGATCATTCATTAAATTTATTTGTTGTTGTAAACAAATATACATTACATATACATATGTATTTAAATATATTTTAATTTTTTTTTTTTCTAACTAAAATGAAAAATTAATAAAAATTTTCATTATGAAATTGTGCCTATATTTTCATTTCTTTTTGGTTTTTAATTTCTTTTTGTTTTTATATTTTTGGCTTTTTGTACATGAACGTAAATGAACGCAAAATAAGAAAAGAATAAATACTAATCTGATTCCAAAAAAAAAAAAAAAAAAAAAACAAAAAACATTTTTTCTCTTTAATACGTTACTCGTTGTACATTTGATCAAGATATCTGAATTGTCTCGGTCATATTCTCTCATCAATTCAAATTGTTATTATTTTGCTCTAAACGTGATCCATTGTATTGTGTTCAATAATTGAGAAAGTAATTTCGAATTTTTCAAAATTGAACATAATGAAAGTATTAAAGTATCATAAAGTATCGGATACGCGAAGTATTGTGTCGTGGCAATAAAACTTTCACAAATTTGGTAGTGATAATTATTGACAATAAGTGAACATTGTCGTCGATAAAAATGAATAAGAAAAGGGTAAAAATTTATATCTGAACTAAACTGAAATTAAAAAAAAAAAAAAAATTAATAAATCGATAAATAATTTTTGAAATTTAAATTAAAAACCATCATAGTTTAATTTACAATAGTATTTTTGGGATCAGATAAGCATATCACCCTTTGTTGTATTTAAATGATTATTTTATCTTTTTTGCATTTTATTCAAATTTGTTTATTTTTTAGTAAAATTCAATGGACACTTTCATAAATTCAATCTTTTGAATCTTGCTTAAGAGCATGTAAGCAAATTAATTTATATCTAAACGAAAAGATTGTTTTGAAATATTCTCTACACATTAGTAAGCAAGCATAAACCTGGATTTATGAAGAAATCTGTGTCATGTATTGAGACAAATTTGAATTTATGAAAGTACCCTATTTTTTTTTTTATTTTTTTTTTTTTTATAATAAAATCTCATTTTAAATTTATTTTTTGTGTATTGTACGAGTGAGTTTGTTTTTTTCTTTTCTAATTTATTTTTTCAATGAGAAAATCATTGCATGTGCATTGTTTGAATAGATTTTCTTAAAGAATATTTCATAGAAATAAAAATATTGCAGTATTACTTACCTTACACGTTTTCATTTATGATATTTGTTTTGAAACATTTGTGTTTAAAAACATCATTATAAATAATGTGCAAATTTTAGCAAAACCAAATAGAAATGGATAAATTGAAACTTTTGTTTTACTCAAATTTGAAACAAATAATTTTGAAATAAGCGTAGTGAATAAAAATGCAATTGTTACATGAACTAAAATCGGAAAAAAAAATTCAATCTAAATTGGAAACTTGTAGGGTTATAATACAAATCTTGAATTTTTTGCACATAACCTAAAGCTACAAAGAAGATGAATAGATAGATGAGAAGAGTAGATATTCATAGTTTTATTTTTATTTTTACTTTTTTTTTTAAATAGTTTGTTAAATGTTTTTAAGATTGAAAAATTTCAATTGACTTAAAGTTATTTACAGTAATGTGTATGTTCATTTATTTAATTTTAAATTAAAATTTAAGTAACCTGTATATTTAGTATTTATACATTTTTATAAGATAATCATAATGATGATAATGACGATATTAATTGTAATTAATTGTTTGTGTGTTTATTTCTAAATATTTAAAGGGTTATCTAAAATCGCTTGGTATGGCGCGTACAGCAGAAGTGAAACGTGATGCACGTATTGGTGAAGCTGAAGCCAGGGCTGATGCACAAATTAAAGAAGCAATTGCCGAAGAACAGCGTATGGCAGCTAGATTTTTGAATGATACTGAAATTGCAAAAGCTCAAAGAGATTTTGAATTAAAGAAAGCCGCATATGATGTTGAAGTTCAAACGAAAAAAGCTGAAGCCGAAATGGCATATGAATTACAGGCAGCTAAAACGAAACAACGTATCAAAGAGGAACAAATGCAAGTTGAAGTCGTTGAAAGAACACAAGAAATTGCTGTACAAGAACAAGAAATTCAACGTAAAGAAAAAGAATTGGAAGCAACTGTTCGACGACCAGCTGAAGCTGAAAAATATCGACTTGAAAAAATTGCTGAAGCAAATCGTTTTCGTGTTGTATTAGAAGCTGAAGCTGAAGCTGAATCGGTAATTTAGCAAAATATAAAATTTATTATTTTTTTATTTTTTTAATTTTAATTCAATATTTTTTAGATAAAAATTCGTGGAGAAGCTGAAGCTTTTGCTATTGCTGCCAAAGCTAAAGCTGAAGCCGAACAAATGTCAAAAAAAGCTGAAGCATGGCGAGAATATCGAGAAGCTGCTATGGTTGATATGCTTTTAGATACATTGCCAAAGGTTCGAAAAAAAAAATTTTTTTTTTTTTTTTTGTTCTTCATTGTATTTTGCGTTTTTATTGTTATTTTGTAATAATTTATATTTTATATTAATTTAGGTTGCTGCCGAAGTAGCTGCACCATTGTCACAGGCCAAAAAGATCACAATGGTATCATCTGGATCTGGTGAAGTTGGTGCTGCAAAATTAACTGGAGAAGTTTTACAAATTGTTAATAAAGTACCGGAACTTGTAAAATCAATAACTGGCGTTGATATTTCTCGGGTAGGTCCAAATTCAAAATATATTTAAATAAATGAGAAAAATAAAAATTATTCGAATTTAAAAAATTAATTAACCGATACAGATGATTATAGTATTTCTTCATTATAACAAAAAAAATAAAATTCGCATGAATTTCATTAATTATAAAAGTCTTCATCCTAAATAGTGTAATTTCATTTTTTTGCCATATAAATTATACAGTTACTAGTGATCCTATAACAAATTCATACAATATTACTAACTTTCATAACTTTTTTTTTTTTACATTAAATGAAAAAAAAAAAAATTACATACATTTTTTACTTACACTCTAGTCATTCACAAAAATAATCATCTTTAATGTTATTTCATCTACTTTTTGTTTATTTTTTTGTTATCATTAATTGAAAAAAAATGTATTTTTGTTGATTTTATTTTGTTTTGTTTTAATAAATTTTTTTGTTTAAAAAAAATGTAATAAAACATTTGAAAATCATCAAATATAATATTAATTAATTTATCTTTATTTTTATTTATTATTAATTTTTATCTTTCATATAAAATATATATACATTTACCAAATAACAAATATCATTTATATATATGTTATACACACATTCACATATACATATGTTGTAGTAAATTCATAATTCATGTTATATTATAAAACATAAAAATTCTAAGGAATTTTTTTATTTTCAGTCTGTTCATGCTGGTTAAAATCTCGAAAAAAAAAATTAAAAAAAAACATTATTTTTACCAAAGCAAAGTAAAAGAAAAAATAAAAATAAAATCCAAATAAAAACACAAAAAATAATAATAATAACAAGAAACTTAAAAACTTTTAAAAAGAGTGATGATAATTTTTAGAATTATTTTTTATCATTAGAAAAAGAAATTTTTTTTTTGTAGTGTATTTGAAACAAAATAATGATGAGTTTAAAAAACAAAACATTTTGAAACTGTGTTTTTGTGCACAATAAAAGAAAAATTCACTAACATAGTATACAACATTTATAAAAAAATTATATTCCAAGATTCTTAAATTAATAATACACATTATATTATTATAATTGATTAAAAATCTTTAAAAAAAAAAAAAAAAAAAAAAAAAAAAAAAAAAAAAAAAAAAAAAATGTGTATATTTAAAGATTAGTAAAATGAGGAAAAGTTATTTAGCAATAGTGATGTCGAATTTTATAATTATTGAAATCGGAAGTAATCCGAAACTTCTTTTTTTCCCGCTTTATCATCGTATTCGCATTACTGAGAGGGAGACATAACAAAAGTGTATACACGAGTATATTTATTATTACCGTTATTAATTAGTAATATAAAAAATAATAATTATACAATGCATCAATATGTATATCAATACATACAGATAGAGTGTTTTCAAAAATACAAGCTTGACTTCGTCAAATCAAGTTATTATATATCTTGCAATGTCAGGAAATCTTGCATTTTTGAACATAAATCAATTGTGACATAAATTTTCGTGTTACTATTTTGTCAGTTTTTAAAAAAATTATTTGAAGTGGAGTGTATTGTATCTTTATTTTACTCAGTTCATTGTTTAAATGACAATTTATTGTTTGAATGATTTTAGAAACAAAAAATTATTATTCGAGAATTTGTTGTAAATTATGTTTTTTTTATTAATATATCACTTTTGTTTTATAATTTCACTTAAATAAATAACAATAAATATAAATGTCACTTTTAAATGTTAACAAATTTTAAATGAGGATGGTAACACTTGAATTTAAATAAATGAACTCAAGCAAGATAAGCAGGACGATCATGAACTTTGCAAATCTTGACTTAATTTGACGATAACCTTGAATAAATGGAACACTTGATGCTTGAAAGTTGATTTAAATGAGGAAGATTGCATTTTTGAAAACACCCATAGCCATCACCATTTTCACACTATTTGAAATGACACAATTGACTTTGGTAAGTTTAAAACCTTGTAAGTATCTTATATACTTTTGTGTGTTAAATTTGGTATCTTGAATACCAATTCCATTAAAAAATCGATTTACCAAAAATTTAAAAAAAAAGAAAAGAGAATTAAGAGATCTCTAATCTAGGGATGCGACGAGTGCTACATTTGTAAGGTTTTTCTTACATTTGAAAACTCAACTTACAAACTTACATTTTGCTTGAAAACTTTTACATTTGGAAAAAAAACCTTATTGATTTTTCTTTTTCAATAAGAAGACTTAATTTGACATTTTTGGTAGTTAATCGAAATATATTGTTTAACACATGTATCTATTTGCTAGTTGTTTAAATGTTTAGCAGTAAGAAGTGATAAGTAATATATAAAATAAACTGTTTTGTACGTAATAAAATCATTAAACAAAATCAAATTATTAAACAATGGAAGAATATAGAAAAGGTAGAGTTAATACCAGATTACATGACACGGATGAAGATTTCAAAATGCAAAATGTAAATATCTAATATCAAATAAATGGATTTATTTATAAGAAATAATATTATATGTATTTCACATTAATAAATCTTACTTTTTTGATTGATATATTTTTTGACATATTTTTAATTAAAAAAAAACAAAAACTTTTATTTATTATTAATTATTTTATTACTATCAGGCCCGAATCTAACCGGGCGCTGCAATCTTGGGGCGCCAAAAATAATCTACATTTTTTTTTATAAAACTTTTTATATAAAATTCAAAAAAAAAAATATTTGACTTATGCAAATAATACAAAAAATATAAACATTTCTTATGTCTATATGTTACTATTTATGTGTTCTAGACCATTAATGATATATGAATTTATATCAAATTTAGAAAAAATTCAAAAAATTTTTTATATATAATTTTTATGTGTATGTACAATATGGGAATGGAGAGCCAAATCCAAAATGATAATCAAAAAAAAATTAAAACTAAAACATAAAATAATTCTTATATAAGTATGATATACATATTAAAAAACATATGTACTACATTTGAATATATAAGATAAATCTGGCTGTAAAATTCTGTAATTTTCTTAAAGAGGAGAAATGTTAGAATTTTACAGAACAAATTGTATTGGAACGCCACAGCTGTAATTTTCTTAATTTTCTGTAAAATTCTGTATCAATTGGAACAAAGCTAAAGTCAAAGGATTTTTTGAAAGCAAAAGCATCATGCTGCCACGATTGTCATTTGGAAAAAAGTTTGTTAAATCAAAATGTAAATCTAAAAGAAAAAGAAAACTGTTTATTGGACTAATTTTTTTTTTATCTTGAAGTATATTAACTACAAATTTGAAAAAGTTTATATACTAAATATGCATAATATATATATACATATATGTATATAGTTAAATAACTTTAATTTTATAACTTTTCTTCCACTTAGTCGCAGAAGAATTTATGTTATATTTTTAGAAATAAAGTTATTTATACAATTCACTCTTCGCGAATTGGTTAACGAAAATACTTAGAATTCACTCTTCGCGAATTATTTAAAATAAAACTATAATTTCTGTTTCAAGTATTTTATTTGCGTTTAAAAGTTAAAACTGAACTCAATTACAAATTGATTTGGTATTTATACCTTATTACCTATGTTAAAATTTCTTTATTCTAATTCTAATCAATTATGGGAATAGTGAAAAGTAAAAGTCACAGGTGTTCATCTTAGTAAAGATGTGATAAGCAATTTTTATGTTTGTGGGAAAATTATAGTAAAATTTATTGTGTGAACTAAATGTTTCACACCAACTAAATGTGATTACATTGATTTTTTTTATAGTTGATTCTTCCAAGAATCACTATTTGATATTACATTATATAACTATATATTATATATTTTTTTGTTATACCCGTTTATATAGTGTGCATGATTTGCCAAAATTCAAAAACCTTACAATACCTTACATTTTGAAAGTACTTGAACCTTACATTCACGTCAGAGCTCGTCGCATCCCTGCTCTAATCTAGAATCACAGGGTCTAACAAAAGTAGAATAGGCCAATATGTCAGTAAATTGGGCTTTTTATTTCGACAATCGATCGACATCACTATTGATAAATATGTAACTAACAGCATTTAATACTTATGTGTACGTACATTATGAATTTTACATTTAAAAAAACAATATTATTATATTACATTATATACAAATTATTATACTATTATACATACAAATTATATTACTTATCTATAAAATTAAAAAAAAAAAAAAAACCAAAAAATTTGAAATTATAAAATAAACACAAAATATACATAATTTGTTATTTTAAAATTATACTTTTGCTTTTGTCAAAAAAAAAAAAAAAAAATTAATAAATAAAAAAACTATATATATATATATAATATAAGAAAATTATAAAAATTAATAAAAACAAGAAACAGAAAAAAGAAAACACAACAACAAAAATCATTATAATAATAATAAAAACAACAGCAACAACAATTAAATAATAAGTATGTAGTAGACAAATGAACAAAACAATATTTATATATAAGAGAAAGATGAATAAAAATATAAAGAGCAGAAGATTTTGTATATACATTTTTTTTTTTTTTTTGTAAAGACAAAAACCAAAAAATAAAAACAACAATGAACAAAAATCATATAAACATTCTAAAAACAAAATAAAATTTAAGAAAAATAAACAAAACAAATTTAAATAAAAAGTAAAATTTATTACAAAATGATTACAAGAAATAATAATACCGATTATATAATTCAATTTTTGTGTGTGTTCATATAATATATACAATTTATTATATATAATTACTTTATAAAATAATGATGAAAAAATAAAATGAAATAAAAAAAAAACATTTTTTTTTTAAATTACAATTATTATAATTATCTTTATAAAAAAAAATATATGTATGTAGTTTTTTTTCCACAAAAAAAAAATAACTTAAAAGTAAATTAAAGTAATAAAACTTGTAGCTTTTATACCATCTTCTACCTATAATTAACTTTCATTATAAAAGATCATTACAATTATTGAAATAAAAAAAAATATAATAAAAAATATGAGTCCTGTATTATTACGAGTTTCGCGTTCCATTTGAATTACAAAACAGCTGCCATTCAATAAATAAAAATCAATTTTTGATTGCTATTGATATTACGGTTTGAACAGTAGCAAATATTGTGTTCAGTTCGTTCATTCAATATTCAAAAACGAACATTAATATGAAAGTGTTGATCACATAGTATCGTTCTTTTGTTATTATTTTTTTTTTTCAATCATTTTACAGTTTTAAAACGTTTGTTAAAATTTAGAATATAACAAATAAGTATTCAGTTTGATTGTTTTCAAAGTTACAATCTCGCGGTAAGCTTGTTCAAATGAATAAACTTACAAATGATAAATAATAAAATAAAAAAATACTTAAGAAAACAGCCATTTCTACAGTATTTAAGATCCGTTTTCTTTGAAAGTGATGTAAATCCATTTTATATTATGGCTGAGCTTGTGATTACAATCAGATTAATCTAAGCATTTTAATGCCGTTCATTATTGTAATATAAATGCGCTTTGATTATTCAAATATTGAAGTTCATAATAATTGTAATCTAGATGCAATAAATCATATAAATCTATGTGATATTATGTTTTAATATTACGATTATATAAATTATTTAGTTGGATCAATTTCAAATTTATAAATTTTTAATTTTCAATTATGTAATTATGATGATGTTAGATTTAAACCGATCACAGAAGAAAAATAATTTCTTATTGTTTCAACATTACATTTTTCTAGATTACGATTAAATTCTAAATAATCTGTTCAATTTGATCGTTCCAATCACTATGAAGATATTTAAAGGTTGGTA